>JAJGOT010000013.1:860000-942500 GCA_022457155.1 Cladopsammia gracilis | reverse complement strand
TAGTTGTATCCAGTCACATCCGAGAATATATATTTTTTTGGAAAATCTTGTGTTTTCTCTGTGGACATCTACTTTAATGCGTCCCGTTTTATATCAGACGCATTTAACGTATGAGACGTTAATTGCGTCTAGACGACTTTAACGTCTCTAGCTAAAAACGGCCATTGAGTGCAAAAACACAAAAAATGTGTTTGATCAAATCGCAAAACATGTTCGGTCGTCAATACACGATTATAATTATATTAATTATTTACTCCCCGGTTACTGACAAGGACTACAAGCCAGTTAATGGATGTTGGTTCAAAACGATAAAAAGGATAAATGTGCTAACCTGCGATCAGGCGACCTTTTTTGGAGGATAGGTCGGCGGACGCGTTGGGGGAAGGGGAGGGTGAAGGGGGATCAGCGATGAAATATATACAGCTATTTCGGATGAAAGCTCAAAGCCTGCAAGACAATACCGCAAGGTAGTATGGGTAGTGGTTCTCAGTGCGGGCGCGACGGAAAATCGGCAACAGTACTATAGACGTTTGCTTCCGTGTTCTACAGGAGGGAAACAACTTTTTTGGTCATAACTGTAATGAATTATTAACGAATTTTACAATGTTATTTATCGTTATTAATTATTTTGTTAATAAGAAAAGACAACAATATGCAATAAAAACTATAATAATAACCACAAACCAATGAAGAGTGCATGATCTATCATCTTATTTTTGGTCTTTAATAACAACTATAATAATTGGTTTTGATTAAAGCTGGAAAGGAATTAACACATACGATTTTTACGCGACAAATCGCACGCATTCGTATTCTTTCCAACTCACTTAGAATTGCCTGGCAAATCCCCTTTTTCACAGAGATATTAACCCATGAATATTTAAACAATAGAAATCGGTTAATGAGCTTGAAAGTGACCTTTTCGATTTTTGAAAAATTGTCTTATTTTTGCTCATTGACAAATTTCTATTGTTTCAATATTCATAGGCGATTTTCTACGTTTCTATAAGAGCTCCAGCTTTGACACTTGACATGTTCGAAGTTGTTCTGCTTCACATGAAACACGATGGAATGTTTGACTGATTAAGGCTGCGATATACATAACAACAAGAGGCTCCAAGCATCCTATACTCATGCGCATGCGTAAGAACGTTTTATGATACATTTTAAACATGATAAGAAAATGCCCGGGAAAATGTTCCTCCTTTCATTCAGTCATTATTCATTGCGTATTCCATTTATTCATCTGCGTATTTCATTTAGTCATTAGTCATTATTGAATGTTTTGTAAATGAAGGCTGTACCACAATGGCGCCAGTGTTTCTTCTTCGTCTTATATATACCAAACGTGAACATATACTTGAGATGTAGGGGTAGGTAGGGGTAGGTAGGGGTAGGTAGGGGTAGGTAGGGGGGGCAGGATAGATAGATTAGGGGGGGCAGGATAGATAGGATAGGGGGGCAGGATAGATAGGATAGCTAGCCTAGCTAGGACTAGCCTGCGAGCAAGCTGTGCTGGGTTAAAGGGGATTAGGGAGGGAATGAGAGGGGCCTCCCTAATCCCCTTTAACCCAGCACAGCTTGCTCGCAGGCTAGTCCTGTAGGGGGTTTTGCTTTTTTTTTATTGATGTTAATTTTAGATTTGCACATTTTTAAACGAAATTCCGTTATATTATTGTTTATTAGTTTTGGTGTTATTTGTAAAATTTGTATTACTTTTTTGGTCATAACTGTTATGAATTATTAACGAATTTTACAATGTTATTTATCGTTATTAATTATTTTGTTAATAAGAAAAGACAACAATATGCAATAAAAACTATAATAATAACCACAAACCAATGAAGAGTGCATGATCTATCATCTTATCTTTGGTCTTTAATAACAACTATAATAATTGGTTTTGATTAAAGCTGTAAAGGATTTTCGAAACCAAAAAAGCAAGAGATGAACTTATTTCACAATGAGTTTCAAACCACTGACGATATAATAACTTTTTTATTTACATCTTCTAATTACAATATCATAAATGAAAAAAATTGAAAACATTTTTTTTTTTTTGCAAACATCAATGCCATATTTCGTTTCTATTGACTCATTTTGGAGTTAAAATAGATCAGGTATGTTGGGCTAAAATATGAAGAAGTTCGCAGGCAATGTGATCTAAAAATAGAAAAGAAAGCGTCTGTTAAGATATTGGCCGTTTTTATGCTACAGACGTTAAAGTCGTCTGTTGTGTAAAAACGGAAATAAGCCAGACGGATTTAACGTCTGACGACTTTAACGTCTTCTTTTAAGTGCGTCGTTCAGACGCACTTAACAGACGACTTTAACGTCTCATACGTTAAATACGTCTAGTATAAAAACGGGACGGCCTTAACGAGGACGAATTTAGCCATATTTGTATATTAACAAGAAAGTGACTTTAGTTGTATCCAGTCACTTCCGAGAATATATATTTTTTTGGAAAATCTTGTGTTTTCTCTGTGGACATCTACTTTAATGCGTCCCGTTTTATATCAGACACGCATTTAACGTATGAGACGTTAATTGCGTCTAGACGACTTTAACGTCTCTAGCTAAAAACGGCCATTGAGTGCAAAAACACAAAAAATGTGTTTGATCAAATCGCAAAACATGTTCGGTCGTCAATACACGATTATAATTATATTAATTATTTACTCCCCGGTTACTGACAAAAACTACAAGCCAGTTAATGGATGTCGGTTCAAAACGATAAAAAGGATAAATGTGCTAACCTGCGATCAGGCGACCTTTTTTGGAGGAAAAGTCGGCGGACGCGTTGGGGGAAGGGGGGGGGGGGGGGGGTGAGGGGGGATCAGCGATGAAATATATACAGCTTTTTCGGATGATAGCTCAAAGCCTGCAAGACAATAACGCAAGGTAGTATGGGTAGTGGTTCTCAGTGCGGGCGCGACGGAAAATCGGCAACAGTACAAGAATCGTTTGCCTCCGTGTTCTACAGGAGGGAAACAACTTTTTTGGTCATAACTGTTATGAATTATTAACGAATTTTACAATGTTATTTATCGTTATTAATTATTTTGTTAATAAGAAAAGACAACAATATGCAATAAAAACTATAATAATAACCACAAACCAATGAAGAGTGCATGATCTATCATCTTATTGTTGGTCTTTAATAACAACTATAATAATTGGTTTTGATTAAAGCTGTAAAGGAATTAACACATACGATTTTTACGCGACAAATCGCACGCATGCGTATTCTTTCCAACTCACTTAGAATTGCCTGGCAAATCCCCTTTTTCACAGAGATATTAACCCATGAATATTTAAACAATAGAAATCGGTTAATGAGCTTGAAAGTGACCTTTTCGATTTTTGAAAAGTGGTCTTATTTTTGCTCATTGACAAATTTCTATTGTTTCAATATTCATGGGCGATTTTCTACGTTTCTATAAGAGCTCCAGCTTTGACACTTGACATGTTCGAAGTTGTTCTGCTTCACATGAAACACGATGGAATGTTTGACTGATTCAGGCTGCGATATACATAACAACAAGAGGCTCCAAGCATCCTATACTCATGCGCATGCGTAAGAACGTTTTATGATACATTTTAAACATGATAAGAAAATGCCCGAGAAAATGTTCCTCCTTTCATTCAGTCACTATTCATTGCGTATTCCATTATTTCATCTGCTTATTTCATTTAGTCATTAGTCATTATTATTGAATGTTTTGTAAATGAAGGCTGTACCACAATGGCGCCAGTGTTTCTTCTTCGTCTTATATATACCAAACGTGAACATATACTTGAGATGTAAGGGTAGGTAGGGGGGGCAGGATAGATAGATTAGGGGGGGCAGGATAGATAGGATAGGGGGGCAGGATAGATAGGATAGCTAGCCTAGCTAGGACTAGCCTGCGAGCAAGCTGTGCTGGGTTAAAGGCGATTAGGGAGGGAATGAGAGGGGCCTCCCTAATCCCCTTTAACCCAGCACAGCTTGCTCGCAGGCTAGTCCTGTAGGGGATTTTGCTTTTTTTTTTTATTGATGTTAATTTTAGATTTGCATATTTTTAAACGAAATTCTATTATTTAATTGTTTATTAGTTGTGTTGTTATTTGTACGTTTGTATTACCTTTTTGGTCATAACTGTTATGAATTATTAACGAATTTTACAATGTTTTTTATCGTTATTAATTATTTTGTTAATAAGAAAAGACAACAATATGCAATAAAAACTATAATAATAACCACAAACCAATGAAGAGTGCATGATCTATCATCTTATGTTTGGTCTTTAATAACAACTATAATAATTGGTTTTGATTAAAGCTGTAAAGGATTTTCGAAACCAAAAAAGCAAAAGATGAACTTATTTCACAATGAGTTTCAAACCACTGACGATATAATAACTTTTTTATTTACATCTTCTAATTACAATATCATAAATGAAAAAAATTGAAAACACATTTTTTTTTGCATACATCAATGCCATTATTTCGTTTCTATTGACTCTTTTTTGAGTTAAAATAGCAGATCATTAGTTAGTATAGTTAATTTTAATATCAGGTATGTACGGTTAAAATATGAAGAAGTTCGCACTGATTTATTGTCAGGCAATGTGATCTGAAAATAGAAAAGAAAGCGTCTGTTAAGATATTGGCCGTTTTTATGCTACAGACGTTAAAGTCGTTTCTTGTGTAAAAACGGAAATAAGCCAGACGGATTTAACGTCTGACGACTTTAACGTCTTCTTTTAAGCGCGTCGTTCAGACGCACTTAACAGACGACTTTAACGCCTCATACGTTAAATACGTCTAGTATAAAAACGGGACGGCCTTAACGAGGACGAATTTAGCCATATTTGTATATTAACAAGGGAGTGACTTTAGTTGTATCCAGTCACTTCCGAGAATATATATTTTTTTGGAAAATCTTGTGTTTTCTCTGTGGACATCTACTTTAATGCGTCCCGTTTTATATCAGACGCATTTAACGTATGAGACGTTAATTGCGTCTAGACGACTTTAACGTCTCCAGCTAAAAACGGCCATTGAGTGCAAAAACACAAAGAATTTGTTTGATCAAATCGCAAAACATGTTCGGTCGTCAATACACGATTATAATTATATTAATTATTTACTCCCCGGTTACTGACAAGGACTACAAGCCAGTTAATGGATGTCGGTTCAAAACGATAAAAAGGATAAATGTGCTAACCTGCGATCAGGCGACCTTTTTTGGAGTAAAGGTCGGCGGACGCGTTGGGGAAGGGGGGGTGAGGGGGGATCAGCGATGAAATATATACAGCTATTTCGGATGAAAGCTCAAAGCCTGCAAGACAATACCGCAAGGTAGTATAGTTAGTGGTTCTCAGTGCGGGCGCGACGGAAAATGGGCAACAGTGCTATAGACGTTTGCCTCCGTGTTCTACAGGAGGGAAACAAAAACAGACACGAATCTTATTGCATTCGAAGCGTTCCTCTATTTCACAGTGTGGAGCAGCCATGACGGCGAAAACGGCGCAAAACAATAGGTTTAATGAGCGAAAACAATGCCTCTGCACATGCGCGGTTTTACATTTTGGTACATTTCTTTGCCGTTCCCTGCAAACATCGTCAAATGATCAAATTATAGGTTTTGTGGAGAACATGAACACACGACAGTTAATTTGAACATGAAAGCCGTCTCTACAAATTAAGCTCCTGGATCCAGTCACGTCAGACAAACTAACCATATTGAAACAACTGCAAATCCAAATTTTTTTCTAGTGAGGCTTCCTTGATGTTGCCGTCTTCGTTATTTAAGATCGCTATTGTTAATTTTGGTGAATTTATGCCATACTGCGGCTTGTGGTCTTGACTTGTAGGCTTTAAGCTTTAATTTTTAGCTTTCATCTAGCCTGAGAAAACAGACGGCGACTATCGCGGTTACGGCACCACTACGGTTCCCTCCGCGAAGGGAACGATAGTAGCGCCACCGCGAAAAGCCGTGTGCCTTCTCAGGCTAGCTTTCATCCGACAACGTTTATTGAAATGGCTGTATCAGTACTTACATCAATCCGAATCAGCTGCCAACTGTTCTATCAGCGTTGCTGAACAAATAGTCGAATACTGATGGTTGAGGGTCAAAGTAATCCTCGGCTAAAACAAACAGAAGAAAACTAATCAACCCGTCTGAACGCTCGGCGTTAACTCGTTTTGAGAAACCTGGTTTAATATGATATAAAGGCTTTGGTTAAAATGAAACATCTAAATGTAGCCCAGGCCCCGGTTCCTGGAAAGCCGATTAGCCCTAACCCACGATTAAATTAGCCTAATCGAGGGATAAAATTTATCCTTCGATTAACCTCTAATCGAGGGATAGTTTAATCGGCTTTCCAGGAACCGGGGCCAGTTAGACAAATCACTTTTTTAGTCGAAAACTGGACATTTTCATGCATATAACAGGTCCCTCTTTATTTGTGGCGTTTCTTTCACCCAATCCAGCAGCCTGTTCCTGGCGTTAAGATTGTGTGGCCGAGGTGCAGCTTTAAAATCGACGCGCGAACGAGCGGGGAAACGAGGAGAAGTAAAGGTGTAGAAGTACGATAACAATTAGATTATGAGCTCGAGATTTCTATCGCGTGATTCCGAATCAACTATCACGCGATAGAAATCAAGAGCGAATAATCTAATTGTTTTAGTATAAATCAACTAGAAGTTCAAAACTTAACAACAAATACTCTTCACAGACAATTCGAAAACTCGAAGAAGCGGCCGCCATTAGGCTACTCACTCTACTCACTTTCTACAGCACAATAGTTAGTGAGTAGCGCAGCCAATAAGAGAGCAGCATTCGCGATAGAACGCTAGTAGATTTATACTAAGTGAAAATATGGTTCACCGGCGAGGATTCGAACCCCGGTCTACTGCTAACAAGGCAGAGGTGATTATTATTACACCGAAACTAACGGAGATAGTGGGCGAAATAGGCAAGCTATTAGACTGGGGAGAGGAGGTGAGTTGCCCCCTCACCTCTTTCGCGCCTGTACCCTCCTGTAACACTCATAATAGTTTTCCTTTGCCCGCCTTGTATCCACCGTTCTCCACTATCCGAACGCCTCGCACCATAAATCATTACCTTTGAAAAGCTTTATCTCAGATTCTTTGCTCTTTTTAATTGGCAAAATGTAGTCGAATGGTGATGGCTGTGGTTCGAAATAATCATCAGCTGTAAAAAGAAACAAAAATGAAACAAAAAAAATTATATAAAAAATTACAACCTTTACTTCAGCGAGGATAGGCAAAATGGGTCCGCGACACGTACACGTGTCGACAGCCGATCTTACTATAAATCATTACCTTTGAAAAGCTTTATATCGGATCCTTTGTTCTTCTTGAGTGGCAAAATATAGTCGAATGGCGATGGTTGTGGTTCGAAATAATCATCAGCTGTAAAAACAAACAGAAATCAAACCCAAAACTATATATAAATTACATTCTTTACTTCAGTGTGGACAGGCTGATTCAAATCTGACAAAATTACAAGAAATTGCGAGAATACTGCTTATTAAAAAATAGGTCCACGGCGCGTACATGTGTCTACCCTTAGTTCATGCCTGTTTGTTTGTTTGGTTTACTTTAGGTAATTCTCGAGGGTGACGCATTCTTCGGACCTTTTTACAGCTTTGAAGTAAAGTAGTTGCGTGAAAAATTAGTAATATTCATTTATGACGCCGACATAAATGAAGTCTTACTTACTAACACAAGTCATCAAATAATTGTTACTAAATTTCACGACGCGTGATCGAAGTTACTTGATTGACGACGTCACCAATTCGACAATTCACGCTTAACTTCCATGATGTACTTTATGTTGTACGGTGCGTAAATTTAAATCTTTCCGGCAGAGAAACCTTCCGAGCAATCTTCGGCAATCCTCAGAAATGTTGGATAGCTGGTTGGGAACCTCATTTTATGATAAACTCAAAGTAACACGAACAACATTTTCGTGCAACTTGCCATGCAATGTTGCGTTGCCAGTTAATTTGAGATCGTTTGTTGCGCATATTACCACTGACCTACCCCTTTTTCCCTCCCGATCCCGAAATGGTCATAACATGGAATTTTTTTCATACACGCTCGGGTCTTTCCTTGTAGGACAGACGCTACAGGACGTTGGCCAATAGAACCCTGCGCTTCCACATTAGAGAGTTTTCCTTGCTTTCAGAGAAAAAAAAAGAGGACTTTGGTGTAGTGGATAGTGCAGGCTAACATTATTAAAAAGCACTGTTACCTTTAAAGAGCTTAATCACCGGTCTCTGTCCAGTGATTTCTTGCAAATCATCAACAGATTTCTTTTTGTTTCTCTCCGCATCTTTGAGTGGTTCAGCCGATTTTTGGATCTTGATTTCTTCATCTATTTATACAAAAAGAAGATTATTGAGTTAAAAATAAGAAAACAGAAAAGTCAGACGTTGGTCGCCGACAGAAGCTTGCAACACCCCAAAAGTATTGTGTACACAGGAAACTGATACCTTCCAGTGGCGGATCTAGGAGAGGGGCCGCCCCGGGGGGAGCCATCCCCCTCTTATCTTGCCATAAAAATAAGACCCGAAGGGCAGAACATGTTTACAGTTTCTAACAGTCCCATTGAAATTTATCAGGAGCTGTCCTGGGTTTATATATTTAAGTAAAATAACTTACCGGCCCACTGTGCCTCTAGCTGATCGAGGACGTCAAAATTCTTTTCCATTTCTTTTTCTGGCTCATTAGAATTCTAGAAAAAAGAACACGAAAACGTTAGAAGAATACTTACTTTATATCGATGACTTCGTTTTTCTACCAGGATTAACTCAATGGTACAGTGTAGGTGTTTTCTTTGATGACCTCTTTAGAGCTAGATCTAAAATATTACACCTGGTCAATCGCAAAGGCAGATTGGAAAAAAAATACAAAGATTGCACAGCAGCCAAGTTTACGGCGATGGTGAAAACAAAAGAATTTTGCAAACACTGACGGAGGCGGAATGATGATGAGAGACCCTTCATCTCCTCTCTCTGGACTTCGTTTTCACGCTCACAATAAAGTTTTTTCTCGCACGCCAGCAATGCTATCTTTTCTTCGCTCCCCACAATCCGCACACTTTCAAGTCGAACAGACTAATTATTTTAGAAGTAAAATAACGATATAAGATTCAAAATGCAAATACGAATTGGCTCTTTTCTCCGATTTGTTTAGCAAAATAAAATTGATTTTGGAAAATTTGACGACAGTGTGATGGAAATATAAGAACGTCGCGTCATAATTGAAACGTGCCGTGCGCGCGCGTTTGTCTTGTCGATCGATTTGACAAAGAAATTGACATCGAGAACAAATAAAGTCCTGTTTTCTTTTCATGGGACTCGATTTGCTAAGTGAAAATATCATGTTTGAGCATTAACTAATAGCTAGCTCGTGTATGCGTTGTCTCAATTGCAAGCCTTTAAATAAATCAAAACATGACATGCAACCAAATGCGATAAATTTATTTCCCCCACTTGCGCGCTTTTGAAACTGTTGCAACTACCACTATTATACGTCAAAATTTATTTATTTGAGATGGAAACCAACGCTACTGGATCTGGTAAAGACAAGCCAAAACAAAGCTGCAATAAAGAGAGGAAACACCTACCTTTTTTGCCACGCCCCGTTCATTATGTGATTCCTCAAACGGCTCGTAGTGATTTGTAGGTAGGTCTGTAACCCACATTCCGTCAGGGAAAGCATTCCAATAACCAGAACATGATCGCGGACAATCATCTTCGCCCGCAATGCGGTTAAACACATAGCTAAAAACTCCATTTAATGAACTCGTTAAACAGGAAGCATCCATTTTCTCTCAGTGTCAGAACAAGCGCACAACACCAAAGCGGAAAAATTTTCAGTGATTCTTTTGTTTACATAGCAACGCGCCATGGTAACAGTTGTTCCGTCACTTGAACGTCATGATGACAGAACAACAGCGCGAAACCTTGGTCGAGTTGTTCAAACGCGATTTAGCTAACCCAGGATTAGCGTCAATTTTGAATCCAGTTAATAACTAATCAATGAAATTTTTTCTTATAACTTTTGGGCCTTGAGTTTCAATTTTGACTTGCCTTCACCTCTAACTTAGAATTAGCGTTTGAAAACATTTTTTTGAACAAGAGAAATCAAATCCTCGGTTAACTTTTAATCCTGGATTAGCGCTAACCGGCTTTCGAACAACTGGGCCCAGGGTGCTATAAAATCTTTGCGTGCGAAAATACAAAGTCTATTAAAAAGGACCGCAATGTAGGGATGAATTCTTTGCCCCATGGGACACGTCTAGAGCAGCCACTAAAACTTTGAAACCGAAAACAACAACAAAAAAAAGCAACCGAGGGTTTAACAGAAAATAATAGAAAAATAATCGGCTAAGTTTGAAATTTTCGTGAGAAAGAGCCGGAATCAGTAAAAAAAAATCGGTAATTACCCGCAATTTACTTCTTTGATCGTTTTCACAGATGCATTTATAAACAAAGTGAAAGGTAGAAGTTCTCTCCAAATGTGCCAAATAATCTAATTAGGGCCTGGCTAAACTAGGAAACATTGTTTCGTCCAATGTGGCTAAACCGTAAAACAATTGCGTCCTCAACAATGGTTCCTAGTTTAGCCAGCCCCTAAAAATTAAATCCTAGGTATGTTTAAAATTGACGGCAATAGGAGATATTTCGTCCTAGAAAATAAATAAAATAATTAACCTGTATTAAGGGAAAAATAATGAACTAACTTTAAGTAACAATCGTCATGTTTTTACACTGAAGTACAGAGAAATTATTCTCAATTTTCCGTTAATTCGTTTTGTTCATATCTCTTCAGCGCGTTTTCAAATTTAAACTTGCGCATTTCATTATATAACATTGCTGGTTTGTTTTTGAGCGATTTTCAATTGAAAATTAACCAAAACCAAAGTAATTAATCTGGCCAATCACAACAGACGCAGACAATCCAATGAACCAATCACTGGGGAACTTAAAGCAAACTTCTAGCCGGCGCAAAGCGCGGAAAAACGCGTGCGACAAACTCACATTGGTTTTGGTTTTATTTCGCTTTTCAGTTGATTACCTTAAAACCAAAATCAAAGTAATCACTTTGGCCAATCATAACAGACGCAGACAATCCAATGAACCAATCACAACAGACACAGACAATCCAATGAACCAATCACAACAGACACAGACAATCCAATGAACCAATCACAACAGACACAGACAATCCAATGAACCAATCACAACAGACACAGACAATCCAATGAACCAATCACAACAGACACAGACAATAAAATGAACCAATCACAACAGACACAGACAATCCAATGAACCAATCACAACAGACACAAACAATCCAATGAACCAATCACAACAGACGCAGACAATCCAATGAACCAATCACAACAGACGCAGACTAGACTGCTAGCTGTCCTTTTCAGTCTGAGCCGTTTATTCCTCGCGAAGCGAGGGCCGAAGGCCCGAGCGTAGCGAGGTTAATAAATTTGTCGTCCCTCGGGAGCTGAGCCGCGTGAATTCGAGCGAAAAATATATTTATATATATTTAACAAATAGATTCCATTTGGCCGTGTGTCTGTTCAGTTATAGATCACAGATGACGTCAAAATGTGGTAAGGACAAAAAAGTGGCACACGAGCCGTAGGCGAGTGTGTCACTGATGTTCTTACCACATTTTGACGTCTTCTGTGATCTATAACTGAACAGACACACGGCCAAATGGAATCTATTTGTTTTATACAATGAACAGAAAAGTAAAAAGAGTAAAATTACGAACTTGCCTCGTAGCGCTCGACTGTTCGAAGATTTGTTCCAGTTTAGGTATTTTTCAAGTCGCCAAGAACACTTTTCGTCATGGTTTCTTCTTTTTCTTGCTCGTAAACAGCTCCTGCTAAACATTTTTCGAGGCTTTCACTTGCCCAATCCAGAGTAATCTCGCAGACATTTTCAAAACTGTGCGCCATGTTGGACAAAACAAAGCAAACAATTTTTCTATGACGTCAGCCGTGCGTCTGTACTCTGATAGATCATGGGCAACGACCAATCACATTTGCACACAATTGCGCGTAGTACTCAGTTCATTGTATAAATATATATAGATATATATATATATATTTATATACTCGATGGTGTCCGGCAGTTGCCTGGCAACAAAAATCGCGACCGCTGACAATGGCGTATTCATGTTTATTCATGGCGGTCGTGCCGGCGGCCGTCATAGTCTGTGAAAAAATGTTTACTCTCGGTGAAACACAACCAATTTCTGATGCAAATGAGAAAGAACAGCAAAGACAACAACGCTGGATTCCAAAAGTGGCTGGAAATCCTTGTCCGTGTAAATTAACCACCGAAACTCCGCTGAACGGTGACTTGAAATTCAGCGCGATCGCGATCGAGCAACGAAGAGACCGGCAACGAGAGCATAGATTCAGATAGATTACAAAGACTTCGAACAGCCTAGGCACACCGTTTGACTAGGTTCAAACGCCTTGACAAAATTCCTCCATTAGAATTCTGAACGAAACCGATCAGGAGAGGCGACACCGACTGGAAGTGTTGGACAAAATGATTCTGTTTGTAGACTCAACGAGAGGTGGCAAGAATTACACGATCAGCTAAATACTCGTGACGAATATCTTTCATACCTGATACGGTAGGGAAAAGCAAACACTGATTACAGGAAAGGCTCAGAGAAGAAGAGCGATTAAGAAATGTAGCTCAAATCACCGGCTAAACTACTGAGAGGATAATCAAACACTGAAAAATAATTATCTTACTACACACTGTAATTATGTGATGTTTATTAATATTCTCACTAACGTCACTAAGGAAATTTTTAAATGATCAAAACTACAGATAAATGATCAAAACTACAGATCACACAGGTGGAAATTATTTCCCAAATATACAACATTTACATGATGTAGCATTGTTTGTGAATGAAACAGTGATCGAGTTGTATACGTATACAGTATCTTGAGTTTACAGCATTCTTCATAAAATAGTTCAATACGAAATAACATTCGAATGGTTTAGTAAGGAAAATTTCTGTTTACAATTTGGATAAAAACATTTTGTTAGGAAAAAACAATTTTCTGTTAGCAATCATGACCATCTAATGTCTAGCAACCGTATACATGCAGCTAAACACATGACACATCAACATTACTGCTTCACATTTATTATTGGAACGGCGATCAGTATCTTAAATCTCCTCACAATATCAGTGTACGAGCAAGTACATAGATTATACAAATTGAGAACCTGATCACCTTCAACATAAGTTGTCCGTGTAAATTGAATACAAATTCACTGTAGTTATATGGCTATGTGAACTGCAATTGACACCAGTAAGGAGAATGTACATCAACAAATTAATTTTGATTTCAAGATTTTTAAAGGCACTAACTGGTCATTAAGGCCTAAGTCCTGGTCTTAACCTACAAATTCTCCATCCAGGTCTCTATACATTGCTTATGGTATTTGCAGAGAATCTGTTGCTTCATCTTGAATATTCATGTTTTGTAATCAATTTTGTAATTCCCATGACCTGTATCCAAAATATAGTATTGTTACTGTTGGGAGAATCTCATGCCACTTTCACCATTGAGTTGTTATTTTTTGGACAACATCACTTTTCAGCAGCAGTAACCTCCTGTGATCTCAACCATTCAAACGAATGGAGAATTGCATTACCAATTGTTTGATTCCCAGTATATAGAACAAAAACTATAGCAGTATCTATTAAAAAGAAACAGGAGATAGCACTAGCTCACAAGTTTCAAAAATGGAATTTAATTAAGACAATCAAAATAAACAGAACACTGCTGCATATTGTCCTGGACCCATGTCCCACAACAGTACTTAATACATCCACTTTCAGACCAATTTTCCTTCTGTCAAAAATTAATGAAGAGAGGGGGGGGGGGGCAGTCCCATGGCAGTTACAGCGACCCACAGCTCAAAACCCAACACTGACTAACACCAGCTCCCATTTATTTTATTTTAGGAAGACAGGACACAAAGTACAAGTTAAATTGAAGAGACTGAGAACGAAAATGTCTCAACTTTAAGAGGTCATTGCCAGCGAGCAACCCAACCTCTCCATTTATATCAGAAATTCCATCTCTCCCTCCCACATCGCTAAAATTTTGCAGTGCATCCTCCCCTGAGCTTCGCGAGGTTCTGCGAGACACGTATTTCTAGTTACTACTAGAAATACGTGTCTCGCAGAACCTCGCGAAGCTCAGGGGAGGATGCACTGCAAAATTTTAGCGATGTGGGAGGGAGAGATGGAATTTCTGATATAAATGGAGAGGTTGGGTTGCTCGCTGGCAATGACCTCTTAAAGTTGAGACATTTTCGTTCTCAGTCTCTTCAATTTAACTTGTACTTTGTGTCCTGTCTTCCTAAAATAAAATAAATGGGAGCTGGTGTTAGTCAGTGTTGGGTTTTGAGCTGTGGGTCGCTGTAACTGCCATGGGACTGCCCCCCCCCCCCTCTCTTCATTAATTTTTGACAGAAGGAAAATTGGTCTGAAAGTGGATGTATTAAGTACTGTTGTGGGACATGGGTCCAGGACAATATGCAGCAGTGTTCTGTTTATTTTGATTGTCTTAATTAAATTCCATTTTTGAAACTTGTGAGCTAGTGCTATCTCCTGTTTCTTTTTAATAGATACTGCTATAGTTTTTGTTCTATATACTGGGAATCAAACAATTGGTAATGCAATTCTCCATTCGTTTGAATGGTTGAGATCACAGGAGGTTACTGCTGCTGAAAAGTGATGTTGTCCAAAAAATAACAACTCAATGGTGAAAGTGGCATGAGATTCTCCCAACAGTAACAATACTATATTTTGGATACAGGTCATGGGAATTACAAAATTGATTACAAAACATGAATATTCAAGATGAAGCAACAGATTCTCTGCAAATACCATAAGCAATGTATAGAGACCTGGATGGAGAATTTGTAGGTTAAGACCAGGACTTAGGCCTTAATGACCAGTTAGTGCCTTTAAAAATCTTGAAATCAAAATTAATTTGTTGATGTACATTCTCCTTACTGGTGTCAATTGCAGTTCACATAGCCATATAACTACAGTGAATTTGTATTCAATTTACACGGACAACTTATGTTGAAGGTGATCAGGTTCTCAATTTGTATAATCTATGTACTTGCTCGTACACTGATATTGTGAGGAGATTTAAGATACTGATCGCCGTTCCAATAATAAATGTGAAGCAGTAATGTTGATGTGTCATGTGTTTAGCTGCATGTATACGGTTGCTAGACATTAGATGGTCATGATTGCTAACAGAAAATTGTTTTTTCCTAACAAAATGTTTTTATCCAAATTGTAAACAGAAATTTTCCTTACTAAACCATTCGAATGTTATTTCGTATTGAACTATTTTATGAAGAATGCTGTAAACTCAAGATACTGTATACGTATACAACTCGATCACTGTTTCATTCACAAACAATGCTACATCATGTAAATGTTGTATATTTGGGAAATAATTTCCACCTGTGTGATCTGTAGTTTTGATCATTTATCTGTAGTTTTGATCATTTAAAAATTTCCTTAGTGACGTTAGTGAGAATATTAATAAACATCACATAATTACAGTGTGTAGTAAGATAATTATTTTTCAGTGTTTGATTATCCTCTCAGTAGTTTAGCCGGTGATTTGAGCTACATTTCTTAATCGCTCTTCTTCTCTGAGCCTTTCCTGTAATCAGTGTTTGCTTTTCCCTACCGTATCAGGTATGAAAGATATTCGTCACGAGTATTTAGCTGATCGTGTAATTCTTGCCACCTCTCGTTGAGTCTACAAACAGAATCATTTTGTCCAACACTTCCAGTCGGTGTCGCCTCTCCTGATCGGTTTCGTTCAGAATTCTAATGGAGGAATTTTGTCAAGGCGTTTGAACCTAGTCAAACGGTGTGCCTAGGCTGTTCGAAGTCTTTGTAATCTATCTGAATCTATGCTCTCGTTGCCGGTCTCTTCGTTGCTCGATCGCGATCGCGCTGAATTTCAAGTCACCGTTCAGCGGAGTTTCGGTGGTTAATTTACACGGACAAGGATTTCCAGCCATTTTTGGAATCCAGCGTTGTTGTCTTTGCTGTTCTTTCTCATTTGCATCAGAAATTGGTTGTGTTTCACCGAGAGTAAACATTTTTTCACAGACTATGACGGCCGCCGGCACGACCGCCATGAATAAACATGAATACGCCATTGTCAGCGGTCGCGATTTTTGTTGCCAGGCAACTGCCGGACACCATCGAGTATATAAATATATATATATATATCTAGATTTGTAGAGATGGATTACTTGGTCGAAGACATTTATTCACTGCTACTCAGAGTTTCATGCTTCTTACGAAGCAATCATCAGGCAACTGCCTACCATAACGGATACATAGAATACATACAAAATTTGAAATTACAGAACAATACCTAATGGCGTGACTTGCGGAGATATGATTGGTTAACTAAACGAATACAGTTTTCAACAGGAATTTCTTAGAATGTCTACAAGTAGATAGGAGTTCGCTTCTATTGTTCAGTGTTGACATTTCGGGTCTGCATATGATGAAATATTTTTCCCATAAACATAAATTACAACGCTTGTTTACATTTGAATACGATCTTGCTTGTTTAATCTTACGCCATTTGATGTTGTAAATAACGTCTCTTTCTTTTAAGCTCCAGATGTATTTGCTTAATTCTGTTGCATGCTTGTATTTTTCATTTCTAAATGAGCATACATGATTTCTGTATCTTAATTTAAACGCTGTGTCACAAAGTCCGACGTATGTCTCTTTGGAGGATGATGTTGTGACTTCAGCTTGGTAAATGATGTTTGTGTCGTTGCATTTTCCGTTCATGGGGCACGTGCTTGGGTTCCGGCAGTTACAATTACTATCTTGGGTGAGATCAGACTTATTAATTTGTGATTTGTTGTGGTTGGATATAATCGATTTTATATTATTCATGCAGCTGTAGCTCAATTTAAGCGTATTCCGGTTGAAAATCTTGTGGAGTGGATTTGATTTGGGAAAATGTTGATCAACGAGAGAAAGGAAGCACTTTCCTACGTTTGTTTTGACGTTCATGCTGTAGGGTGGATTGTACCAAAGAATTTTCCTTGGACGGTTCATTCGTGATTGTTGTGACTCGTTGCGTGACTATATATATATATATATAAATATATTTTTCGCTCGAATTCACGCGGCTCAGCTCCCGAGGGACGACAAATTTATTAACCTCGCTACGCTCGGGCCTTCGGCCCTCGCTTCGCGAGGAATAACCAGAATTCAGACGGCACTTTTGAACGTGTCAATTGGTGACACATTGGCTACCTACCCCTCTCCACCCAAGCCTCGTTTCCAAATCAGCCTCTCCCCACTCTAGTAGGAACTGGTCGTAGGAACTGGGACAGGAACTGGATGTAACACAACATCCAAAATGGCGTCCTGGATAGCCAAACCTTGGATTGAACAAGCGTTGATGAGTAGAAACGGAGAAAACTTGCCAAAAATTGCTAGAGCTCAGATACTAAAGGTATGTATTAAAGAATGCTTTATCCAGAATTATACAAAGCGATCATTTAACAAGCTTGCGTTCTTGTTTCCACTAGTTCTGCAACGAACAAAATGACGCTAAATTTAAACAAGCTTGTTGACATTTTTGCTTCTCGTTGCTTCAATTTTACGAAGAACAAACGAACTGACAATTTAATCGCGACTTCGATTTAAAAGAAACAAACCCTTATTTAACTTATAAGCTTACTGTCGGCTGTTCAAATGTGACGACCAAAAAAACTTTTTGCAGCTTTTTATTTTCAACATTCAGTATAAGCTTAATTAAACTTAAGAACTTACGGCTTAACTTATAAGCTTAAGCTTAAGCTTACATGTTTTCATGTTTTGGTTGGTTATGACACGTTATTAAACTATCAATTCTTGGTTTTCACCTGTCACGTGACTGAAAATATTTCCGTAAATACACCTCGAAATGCCAAATGGTCCAGGGAATCGCAAAGAACGCTTAAAATTGTGTTATGTGGGTAAATTTGAGACGGATTGTTGGTTTTCCGGCTGAAATATGAGCGAATCAATGTGCGCGATATCGTACAGTAAATGTATGGGGCCGCCATGTTGGTGCCCATGTAGATGGACACCAACATGGCGGCCAAATTACGAGTGCCCTAAAAGGCACATTATGAATGGAAATATTGCCTAGTTTCCTTTGATTTGCAAAGATATCAACTTATTTAACATGCTGGCATACACAGAGTGAAACATGAAAGGACATTTTGTTGAATTTCAACTCGTCAAAAAACGTGACTTGTGTTGCGTGACACAAATTACTTCAGCTGTAACTCCGGAAGTAAAAAACAGAATCCGATGAAATTTTGTGTGCAGACTAGCTGGACCGGCTTGTAAACAATATCTAACGCACACCTTCCCAAAGTCCGTAGTTTCAAAGTTAGAATTTTGATGACGTCACGTGAAAACCAAGAATAATTGACATCGATGATATGTTTTCTATTCAGAATTGTCAAAAGGCTGCAACCAAATCAAATTCTGCATTTTTCTTTTTGACATCATTGATCCTCAAGCTAATGAAGGGGGTCTATGGTTTATTGGATGTTTGGTTTAATATGTTTCAGCTTGAGGAAACATCTGACAACAGTGTTGCATTTATCAGTGACAAGAAACTCTTTGTGAAAGCTGTGTTCTCACAAGTTGCCATTGAGCAGTTTAAAAGGTAGTGCTTTGACTTTTTTATATCATCAAATGTACAGCCTGGTTGTGACCCTGTACTTCCCATGAGCAGAACATAATAATTTATTTGAATTTAGGCCGACCCAAACTAATTAATCCCAACGGAATTGATTCAGACAACAAACTTAATTCAGCCAAAATGAATTTAATTGGTGGTTTGCATGTTGCCCGTGTTGGTGGTCAAAACAATGAAATGTCCATATTTTGGGAATAAAACTCTATTTTTATGCAAACAATTTCTATTGTTTTTACTGTTGGTGGACAAAACATTGACCCCCAGTCCATGTACTATCCCGATGGACTACCCAAATGGACTACCCTAACCCTACCCCTACCCCTAATACTAATACTAGTACTAGTACTCATTCGAAATAGTATTTGGGTTAGGGTAGTCCATTTGGATATTCCATCAGCGTAGTCCATGGACTGGGGGTCACTGTTTTGTCCACCACCGTTTTTACCCTAAACCACAAAATAATACAGTGGGAACAAGACAGCCTTTATGAAATTTTACTTAATTAATCATTCCAAAAAAAGTTGACTGAGATTAATTTACAAAAACGTTCATGACATAACAGGATGTTTTGGGGAGAGCCATGTACATGTACACGTAGCATTCTTGTCCCTAGAGCCACAATCCTTTTGGCCAGTGCCACAGATCCATTGTGCCATGCTGGCCAAAAGGTTGTGGTTTGTATGGAGACGAGAAGGGCCATGTAGGTGAAATTTCTAAAGGGTGTTACCAGTACTACACCAATAAATACAGCTGGCTAAATCTGGCTAAATGGTTTTGATTATAGAAAAAATCTATAAATGTTTCCTCCAGAGATAACCCTGGCTTTTCAATGGCTGACATTCAAGGTGGACTGATCTTTATTAAGAAGTATTCTTTGCAAGCTACATGTGGTATGGGAAAGGAATTGGTAAGCTACATGATTGTATGGTTGTTTTATGATAAATTATTATCAACTGAATGAATAAATCAATCAATCAAAATAATTGATATGTAATAAGTATTTCTTTTATAATGTGGTGTACTCTGCCCCCATACCCTGAATGTTTAGTGTGCTAATTTCACTTTACACATGAAAATTCATTTTATTTACCACTCAAAATTTCAGAGTAATCATTACAATGTGGAAGAAGAAAACTAATATGTGAAGAAAGTCGTAAGCGACCACCTCTCCTCAGTGACTACTTTTTCAAAATACCAAATTTTTTCATTTAAATAATTAATAGTTACTTGAAACCTCTCTCTTATAAACGTCCACCTCTCATAAGCAACCACTACCACTTAAACTGCATTTTTGGTGGTCGTGGGAAGGTTGAACTGTAATAGAAAACTCAGTCTGTGGTGCATTGCATTGGTAAGGCAGAGGTTACCGACACAATTCTCATTGAAGCCTTGAAGGTTTTTCAGGCCTTGTTCGCAACTGTATCAATTGCACTTATAACTTTGAAGATCTCTTATTCGTTATCGCCATTCACAGTTTTCCTGTCGAACTCACTACAGTTTGCATAATACTTGTTATTAATAGGATAGTGGCGAGTTTGTGGTCAAGATAGAACAATTCAAGTTTGCTGGTGGTGAGGGTAACACTCAGTTTGGTAGTAACATCATAGACAGCTCTACATATCCTCCATTACAACCCAGATTAAAGGAACTTTGTAGATTATCACAGGTCAGGACGCTACTTCATGGTGACAGCTGCAGTAGAGAGGCTAGTTTCACAGAAATAGAAAGAACCTTGCTGGAGAACCATGATCATGTTTTTATCCCTGAGGACATGGAAAAGAAACTGGATGAAATTCCAGGTGAGTGATAGCTAGATGAAGAAAGAGAATAGCTTACAAGTATGTTTAACATTTTCTATCCGCCCAGGTGTATAAATGGTTACTTGTGACAAAATGCTGGGTGTAACCATGTGATGGACTAACATCCCATCCAGGGAGGAGTAGTAATACTCCTAGTCACTTCATAGTATATAAACCAGGTCACCCTGTGATGGAATAACATCCCATCCAGGGAGGAGTAGTAATACTCCTAGTCACTTCATAGTATATAAACCAGTTCACCCTGTGATGGACTAGCATCCCATCCAGGGGGGAGTAGCAATACTCCTAGTCACTTCATAGTATATAAACCAGGTCACCCTGTGATGGACTAGCATCCCATCCAGGGGGGAGTAGTAATACTCCTAGTCACTTCATAGTATATAAACCAGGTCACCCTGTGATGGAATAGCATCCCATCCAGGGAGGAGTAGTAATACTCCTAGTCACTTCATAGTATATAAACCAGGTCACCCTGTGATGGACTAGCATCCCATCCAGGGGGGAGTAGTAATACTGCTAGTCACTTCATAGTATATAAACCAGGTCACCCTTTGATGGACTAACATCCCATCCAGGGGGGAGTAGTAATACTCCTAGTCACTTCATAGTATATAAACCAGGTCACCTTGTGATGGACTAACATCCCATCCAGGGAGGAGTAGCAATACTCCTAGTCACTTCATAGTATATAAACCAGGTCACCTTGTGATGGACTAACATCCCATCCAGGGGGGAGTAGTAATACTCCTAGTCACTTCATAGTATATAAACCAGGTCACCCTGTGATGGACTAGCATCCCATCCAGGGAGGAGTAGCAATACTCCTAGTCACTTCATAGTATATAAACCAGGTCACCTTGTGATGGAGTAGCATCCCATCCATGGAGGAGTAGTAATACTCCTAGTCACTTCATAGTATATAAACCAGGTCACCTTGTGATGGAGTAGCATCCCATCCAGGGAGGAGTAGTAATACTCCTAGTCACTTCATAGTATATAAACCAGGTCACCTTGTGATGGACCAGCATCCCATCCAGGGGGGAGTAGCAATACTCCTAGTCACTTCATAGTATATAAACCAGGTCACCCTGTGATGGACTAGCATCCCACCCCGGGGGGGAGCAGTAATACTCCTAGTCACTTTATAGTATATAAGCCAGGTAACCCTGTATGTGATGGACTAGCATCCCATCCAGGGAGGAGTAGTAATACTCCTAGTCGCTTCATAGTATATAAGAAAGGTAACCCTGTATGTGATGGACTAGCATCCCATCCAGGGGGGAGTAGTAATACTCCTAGTCACTTCCTAGTATATAAACCAGGTAACCCTGTATGTGATGGACTAGCATCCCATCCAGGGGGAGTAGTAATACTCCTAGTCACTTCATAGTATATAAACCAGGTCACCCTGTGATGGACTAGCATCCCATCCAGGGGGAAGTAGTAATACTCCTAGTCACTTCATAGTATATAAACCAGGTCACCCTGTGATGGACTAGCATCCCATCCAGGGGGGAGTAGTAATACTCTCAGTCACTTCATAGTATATAAACCAGGTCACTCTGTGATGGACCAGCATCCCATCCAGGGGGGAGTAGCAATACTCCTAGTCACTTCATAGTATATAAACCAGGTCACCCTGTGATGGACTAGCATCCCATCCAGGGAGGAGTAGTAATACTCCTAGTCACTTCATAGTATATAAACCAGGTCACCCTGTGATGGAATAGCATCCCATCCAGGGAGGAGTAGTAATACTCCTAGTCACTTCATAGTTTATAAACCAGGTCACCCTGTGATGGACTAACATCCCATCCATGGAGGAGTAGAAATACTCCTAGTCACTTCATAGTATATAAACCAGGTCACCCTGTGATGGACTAACATCCCATCCAGGGAGGAGTAGCAATACTCCTAGTCACTTCATAGTATATAAACCAGGTCACTCTGTGATGGACCAGCATCCCATCCAGGGGGGAGTAGCAATACTCCTAGTCACTTTATAGTATATAAACCAGGTCACCCTGTGATGGACTAACATCTCATCCAGGGGGGAGTAGCAATACTCCTAGTTGCTTCATAGAAACTAGGCTTAGCTCCCACCGTGTGGGCCACCACTATTTACAGTAACAATTTAAGCAAAACATTGAATTTAATACAATAACATTACAGTAATCGAGTACAGTAATCTGTAACGTTTCTGTCAACAGCTTTCAGCTTTCTCCTCTCTTTCGGCGATGGAGGATGCATTTTCAAGATTGCAACTAAAACAAATAAGGCAAACCAAACTTGAAGAGTACTTTAATTAATGAACAAGTGTCTGTTAAAAAAGGAAAACAATGAACACGCGAACCTCAATAAGTAAAGACGATCTGTACAGTCGCAACTTCAAATGTTTAAGTTTAGTTTTGTTTCCCTTTGACGATTCACACCAGACTTTGTTGTGTAACCTTGAAAACGTCTAATGCTTTGCAAATTGTTTATAATAAGGACATTGCTGCGTGCTTGAAACATGACATTTGTGAATCATTTGATACGTACTCATTACAAGTTTTATTAAATAATATGTAGTAAAAACGTACATGTTAATTTTACCCCAATATAACGATATTTTCGGCTGTTTTACGGCCACATCGTTATATTGGGAGTCTCGATATAACAATATAATTTCACTGCTCCCTTGGCATATCTTTATATCGGGGTTCCACTGTATTCAATGTTGATTCTATTAGTGTATCCTCCTCCGTCATCATCATCATCATTCATGGCAGCTACATTGCCACCATTTCCAGGCCACTCTGTTTAAGCTTGCTGCAGCACACTAGATTTTTTAGTACAATACAACAACAACAAAAATTTTTTTTTCAACTCACACAAGATCTTTACAAAAAAGGAAAAAGAAAATAATTAAAAATAAAAACTAAATTATAGATATAGAAATGAAAAACCAAAGGAAAAAATTAACAGGTAGAATTTGTGAGTGATCTCCCTCTGTTCTTTTTGTATTGTCCTTCTTAAACATTACCTTTGTTGACTACAAATTATAATTAAAATTACATATAATTTATGTACTCAACATAGATGGTTTGTCATATGCTTATTAATTCACTAAAGTGAACTTAACAATCTTCTAAAAAGAAATTTTAACTTTTTCAGAATGGAAGCCAAGTTATTGTCCACCGCTTTCTTGTAGCATGCACAGTGAGATCTCATCATTTGGTAGCACACCATCAAATGGTGGTCTACAAGTACAGACTTCTGTTCCATCCGTGGCTGTAAATTCCTGTGAAAAATCTCCAGCAATTGAAGAAAAAAGGATCCATTCTGAATCTGAATCCTTGGAGGGGAAAAGGGACAACTCACAAACTATATCTGAGTATAAGGTTTCTGTTGAAACAACAACTATTGAAAAGAAGATTTTAGCTAAATCAGAAGAAAGCTTGGATGTGACAAGGATTTGTCTAAGAAGTCAGAGTGGACAACTTGAAAGTTCTTTATTGGCCAATAAAAGCAAGGATGTTGTGTCAAGTATCCCTACAACAAAGGAACAAAAGCAAGGAATAGAAACTCTAATAAAAATATGCAGTGTTGATGCATGTAAGGAGAGTAGAGAATTTGATTTATTAGGTAATGCTATAAAGTCAAGTCCTAGATCAACAAAAGGAGAGACATTTGTGGTCCAGTCCTCTCCCATAACATCGGAACCAGAAAAACAAACAGAATTAAATAAACAAGAAAAACAGGAATCACCTAAAGTGTGCACTGCTAATGGGACTAAGAACGATCTTGAAAATGGATGTGGTCCAAGGATGACAGTTAATGGTAATCAACTGTCAAGAAAGTATAAGCAGGCTGCCGATGGTGTTGGAGACATATCAAGTCAGGCCAAAGTACTTTATGATAGAGGTTTAGGTCAATCTCCTTTCCTAGAACATCAGATCAAAGGAAAAGGAAATAACGATTCTAACTCCAAATTTGATTCAACACAAGAAGAAAACACTATTGCATTGATCAACAGTGAACGTGTCCCATCTGATCAAAGGAGTTTGAAGGTGACTCAACCTTTAAGAGGCATGATGACAGATGAGTGTTCCTCATCAAGTGAAACTTCACATCTAAAAGGAAGCAGTGAAGAGTCATACTCAATTCTCAAAAAAAGGTCACCACCTTCTGTAATGGAGAAGTCACCAGAAGTTTGTGTTCCATCAAGTGAAAACAGTGAAGAGTTTGAACAGGCACTTCCAAGTCTCACACCTGGTTATACTGGTAAGGAAAGATCGCCACCTACTGTGATAGACAAGTCCCCAGATGTTGGCATTGTTCCTTCCAGCGAGAATAGTGAGGAGATTGAACAGGCATTTCCGAGTCTCACAACTGGATGCACTGCCAAACAACTTCACTGCTCATTATCGGAGTCACAACTAGAAAATATACTTGAAAGTAGCATTTCATTTGATGTGGGCAGTGCACCCCCCTGCTTTCAAGATGCATCTGCAGAAAGTCAGGAGGAGGTGTACACCCAGGTTAAACAAAAGGAGTCTAGTCCTAAAACAGGTGATGGAAGATCAAGCCCTGAATCATCACATTTGAGGAATATTACTGTAAGGGAGCATTGTATTGCATCAAATAAGCAATTGATGGAAAAGAAATCCTTCCATGAAAATGAACACAAGAAGGACAATAGTGCACTTAAGGGAAAACAAAGTTTGAAAGGTGACAAGGATGCTGTAGTTTCAGTACAAGATCATGTTATTCAGACTCAAAGCAATGCATTATTGATGGATTTTGATGCACTCTTTTGCCAAAACACATGGAGTTTCACTCAAATATCTGACAAAGAGTTATCTACTAATTTAGTTGAAATTGACAGGCGTCAATCAGTGAAAAGGAAAAGGACTGAGATGGAAGATCATGTGCATGTACGCTTCACATGCCCCTCAGCTGAAACTAGACAAGTGAACAAAGTACATTTGAATGACAGTCCGTCAAGTCCAGGTTAGTCCAAAAAAGCGTGATATTTGTTATACAAATTTATAACAAAAGTTACTGCTATACAATTGGAATGACCTTTTTGTCACGGCCATTTTCCAGGTCTCTTTTATTATTTGCCCCAAGAAATTTTGTTGACAGCCAATCATTATACACTGTACATTATAATGTTATATCAAAATGCTGCCTTATAGCAAGATCATGCCATTGCACTTACATCCTATATTCTCTTATCCCAAATTCAATTACCCACTCTTTAATCTATTAAAACCCCCTCCCCCAGTAGGCTATTTAGAAATGGGGCCAAGCAGTTGGATTGGGTTTTACTCCACTATGCAGTCCCCCCCCCCCCCCCCCCCCCCACCTTTGAACCTTTGAAGCATTAGAAATAGACCATTTTACAGTTGTCTTCTTAGTGTCCTGGCCTTTGAGTGGAAGCAAGGTTGAAGTTGACCTTGTTATGATACAGACCTTGGAGCTTTTCAGATGTAAATTTACCTAGTTAGCGTGAGAACAGCATTATTAACATATGAAAGGCAGAAAGGTTTGTATCAAAGCAAGGTCACCTCCAGCCTCATTTCCACTCAAAGGCAAGGTCACCAAGTGCACAACTGTAAAATGGACTATAGGCACATTAAAGAGAGACTTAACAGAGATGTGGAGTGGGGGTGGGTGGGGCTATGTTAGAAAAAAATATAATCTCAGATCATATATTTCTCAAATTGTTTTTTAATAAGATCACTAATATATTAAGCGACAAGAAATTGTGTGTATTTGACCAATTTTTACAACTGAAGTGTCATTTACCACAATATAATCTGTGTTATGCTTTTGGACATTGTAATACCAAGTTTCTTCACAAACTGACTGAAGCTTTTTTGGCTATTGTCATTTATATTAATTTGATTGATTGATTTATATTTGTGTAAAAATTTGTCAAACTAAACAAATTTTGACTTCCATCAGGTTGGTGTAAAAAACAACCCAAACAAGTTTATCGATATCAACCTAATGGAAGTCAAAGTTTGATCTTTTGACCATCTGGGGATGAAAGATCAAGCTAACTAAGAACAGACTGAGCTAAATACAGTGTTTGACTAAGAATTTCATAAAGATGGACCTCTCTTTTTCTGTACCTTTCAGACAGCATGTCTCACTCTGTGAAGTCCAGCAGTCATTCTGGGTCATCTCAGAGCCAGCTTAGTAACCATTCAGTAAGGAATCAGTGATAACTAAAGACCGATTTTCACTACCAGCAAAGTCAGAGTCATGTTATGACACTTACGACCTAGTGAAAATAAAAAAACCGAAGTTATAACCAGAAGCGTAAGCTTGATAGAATTGGAGTCACAAGAATCAGATAGTTTCCATCTTCTCCCATTTGCATTTGTGATGCAGTCACTTATGATCTAGGTAAAACTAGATTGTTAGTCACAAGCATTAGTGAATCAGCCAATCACAATGCCCATTCCCTTCTTACGACGCCGACAATCTACTTTTTACTAGATCATAAATTCTCCGCTGTTTGCCACTCCATTGCTTGATTTTCACTAGATACGCTTCTGATTACAACATTGATTCCAACTCCGACTCTGACTCTGTCGCTAGTTAAAATGAAAACCAGCCTTAATGGATGCTACACCAGTCCATGTTAAGCTGCATTTTGCAACCCATTCTAGACTGACACCAAAAATCCCTACCCCATCCCAGACCAGTTTATGTAAGGCTTTTTTACTTTCCTACTCTAGACTAAATTCTTCACACCACTGATCAGTTTCCCTGTAAATGATACCCTATTCTAGACCAAAACTCTCTGATTTCTATACCCTATCCCAGACTAAACTGCTTGAAAACCATATCCATCACAGCAGCACATACCCATATAGCTTATTATATAAATGAGAATACCCCTGGGGGGTATTTTATTTTTAGTAGTTAATTGGATTTTGCTGTTTTTTTTTTCACAACCCAGTATTCACTTTAAGGATCGTTAAAGATCTGCATGAGGATCTGCAAGGATCTTACTGAGGATCTTAATAATAATAATAATAATAATAATAACTTTATTTTACACAGAATTCAGAAAGTTTACACTTATTTACACTGAAGCTGTGCGTAATAATAAATTATAATACTAAAAGTTAATGATCTTAATAAAGATCTTTCAGGATCTTTTAAATTCTTGCAAGATCCTCAATAATCTTGCCATGATCTTCAAGGATCCTTTAAAGTGGTACTACGACAAAAATTTTTGCCTTTCTTTTCGACTTTTTTTTTAGTTCAGTTTATCCAATGAGTTCATAATTACATAAATCGCCATAATTTAGAGCGATACAAGCTTACTGGATCTAGAAATAGCTGGCCGAAAACCATGGAATACCCGACCGCCATTACTCGATTTAAAAATGGCCAAGAACCACATAGAGAACTAGATATAGTGAGAGAAAGATTACTTCATATTCGCAACAAAGCCATTGTTTTTTGGTGAATGTGACGTCATCTTCCACTTGATCCAACTAGATCCAGTTCTCTATGTGGTTCTTGGCCATTTTTAAATCGAGTAATGGCAGCAGGCCGAAGCTGAACTTTATGTTTAAAATAACTGCTCTTCCCTTTGGAATTTGAACATAAAATTTGGCATGGTAAGTATTCAGCACCTCTACTTTCCAAAAATGTAGAGAAAGGGGAGTGCAAAATTTTGATCATAGTACCACTTTAAATTCTTGGCAAAGATCTTCAAGGATCTTGGCAAGATCCTTCAAAGGATGTTATTAAGATCCTTGACAGATCCTTACAAATTCTTGAGGATATTAAAGGATCCTTGCAAGATCATCACAAGGATATTTTGCTAGGATCCTCGTAAGATCCTTTCAAGATCTTCATCAATTCCTTGAGGAGCTTTGTAAAAAATTCTACAAGAAATTGCAGATGAAGAATCTTTGAGGATCTTACAAAGATCCTGTGATGATCCTTTAAAGATCTTTATCTTTAAGGATCTTTGACAGTTCTTTGAAGATCTTCAAAGTTTCCTGAAGATCCTGTGTGGATTTTCACCAGGGATGTCTTATTATTGATGTGATATTTTTCTTGTTCACTTCACAGTCCAGTATTTACCTGACCAAGCCCGTGGATCTTTATTCTCAACAGGATCCTCTACTTCTTGATACTTCAGCAGAGTCAGCTGGTAAATTTATGTAGATGAGGTGGTTTTCATGGCAGCCATATTGGTGCTCAAAATAATGAAGTTCTATCCTTTGGGAGTTAAACTATTTTTATGCAAAAATATTTTTAATTATTGTTTGTGACCACCAACATGGCCACTGTGAAATCCACATATATATAGAACAGACATGATACTTTTGTTGGGCGGGGCAGGTAACGGCAGGGGTGGGACAAGGGGTGGGCACGGGTAAGAGAAGGGGTGTGGCAGAGGTAAGAGACTCGGCAAGGGTGGCAGAAGGGGTGGGGCAGGGGTGGTTGAAGGGGCGGGGTAGGGGTGGTTGAAGGGGCGGGTAGGGGTGGAACAAGTGGGGGTAGTGGGTGTTGGGTGAAACACCAGCTAATTAATTAGGGTGAGTTTCATATGTCCTTGAAATGATTATGCCTAAACACATCCTAAACAACAAACGAACTGTAAGTAAGCAGTTTGATTGGTTTAATGAATGGAAGCAAGCATGCGCGACTTTTGGTTGGTTTAACGAACACGCAAAGCAAGCAAACAGATTGCAAACTAAAAACCTTTCTCATTTTGCCTCTGTTCCTGATGTTAGGAGCAGAGGCAAAATAAGAAGTGTTTGTGTGGATTCATCAGAGCATAAACGTGCTTGTATCTCGCCCCCAAATTGGTCCAAATCGCAATAGGATGCTGATTTTTGGCAAGCAGGACTTTTTCGTCATGCTCTTTCCAAATATCTTATCAGATCCCATAATTTCACGTGGACTGACCATGTGCTCTTGTAGGCCACCATGTTGTTGTTTTAATGTTTTATTGACGAAATAATAGCACCCAATTTGGTGTCAGAAGTGGGATAAATCACTTTGGCAAATCTGAAGCCTCTGTTCCTGATGTTAGGAGCAGAGGCAAAATTAGAAGGGTTTGTGTGGAGTCATCACAGCAAATTGGTCGAAATTGCAATAGGATGCTGATTTTTGGCAAGCATGCCTTTTTCGTCATGCTCTTTCCGAATATCTTATCAGATCCCATAATTTCACATGGACTGACCATGTGCTCTTGTAGGCCACCATGTTGTTGTTTTAATGTTTTATTGACGAAATAATAGCACCTAATTTGGTGTCAGAAGTGGGATAAATCACTTTGGCAAATCTGAAGCGTCCCGAATTTAACTTAGAAGGCAACACAGCAGAGAATTTTAATAATTTCGATTTTTTAATAATTATTGCATCCATGAAGAGGCAGGAAAAAGAGATTTTTTACTTATAGAGAGTTCAGTTACAGTGAAATGGATGACAGTGTATATATCATTCACATTAAATTTTAGTGTTGGTTTAGAAGAAGTTGACTGAATATAAATGTAGCTTGGAAAATGATGAAAGGTTATATTACTCCTCTTGTCTTAGATGTTTGTGTTAGAACTGTTATCTCAGATGTTGTGTTACTTCCATTTTCATAGACAGCACAGATGGTGTAATAGATAATGACAGCGGCTTGTTAATAACCGGAAATCGAACAAATGATCTCCATAGCAACACAAGTCCCAGCATACTTGAGCGCTCAATCGAAGAACCTTGTTCTTTGACGACTCCGACATTCGACTCCCTCCCATCATATCAGGTAACTTGACACATCTTTCCGTTAGGTTTGTAAGGGGGCCTAGAGTGGGTTTTACTTCCAAGTGTTATGGCACAATATTTTTACTGTTGAGTGTTATAAAGCCGACAATTGTAATGTTAACCGTAGATAAGAAATTACTGTTAAGTGTTTCAACGTGTCCTATTACTGTATACTAAATCTGAAAGCAAGAAGTGAAGTTATTGATGACATTTTTCATAAGCATGCCATAAAAACGTTACAGAATTTTCAATTCCAGGGATAAAACTTCGCAGATGTGAGTAAATCCCGAAAGAAGTGGCCCCCTAAAGTAACGATCCTCTGATAGCAACGACACTAAACGTTAATTAAATCTCGGAAAGGAACAAAAATAGGACAAATGCGGAAAGATCTCAGGGAGCGCCTCCTACAATTCATGGCTAGCAAGACAATCTAAGAGCGCTTGAGAAGGAACTCTTTACAGCTGTCTTTTAAACATATAGGACCAGTTATCTCAAAAACTCTGCAGACTCGTAGACTACAGTTCAGTGGACATTGCTAGAGAAGCAAGAACGAGACTACTTCTCAGCTACTTCTCTGGGATCCAACACATGGCTGGCGATCGAGGGGGCGCCCAGCAATAACTTTCATAGATCAATTAGAGAGGGACATTGGACTGGCATGACAGGAACTCCCAGTTATCATGTCTGACAAAGGGGAGTGGAGAAAACTCATTAAATCGGTGCGGGTGTGCCCGAAGTAGATAGATTTTAACGAAGTCTAACTTAGACCGCGGTTTAAGACAATAAATGGACCTCACATCTGCTCATGAACTTCTTATTTTAAGTAGGCAAATGTCTTGCTGGTCTGTGCTACACGCCCTCTTCACACTGTTTATAGCAAACAATGTTTAAGTATTAGAGTTGGCGAAATAGAAATTGGTTTAGATCGCGGTCTTGTTAAACACCGTCTAAACTCGGTTTAAATATCCAGCCCATATCAAATAATATATAGCGTAGTGAAGACTGCAAATGAAAGACGAGCCTGACTCTCAGACAGTCCAAGGTCACTCACTCACACTCAATCGCATTCACTCTCACTCACTCCCTCCAGCCGTAGTGTAGCTCCCGGTCTGATTCCCTTTGTTTGAGGACTTGTTCATGACGTCATCTGACCCGTTGAATATTTCCACCAATCAGATTACAATCCCATTCTTGAAATTCCTGATGGAATAAAAATGACTAACAAAAACTCTGGACATATACCTATTTCAATAAAGGTTGCTTTGGGCATTGGGCAATTGCGTATTGGAAAGCTATTGTTTGGTGGTCACTCAAGCAAAGCATTGCAATGTGTTCCATATGCCCCCAGGCCCAATGCCCAATTGCCAAAGCAACCTTTATCGAATTAGGCATATATCCAATGTTATCACGTTTGAAGAATGCGATCCTAATTTTCGTGTTGGTTGTCCTGTGCCTTGCATGCAGAAAAACTTGAGATATTTTGATGTCCGGACTGCCGTTTGGTCGCCCCTTTTGCATTATTCAGGTATCATTTCCGCCGGAAATTCCTTCGAACGCATCTCCATAATATTTGATTACTGCTAGTATATGTGGAATGTTACATTTTTTTGCTATTTTAAAGTAGCGACTTCCTGAAATTAGCGACCCCTCTAAAGTACCGATAGTAAAACGCTGCTAAATCCGACAGTAGGGAGGGTCATAACGTTCGGAACTTTACGGTAGTGTCATGTGTGAATTAAAATGAAAGCTATTAAGCAGTACTTTTGCTGTGGTGCTGTTTATTATGCTGTACAAGGTGGGATTAAATTTTTAAGTCTGGATGAACTCCTCAGTGTGACCATTTTATCGAAGAAATACCTAGCCTGCGAATACAGCCACCCCTCATTGCTCCTAGGGGCGCATTCACAGGCTAAGAAATACCGTATTGTAAAAAAAACAAACAGCTTAAATATATCCCTCTTGAAATTTAAGCGTCTTAAGCATTTAATTATTATTATTATTGTCCAGGTTCCTGCTGAGAAAAGAGAAACGACACCGTCAATTGATCAGAGATGTCAGGTAATGGTTTCTTTTGTAATAGCCTGTTATGATATATATTTTTTTTCTTTTTATTAAAATCACCAATACTTACGACACCACCAACTACTTACAGCTTCCCAGATATATTCTTCTTCTCTCCTCGAAGCGTTGTAAATATAATATTTGGCTAAAATTATGCAGAGGTTTAAACCAAGACGAAGAGGGAGATTATTAGTGATACCGTTAGCCTGTTATGATATATTGAAGTGCAGCTTGATATCTAAGGGGTCCTAAGGCGTAGCAAGCGTGCACTAGCACATAAATAGACATGAAAATATGGTTTTATCAACAGTTGATAAGGTAAATTGACCTAATTTGGCCGCAGTAAAAAAGCTGTCGTTTCGAGCGCTGCCCTTCAAGGAATTGTGAGTTGTGTGCGCTTTATATGTCAAAAGGTGAAAAATAAGAATAGATTGGTTGAGTGAAAAGTATCGTTGATTCCCTGGGGATTAAGAGTGCCGATTTGGAAGATGAACTTTTGCTCTAGATTTTTGCGGCTTTCCGTGTTGCCCTGGTGTAGGGAAAGGCCGCAGATCGCCATGTGTTGTTTGAAATGATTGAGGAGATTAAAGTGTGGAAGGACTGGTTTGGATGCGAGAGGGGGGGGGGGGGGGGGGGGGGGGGAGGGGCGTGTACGAATTTTAAAAGACTACGTTGCACGAGGGTTTTCGGTAAATTATGGAGCTCTGAGTTGTCACATGGTTACTTTCAGTAGGAAATAGTTTGTTTCATTTGTTTTCTTCAGCTTGTTTCCAGTTCTACGCGGCACCAGGAAGCTGAACCTCGCCATGAGCCTGGGACTGACAAGAAACGCAAGCCTCGTCGTAGAAAATTTAATTGGTTTTCAGATGCGTTTTGAGTGCCATGTTTCAATCCAATTCGATACAGTGTCCGTCGCTTGCTTGTGACGGTAAAAGTGCTACAAAATGTTGTGTTAGGCAGGCTGTAAGAAAGTTGCAGAACATTAAACAAAGAGAAAACGAAGTTTTGCTTCATTATCTCTTGAGTTTAAAATGGTACCTTAACGAAAAAAATGACGAAGGAGCACGCTTCCTTATCTCGTTGCCAATCAATATAAATTAAGAGCCACTGCCATCAAGGTTGAAAAAAAATGAAATCGATGAACCGGTTTTAGGTTTTCGATCGTTTATTCCACAGAGATCCACCGCGAGAAGAAGGAAGTATGTATTTGTTTCGTAAAGAAAGATTTATTATTTTGGCAAGACTTCTACTAACTTTAGCCACTGGTCCTGAATAAAATCATGTTACGATGCGCGTGTGATTGTTAATTGCTATAATTTCGTTTTCCTTTTATATTTCACATAACGAAGGTCAACGAAATACCACGAAATGTGTAAGAAGTACTCTAGAAGAAGAGAATGTGAAAGAAAACTAGGGTGTAATCGTGTAATCAGAGATTTTGCTCCTCCTTTTCGCTTTATCTTTCTATATTGATTAAGGCTTAGGAGTGACAACTGACAGAGATCCAATTATCTGTAGTTTGGTTTTGCTTTGCAGGCCGTTAAACAAAGAAAAGATAGCATTTTCAAAGTATCATCTTCACCCTTTACTTTCTTGCTTCACACGCTTACAATGCTTTATTTAAAAGCTACATAAAACTAATGATACCCAATTCTTATGATACTCCTTAGCACGACCACCCACTTAATAAGAACACTTTTAGGGGCACGAGAAAGCGCTCATTCAGCAGTCATTTTCTTATCTGAACATCCTCGTTAATCCGGCTGGACACCCCCATAATACGACCACATTTTTATGGCCCATCGGTGGTCGTATTAACCCTTTATCTGGTGCCAAAAATCCAAACTGAGAAAAATCCCAAATTTTATTTTGTAAAATATTAAAACAACAAATAACGTACTGCCGAAGATGTTTCATTTGAATGGTCACACTATAGGATTCTTCCACAAAATCAAAAGTTAGATCTACACTGGATGTCTCCAAAGTTGATTCCGGGAGTGAAATGGTTAGCATGTTTTTACTGCATTATTAACAGCATTGTTGGATGCAACCGTCCAGCATGTCTAGTGAACTTACACAACAGGACAGCTAGTGAAAAAGGGTGGCAAAATCTTGTGTGACCAGCGTGACAAAGATGAACTTTGCTTTGCTCTCATGGTTTGTGTAGTCAACGACCAGAGCAGAAATATCAACTGGAGACACAGGGAGCCCACACAAACTGTGTGACCGTTCGTATTTTTAAATTTAGAGGAAAATGTATGGGAATATCGAAAAGGTTCACTTCATATCGTAATATACTGTGATAAATATTCATATAAAAGATCAAAATAAACGTATTTTTACCTGAAATGTTGTGTGGTGTTGTTGTAGCTGAAAACGGCGAATTTAAACGACTTGAACGGTTTTGCATCGGACGTTTACCTGAGCGCTCAGGTAAACGTCCGATGCAAAACCCTTCAAATCGCTTAAATTCACCGTTTTCAGCTACAAGAACGACACCACACAACATTTCAGGTAAAAATACGTTTACTTTGATCTTTTATATGAATATTTATCACAGTATATTACGACCCTATTACGATGAGGTAAACCTTCAGTTTTCGATATTCCTATACATTTTCCTCTAAATTTAAAATCCGAACGGTCACACAGTTTGTGTGGGCGCCCTGTGCTGGAGATTGCTTAAAAACATGTCAGTAACTGATTACCTGTCACGCTAGCTAAGTCACGCAAAAGTCACAAGACCGTTTGCCGTTCTGTTCCCTCTGCCGTCCTGTTGCGTAAGTTCACTAATGAAACTGTCAGTTAGGGTTTTTCTTTGGTACCTGTTTGTGTAAAAACAGACTGGACCCAGGCCAAAAAACGAGATTTTGGTACCTTTTTATGACGAGTTTCATCGTTAATTTATAAGGGATCCTTCCCACCCCTCTTGCTTTTCAAAGGCTGGTTTCCATAAAGATATCCAACGATCTGAAGCAATCGCGTGGCCTCATAGATTTTGACCAGTGATAAGAAAATGGCCTGCAATCGTTGGTGATCGTATCTAAACCACCGTTAAGTACTGCAATGTCTAAACTTACCTTCTCTATGCTATTTCAAGCGCCACGAGACGTCATTTTTTTGCCAACTTTTTGCCATTTCTGACAAAAACGTCAGAAGTAAAAAATTGCAGCTAACCGTCGGAGCCTGAGCACGTGGTCCTCGTGCTCAGGCTGCGACGGTTAAGTGAGCCAAGCGGCGACTGCGCAAGGCGTCCTCGGTTACACATGATTATTGACCAAGGAAGACTGGAAGAAGGCCTCGCCCACCAGGTAGAATATTCCGCATGGTTAGCTAATTGGAATAATAAACGAAACCAAATGAAATAAAATATATTTGCAATGTAGTGATAAGCCAATACTGCGAATCAGCTTGTTATTCTCAGTTATGCTAACCTTTTTTAGGGCCTAATCTTCACCTAGTCAGTGCTGAACTTTAGTCAGTACGAGTACGAGATTGTGTACGAGTTCGACTTGCGAATTTCAAGCCAGTCACGTCCCCAAAGTTGTCGGTTCTTTCTGTTGCTGACCAGAAGATATGGAGACTCTAGGTATCAAAGTGTGCTGATAAATGATTATCTAGAACATGCGAACTAGGTTTGAAAAGTCGTACTCGTACTCAATCTCGTATTCGTAGTCCGATCTAAAGTTCGCTAGTGTTGACAGATTTTAGAACGATTTTGATGGCATAGAGTGCTTCAAATCAGCACTGTTAAAGAACTGAAAAATGCGTGGTCCGCGAAAAGTTTTGTGAAAGTGTCCTAACACTTCTGGACATGATTAGCTGTCCTGCATTGCTCAGTCCCCACCACAATGCGCATTTAAAAAGAGCGTGACAAAAGAAAGCAGATTTTCCTTTAATTCTCATCACCTGTCTACTTGACTGCATACTGTAGAGAAATTAGATGTTGAAAGCTGAAGTTTCACAGTATCTCTACTGACTCCTTATTAACATTCAATGTCTCGGTTGATCACAGTGGCTTTTCTCTAACAAACAATTCAGTAGAATTTCAAGAATATCAGAAAACTCTTTTTCAATAATTACTTATTGAAGTTAAACATAATGTGAAAACGCTGACATGTGAGCATTTTTCCAAGATTGTGCCAGAAAAATTGGAAATGGGCAGTGAACGGCCTATTATCTACCTATCTGAACCTAATCTTAGTTTTATAGCGGTTAAACATAGTTACTTTCCATTTGAAAGACATTCATACAAAGAGAAATAGTTTTTATCCTGGCCGGGCATTTTTAATAGTTCATACGTTTGTTTCTGGCACACTCTTGCAGCAAAATACACTCTTAAACCCCTGTCGATAATTGGAACTTTGAAAAGCATACACGAATGGATTAAAAAACGAATTGGCATTGACAAGAAACAGAACCATTCTATGACAAAAGAACAAACGATCACGATTATCAGCTACAATGGTTTTGTCGACGGCAACTAAGTATATAAAAAATAGTGCAAACGGCAAAAAACATATTAAAAACAGTACTGTGATCCACATCAAAAGCTTCAAAAGCTGTTTCTTATAGCGCCGATCTTCCAGCGATTGACTGTTTGGTCCATCTAACGCAGCAAAAATTGTATTTGTGATAAACACTCCACGAAAAATTTCAAAATAACATAAGAAAACCACCAAACACGGAATGATTTCAAGAAAAATACAGGTATAAATTATAAAACCCTTATGGTGGAAATATTCATCAATTCTCCATGGACGTTTACATGGGTAAGTTGAAAGAGGATCGGCGTCGATCGTGTTTGTCATTAAGTCGGGAATGCTCGATAAAACAGCAAATGTCCACAACAATGCAACGACATAAGGGACTCGTCGTTTGGTTAATCTTACTCCAATGAAAAACGGCTTCACTAGCGCCAGATACCTTTCTACTGCAATGGTACAAACAGTTAATGCGCCTACGTTCATTGTGAGTGGAACCACTGCATTGCCTACGAAGAGTTTGCAGATGACATTCCCCAAAGTTTTGTTGAGTTGTACTTGATTCAGGGCGTAGTTATACATTCCCGGGCAGAACATCAACGTTGTTAGATCCGCAACCGCCAAATTCATCAAGAGATAGTTGGTTGTTGTGTGCATCGAAGGAGTTTTTCGTACGATGGTGATTATTATACAGTTAGCTGGAACACCGATGATGACGATGAATGAATACATCACCGCGAAAGCAACATCCTGGCTGGAAAGATGACTGTTAACTGTCGAGTTATTTAAAGCCATTGATGAACTGGAATTGTTGAAGTAGCGTAAAAAATTGCCGATGCTGTTTCAGTTTGCAGTTTGCGGCTGTTATTTCCTGCGTACCTGAGTTAAGGCTTGTTCTCTTTTACCGTGTTTAATATAATGACGTCAATATTAATAATGTATTATTTAAAATCGTTATTATTCACACTTAAACACGTTCATGCACCCATAGGAAAAGGCACAATTCAGATGTCCAACTTTTCATGAGCAGAACACTGAATCCGAATTTTGGCCGAGACAACTGATCAATATCATTTATAATTAGTCGCCGAAGGCTTGATGTGCCAAAATTAAGCTAGGCTGCATTGGCTCATAAAGCGCCTGTCATGCAGGCTAAAATTAAGCAGTAGTAGCGTAAGCGATAGGCTCGGATGACAGACAACAGAAATTGTCTGAAAAACTGTCACATTTAAATTAAACTCCGACAAAATGTTGAATTTAGATAAACGACTGCCACGCGAGGTTGCCACCTCTTAAACTTATAAATTTTACTTTTTTTTTCCAATTCTCCTTTTTTCGGGTGTGTATTTTGTTAATAATATTCTATAAGAACTCTCCAATAATATAATCCTTCTTTTTGGGGGCAAAAAGAGAAAATACATTCAGTTTTGTCAGTGAATATAGAAGCCTTTGGAAACAACGGCGATTAACAGGCAGTTAAAAGCTTGCAAGGGGATCGGTCTCGATTGACATGGGCTATGTTGTAGTCCAAAGTTATCCTTGGTTCAACTTTCATTTTTGTTTTATATTCCTTTTTATATGTTAGCGTAGAAACGAACAATGGAAAATAGGAATTGAACCAAGGATAAAATTGAATTACAACAACTATATCAGCTATACATATAATTAGTTCAAACAAGAATCTTTATTCTTTGCGTTTTATAGTTTAAACTTTGTCGGCTTGTCAATTTATTTTTGTTATAGCTTTCACATTTGCGTTAACATTCAGGCGTTCAACATTTGTTGAACCATGCAGAAAATGCCTTTCAACATTGTGTTGAGTTTCATCGACATCCGCTCAATAAATTGAGATTGTATGTTGATCATGAGCAAATTTTTAGTCCTGTTTAAATAACAGTTTATGTCAAATATTCTGGGCAACTATGCTTTCGTTTTTAATTAGTGAATTCGCGAAGCGTAACGAACGGGTTGTCACAGACGGTGGCAAATATGCCAATTTTTTTTTTTACTGAATTTGGTTTATGCTTTTCTGAGGACACCATCTGCCAGGCTGTTCTTGTTAGCAAGCGTGTACTACCCTTTTTCATATCAGCTGGGACGAACATGTTTAAACTTAGGTTGGTACAAGATATCTAGTCGACCATCCCTTAAAAGGGCGAAAATGATAAATAAAAAAAAATTCACAAATGGTATTTGTGAAAAAAAAAAAAGAGAGAAAAGACAGTTTATATGTGCTTCGGTCCCGGCAAAGTTTGTTTGGTTCTCTCCAATGTTTGGTTGGCTATGAACAGATGTTTTAATCAATTACAAAGCGCAGTGCAATAGCATATTATCAAGAAAAAAAGGTAAATATTTAAAAAAAATGTGGCGATAGATGGTGATGTTTATTTTTTTAAGTGTTGGCACACACGCAAATGTCTTGCTATCGTTGGTCATGGTTTTGCGAATATACCTGAGCGGGAGGTTTTATTGGAAAGATTCTCTACAGATCGACTCGACTGAGCTTTTATGCTGTTATTATTCAAGTTATTTGCCGACAAAAAAAAAAAAAAACAGAAAACCTGTCAGGCTTTTCCCGAGGCCTTGAGATCTTGCACTTTGTGACGTCCGAGATGAGGTAAGGCATTCACGGAAACATTACATTTTTATTGGCAGGAAAGGTGAGGTCGTTCCTCAATCGCTCGGTGAAGCACTATGGGACCAGAAATAAACGACTGCCGCTTATTAAACACTGAAGAAAACGCATTAGAATATTATTCGATTTGTTGCTTGATATCATAGTGTTAAGGTGATTCCCTAGTATAACATCGCGCACCACTACTACGCATAATATCTAGCGTCATTTTGCGCGTGCACGAGTGCGTGCGCGTTCCGAAGCAAAATAAAGGGTTTCCCTTGAGGATTCAGTTCCCTTAGTAAATAAGTGTTTGATTTTTCCTAAACAAGCATTGTGACCTATCTTTTTTATTTCATGTGTTTGAAGAAAATACCACTTTCCATTACATATCCAAATTTAAAGACGTTTTCGTAAGTAGATTTTAAATATTTCTCATGAAATCACTCCAGAATCTGGCGTTTTACTGGGAACGTGCAGATGCTGAGAATTGCCTAATTATTTCATTAGTTTCCTTTTTTCTGTAACTTTAAGGCTTTTCACGATGACATTGTTCCGCTATAATAACAATAATATACTAATAGAGCAGTTTTCAAGTGAGTGTCGAAAGTACGCTTTGTGATTGGCAAAAAATCTCGCGCCACTTTCTCGACCAATCAGAAGTAAAACCAAAACCAATCGTGACTTGCTCGCACGCGTTTTCCCGCGCTTGGCGTCGCCGAAAATGTAATTGTTTCGAGCTCTGATTGGTTCATTTGATTGTTTACGACTGCTGTGATTGGTCAGAGTAATTACTTTGGTTTTGGTTTTACGACACTCAATTGAAAACTGCTCTATTTCATTGCCAATAATAACTGTCTGGAAATAATGGCTAAGATTTTCAATATTACCGTCACAAGCTAGCAAATTAGTTTTTTACCGCAGCGCAATAACGTGAAATCGGGCATGGTGACCCCCTCTTTTTATTATATATATTTTTTGATGTACCAGATGTACTAAATAACTGTGCAGAGTTTTTAAAAAAATTCATTAAAACTTCTTTTTCGATTGAATCACCTAAAATGAAGTGGATTTACATTTGTAGTTTTTCTAAATCTTCATGAAGACATTACATTTGCATTTTTGTTCTGTTCTTTATGGTAAAAGATTATTTGGTGCAAGGGCTTATAAAATTGTGCAAACTACGAAAATAATTTTACAAGCTCGTCTGAAATTTGAAAGCGGTTGTAAACGATGTTATTGTTCTTCAATACACTTAACTGATAACTGCGAAATGACCGAAAACAGTTCACAATACACATAGAACCTTCACAAATACAATTTCTAAATTTGTTTCTGTATTTTCAATTTCAACAATTCCATCAAACTTCCCGAAAAGTAAATTTAAGGTGGCTCCATATTGTTCAGCCCTCTCGTCTTTTGCATTCCATTACAGCTAGCCCGATGGTGTGGCTAAAAATCTTTTACTTGAAACCAGTAAATCTTTTGTCAGTCAACAAAGTGGTATCTAAATGACGTCATCATTCGTTGCCATGGCAACGTGAAAAGAGGTAAAAAATACGTTATTTTGGACCATTTGAGGCTAATAACAAAAACTACACGGTGAAAGTTTTTGTTTTCGATATATTTTTGTTTAAGTTGCAAGAGAAACATTTTAACAATTTTTTTAAAAATTCTGTACATAGAGTTCAGAGCTACCTTAAATTTGTTAAAATGACATATTTCTGAATCCTATGTACAGATTATTTTCAAAATTGGCACAAATGTTTGTTATGTTTATAAGACGAAAATATATAAAAATCAAAAAATGTTACCGAGTAGTTTTGAAGTTATTAGCCTCAAAAGGTTGAAAATGGGGTCTTTTTGGCCTCTTTTGACGTTGCCATGGTAACGAATTTTGATGTCGTAGCCACCTAAATTTGATCATTGGTAAAGTGTTTACAACCTGTACTAAACGTTTTCTCTTAACTTTACTGGTGTAGCTGTGATTGAATATCATAGATGTATCATGATTGTAATTTTTAAACTATTAGGAGCCACCTTAAACAGTTGGGAGAAAACACGTGGTTATTTCTTGCAACAAAACACAGATTTATTATTCACATCTACCAATAAGGAATACATGTATTAACAAGTATTAACATGTATTAACAATTCTTGAGGTCCATTCTAACTTAAAGGAAACAGCCGCGTTTGCATGGGCCAAGCCAGTTCTGTTGAAAAACAAAATACCATAAAGCAAACTTTAGTGTATTAAAAATGACGAGATAATGATATGGTGTACTTAATGTTGTCTGAAATTATTCCTGTCATCTTAAAATAATAATAAGTCTTCACAAGTCTAATGGCTCACAACTGCCAGAGCGTAACCCGGTTTCTGTAGCATGAAGCGACTGAGAGTATTACTACTCCACCCTGGATGGGATGCTAGTCCATCACAAGGTGACCTGGTTTATATACTATGAAGTGACTGAGAGTATTACTAATTCGGCAATAAAAAATGGGGTTCACCAAGTCATTTTTGAGTTATTAACACTTAAAGCTAAAATTAAGGGTGTTTTCAGCACGTTATACTGTTGCTATAGTAACATATTGTGTCACAAAAATGATAACAAGGTGTTCACCAATCATTGGGCATTCGTTTGATATCATGATTGTAGCATCAACTGATAAAGAGTGGTTTTAATGAGCCATCAAAATCTAAGTCGTGGAAAGTGCTGGAAACTGTTTGGAGCCATCTTAAATAACCCGCGGTCAAAGTTTCATCAGAATGGTAATTTGTATTTGCGGATGGCCTTTCGAGCTCAAATGTTTGATGGACTTTAATCCACTTCCATCCTTGTAATCCTGCACTTCATTCCAAATTACTTGGCCTGTTTTGCTGTATAGAATATTTTTAACCAACTAAGCTGTACACTTATGGCTTTTGGAAATAAGGTGAGTGAAATTTCGAAAACTGAGACACTGGGTGGGTTCACACTTGGCACTTCAATTAATTTAATTAATGATAAGAACACAAAGGAAATCACTACCGTGAAGGAGGTTTGGATACCCGGTCTTAATTTGTATAGATTTTGGTGATTTTATTCCTTCGTTTTCTCCACATTTAATGATCAGTTTGAGAAGCTATATCAAACACTCCAAAGAGTGTTTCATCAGGTATCCAAACACCTTGAAGTGGGTTAAAAAACGCGGCTGCGTCTCGTTTCAACCCACTTCTCGGTGTTTGGATATCCTGATGAAACATTCTTCCTCGTGTTTGATTATATTACTTCAAGTGCACTTTGATTTTTAAAAAAAAAACAAAAAAAACAAAAAAAACAAAAACGGGGTTCATACAAAAGCGCACGGTTGCCACTGTTATACGCAACCCGTATAGCTTTAACGTAAAGTCACAGTACTTTGTCATTCACAGGGTGCTATAAACTTACTTGATGACTGATTTTTTTTTCGTGTTATTTGAACTAAGAACCTTATATAATCTGCGGATTTTTTTACGAAGAGTATTTCGTTTCAGATAATAGGTCGATGAGACGAAAAGGAAGGTCAAATGCGACCTCCAAGATCTATCACGTGCCAACATATGTTAAACATAAATAGCTAAATTGCCTTACCACTGTCCAGTACGATGTCCACTGGTGTCGTATACCTTTTAAGATATCCTGATGGTGTGTTCAGGTCTTGCGAGTTTAAAGTGTATTCGATTAGATCTGCGTGGATATAAAGTACAAAAATAGAAGAAGCTTCTATTAAATTCACGGCATCACTCACTTCAACGACTTACAAGAGTTAAAAGAATAGACTGTTAGAAATTGTTAGCAGTTTAGACCATTGGCAACTTCAAATTCTTGTCCACACCAATGAAAACAACTGATGCTGTTGTTAGGGTCGAATTAGACGAACCACATTTCCTTAGAACAGTTGTACAAGACTTTGAAGCCTAGACCACACACCAAATCGTAAACAACTTTTATCATTTAACACTGTTCATGGTATGGATTTGCTTTTGGTAACATTAATTATAATTATAATGCATTTATACAGCTCAAATTTTTTATGTATATGTATGCGACAATCATAAGTCAGAGGCTTCATCTAAATCAGCCCTGCAAAGGTCTACAAAGGTACACACAATACGTATCATTGAATAGGAATAAACAAGTGAAGCAGTAAAGAAGGTTGCGTCACTCTCGTGACAAAGATAAAAGGTTCAAGTAATTAACACAGCCTGCTAAAAATATTAGCACGGTAAATAATAGGCAGGGTCTTACACTTGCACAAATTTTAAGAGTGTCGCAAAATTATGTCCTTTTACTGACAAATGCACCTCCTAGTTGAATTAATAAACGAACACTTACAATTGATACCCCACCCCTTGGATCCCCCCACCCCTAGGATCCCCCCACCACTCGGATCCCCCCTACCCCTCGGATCTCCCACCTGCTATTACTGTTAAGTACTCTATGTCCTGAATGATACTACAGTTCTGTAATGTTGATAAGGGGGTAGGACAAAACAATCCTCAAGTAAGAGTGTTTCGGCTATTTGTGCAGATAGTTGTTGCTTGCAAATATAACCTGCTTCCTGTAGTTTAGCCCTTCTCATAAAAACACACTGTAAGGGAGCCTTTACATGACATCCTAAAGTTTGCAAACTCAAGTTGGCGTGTGTGGATGTTTCATCAATTATTGGTAAACATGTTGGTAAACCGTTAACGACAGATAGAACTTGTTCATATTTTTACCAACTTCATTGCCAACTTTTTTGAGTTGGCAAACTCGCATTTGACATGCAAACGTTTGCTGGCAGGGTCCTCTCTCTTCCTCAGTCGAGAAGAAAGAAAAGAACCCTGAGACAGGTTTGTCGTGTGACGACGGCTTTATGGCTCTTTCTTGCGTGAACAAACTGAGAAAAACCAGAGCTATGGTTTGTAGGAGGACTGGAATGTTGCATTATGTAATCAAGTATGACAACTAATTAGGGAATTTTGTAATAACTGAAACTTACTAATAAAATTTACCTTGTCTTACTAAAAGATCTGGCACTTTTTCTGGTAGTTGATCCATGGTGTTTGTTAGGCTGATCTATTGGAACAAAAAGTATAAACTGATTACAAAATTGTCAAAACACCAACAAAATTACAATAACAACAACTATTCAATCATTCTCAGAAGTATTGTTTCTATATATTTTTCTAGTAAACGGTACTGATAAGTAAAATATGTTTTTCTAAAATTAAATCGTTGCTAATAGTTTCCAATAAACAATACTGATAAGTAAACTATGATTTTCCTAAAACGCTGCATTCATAAACTTGTAAAAAAGCAGTATCTTAAGTTTATTACAGGTAGACAGAAGCTCGTACGTGATAAGCGTCCGATGTAGATCATAATCAATTCTGACCTTTGGAAGCTTTGCCAAATATTCTGCTAACTTAATAATAAGTGACAGGGCTTCTGTAACCTGAAAGACAGTAACAAAATGTTGTTAATTAAAGTCATAAAAGACATAAAGGAATTGTTTATAGAGAGATTTATTTACTGTGAACTTGAAAATATGTCAGAAACAAACTCTTTCGGTTACATAAAGAACATTACTTCTCTCGTGGTAAAATGTCTAAAGGAAATCTTAAGCCCTGGCTAAACGTTACAACAATGAAGTTATCAACATTGTTGGCAATGTTGAACACGCAGCTAAACGCCCAGCATGTTGGCCAACATATGTTGGATGACATTGTTGGACGCCTGGCTAGATTGACTGCGAGGTTGTTGTATTGGAAAGCAACATTCTAAAACATCGTTTTGCCCAACAAAATGTTAGGCAACGGCATATTACAATAACGTGGATGGAAAAGGAGTGGTGCAGTGGTTAAAGGCCCACCTTCACCCAAAATACTGCGCACACCGTGATTACTTTCTGTGGTGAATTTCGTGTTACACGAAATTCACACTTGAATGCGTGCAACCAATCAGATCACGCGTATGAACAATGGAGCATTCAAAACAAAAACAAATGACCGCAACGTCTTTTGGGTAAAGGTGGGACTTTAACGCATTGGACTGTCCGTGGTTTCAGTACTGGTCTCTGTATCCTTGACAAGACACTTTGCTCCAAATTGTCTCTCTTCACCCAGGTGTATAAATGGGTACCAGGTAACCCTGCGATTGCCTATCCCATCATGGGGAGGGTAGCAACACTCCTAGTTGCTTCATGCTACAGAAACCAGGTTGAGCTCTGGTCATGTAGTCCTCCTCATGTGGATTGCGTTCGACTTAACCTTTTACAATAACCTGGGTGGCCTAACCTGTTTTCTTTGTCTCATGAATGAAATCCACAACAGGATAATTTCAACCATTCTATACTACTCACACTGGATTGAATTGGTTACAAAAATATTGTTGCACAAATGAGTGTGCATATTTGGCTGTATGGTTAGTGTTGCGGAGACGGTACTCAAACAGAAGTTAATAAAACAAACTTACCACAACATCTATAGGTTCATTAGTCGTGAACTCTTGCATTCTAGAAATGGCAAGATTGAGAGTTCTGAAACTCCACTGGCCAAATAAACGATTGTTGAGCTTATGTGTAATTAAGGAGGTTCCATTGCAAAATTAAGTTTAAATGATTTTTTTAAACTTTGCAGTTATTTATCACATCTAGTACATAAAAAAAAAGAAAAAGAAAAGTGGGGGTCACAATGGCTGTTTTCATGTTGCTCACTTGTGAGCGAAAGACAGCAGGGCTTAAAATAATTTCCTGACAGTCATCGGTCATGATGACCGGCAAAACAAATTTTAGCTCGGTCAAGCACAATTTCTGGCCTGTCAAATATAGAAGAAAACATAACTCTTAAAACAGGGGCCCATCATAATCTAATACTGCTATTATCGAGCAAGTAGGTTCATACGTCATAAACCTTGTCTTTTCGACGATTCTCTATACTCTCTACGTTTCTCCGTAACTTTGTTTGTAAGGTGTTGATCTGGTCTTCTCGACTTTTCTTCATACTGTAGCATATTCGCACGGTTAATATTGTTTTATCGACGGTTCTCCGTACGTAAGTACATTCGTAAGGTGTTACTTTTGTCTTCTCGATGTTTCTCGGTATGTTGGTTTATTCGTACAGTATCAGTTTGTCTTTTCAACATTTCTCTGTACCTTCTTTCGTTCGTAGGGTATTAGTCTTCTCTTCTCGGCGGTTTTCCGTAGGGTAGTACGTTTGTACGATATAAGTCTTGTCTTTTCAATGTTTCTCCATATGTTACATCTTGACTTCTCAACATTTCTTTGCACGTTACTGGTGTAGTTCGTTCATATGATAGACTATTGGCCTTTTCATCTTGGCGTTTTTGTAAGTCTTGTCTTGGGACGTTTCTTCGTATGTTCGTACAGTCACAACAGTATTAGCCGGTATTATAAGGCGTCGCTTAAAGTGCCTATCACACCTAGAAAGTTATTTTCAGGATCAACTCTATGTACATTGAATAGTTGAATGGTAAAATATTTCTTGTTTTGTACGTCGTGTTTGTGAGTTACAGAGATTTGAATATACAAAATGCTAATTAGATAACGTCAACCCGGGAATTTGCCATTATTTCTACGCCAATTTACAATGCACAGTTTACAGCTTGAGGATAATTAATTTGATAAATACTAAAAATAAACTGTGGATAGTCAATTGATTCGTAAAAAATATTACTTGGAGGTGAAAACAAGTAGTTGTATAATAAATGATTCCCGGGTTGACGTCATCTAATTAGCATTTTGTAAATTCAAATCTCTATAACTCACAAACGCGTCGTTCAGAACAAGAAATATTTTACCATTCAACTATTCAATGTACATAGAGTTGATTCTGAAAATAACTTTCTAGGGGTGATAGGCACTTAAAGTCTTGAACAATATTTCGGCTAACAAAATTACCGCGTGGTATGAAATTTTTGCGGGATCTAATTTTCCAACTATCCGCCAAAATAAGATCCCACGAAAATAAACTCCAGCGAAAAATAAAATTCGCCAAAATTTGCGTCATTTAAATTACAAGGAGTCCGCACCAGCACAGGAGGAAGAGCCTAAAATAATCTTAATAGACTGATCCTACAAACTGAATGATAGTTGTTTATAAACTTCGTCTATAACACCACAGTACTAATATTTTACGTGTTTTTCCCGGCCCAGATGGCATACGAAATTACACCTTACCGTGGGCGTTAAATTGTAATCAAAGAGGCCGTTCACACTTAGCCATTTAGATCGATCTAAATGAGATCGATCTCGGATCGATCCAAGATTGTCCCAGGAATTGAGCGTTCACATTTACCAGTCGGACCTTCGTAACCAGGCCTTAGTTTTGACTCGACTGAAGAAAAAGCCCTGGTAATTAAAAGGTTGTGACTAGAATGGATACTCCAAAATCAGGTTTGGACCAGCGGTTGCAGTGAAAACATTGGTTTGGTGGGGGGTTCTCATTCTCGCGGGCTCAGAAACCTGATTTTGGAGTATCCATTTAAGTCACAACCGTAATTAAAAACGTACAAAATGGCGCGGATATAGTTCGCTTTGTGTTAGCTAAAACGCAGGCGTTGTTAATGAAACAAAGAAGAAGCAGAAAAAAAATCTTCAGTGAAATAGTTCGACTTATATTGCAGCGAAGAAACAGGTGGCAGGAACTTCTACCCTATCTTCTGGGGAATACCGCCGCGAAAGACGATTTTGGCTAGAACCTGGACGAACACAGTGTTTATTTTGGGAACGAACGGTTAGTAACTGGATTGGAGAGGACTTTGAAAGACTATGGGTACTCTTTACAGAGCGTTTTGTCAACAAATTCGTGTGCGGCAAGATGTTCATTTTGACTCGTTATATTCGCAATGGTCAGAGTACGATGGCAAAAACATTTTCCGCAGAACATGGTTTCCAGTTAAAAGCGTTGCCAAATAGCGAGCGTGAATCACGGGTCACTCGCATGTACGTTGCACTTTGTTTCTCGTGCTCTTCACAAAGCGATTTGCAGTCCAGATCTAGACGAGCTCTATTACTCGATCAATTAAAGTAGTTCAGACCTAGAGTATATTAACTAAGATTTTAAAAAACAATATAGGCCTTTCTATTTGCCGGACAATGAGAAATGTGAAATAAATGATGGCTTCTCTTTGAAATCCAAACTTGAACAAGCAAAAGGCAAGCGCCCGCCTCTCACGACTGAGGGAACATTATTTGTGTTGAGATAATTATTCAAATTTTAATTCGTTTGCCGGTCTCGTGGGAGTTCGTTGGAAGACATTTTAGAGCGCCACTTTTAGTTTACGGAACACCTTCTATAGAAAATAGCGCTTTGATACTATTTCCACACATCGTATTAAATCCAAACTTCGCCAATGTTTTGTTTAGACATGAGGCTAACATTTCCAGGGTGAACCTTAGTTAGCAAGTCCTTTCTTGAGGAGAAAGACCATTCTGTATATCAATGCGGTGTTTTTTCCATACTGAAATCGGCGAAAAAAACGAATTTTAGAACACGATTCGATAGTAGTTGTCCAAATCTCCACCCCCAAGTAATGACGCCAGTCACGAAGTACCGTGCCACCCCCCAGGACACTTTGTGACGCCAGTCATGAAGTACCGTGCCACCCCCCCAGGACACTTTGTGACGCCAGTCATGAAGTACCGTGCCACCCCCCCAGGACACTTTGTGACGCCAGTCATGAAGTACCGTGCCACCCCCCCCAGGACACTTTGTGACGCCAGTCATGAAGTACCGTGCCACCCCCCCAGGACACTTTGTGACGCCAGTCATGAAGTACCGTGCCACCCCCCCAGGACACTTTGTGACGCCAGTCATGAAGTACCGTGCCACCCCCCCAGGACACTTTGTGACGCCAGTCATGAAGTACCGTGCCACCCCGCCAGGACACTTTGTGACGCCAGTCATGATGCCAGTCATGGAGTAGCGTGCACAACGCCAGGCATCGCCCTGAATGTCATTGTCTTTCGCGACCTGTACTTCATGATGCGCAGCATAATTATTCACATATACAGAGCCAGTTTCATGTTTCATGATGCGCAGCATAATTATTCACATATACAGAGCCAGTCGGTTGTAATTGGTCAACAGATGAAGCTTTGGGAATAATCTGGTCTCTATTCTCTTAGCAGATTCAACTGCTGTCAATTACACGGTTTGACGCGTGATGTAAATCCCAAGGTGTGATAAAGTTAACAATCGTGCTAAAAATTAAAGGCGGGCCACGCTATTTTCAAAGCATTTTGTAAACAAATTCGTGTGCGGCAAGATTTTATTTTATTTTTTTTAATCTTTAGATTCGCAATGATTAGAGCGCGATGGCAAAAACATTTTCCGCAGAACATGGTTTTCAGTTAGAAGCGTTGCCAAATAACGAGCGCGATGCGCCGGTCACTCGCTTGTTCGTTACGCTTTTTTACTCGCGCTCTTTACAGAACTTTAATATGGCGGACGACTGAAGAGGCTCGAAGACCGATATTTATTATCAAACTACCGCGTTTTAACAGTGTTTAGATCGCTTTAAAGTTATTTTAAGTGCGTCGAATGTCTATAAAAGACGTGATGTCCTGTTCTTCTCGCTCTTTACAGAGCGTTTTGTCAACAAATTCGTGTGCGGCAAGATTTTCAGTTGGACTCGTTAGATTCGCAATAGTCAGAGCACGATGGCAAAATCATTTTCCACAGAACATGGTTTTCAGTTAAAAGCGTTGCCAAACAGCGAGTGTGAATTACGGGTCACTCGCTTGTGCGTTGCGCTTTGTTTCTCGTCCTCTTTACAAAGCGTTTTGCAGTCCAGATCTAGACGCGCTCTTTTACTCGATCGATTAACGTAGTTCAGACCTAGAGTATATTAACTGAGATTTTAAAAAATAATATAGGTCTTTCTATTTGCCGGACAATGAGAAATGTGAAATAAATGATGGCTTCCCTTTGAAATCCTAACTTGAACAAGCAAAAAGCAAGCGCCCGCCTCTCACGACTGAGGGAACATTGTTTGTGTTGAGATAATTATTCAAATTTGAATCCGTTTGCCGGTCTCGTGGGAGTTCGTTGGAAGACATTTTGGAGCGCCACTTTCAGCTTACGGAACACCTTCTAGAAAATAGCGCTTTGAATACTATTTCCACGCATCGTATTAAATCCAAACTTCGCCAATGTTTTGTTTAGACATGAGGCTAACATTTCCAGGGTGAACCTTAGTTAGCAAGTCCTTTCTTGAAGAGAAAGACCACCCTGTATATCAATGCGGTGTTTTTCCATGCTGAAATCAGAGAAAAAAACGAATTTCATTTAACTCACTGCGTTCGCCCAAATGAAAAATATTTTCTAAATCCCTATCTGGAAACTAGCAACATACAACTGCAACCACGTTGGTTGGTAACTCACGTGGAGCCAATACGAGAAAAAAACACAGCACCGAAAATGAGGAGAAGAAAATTTCTAACTAAATAAATCTGTCAGTGATATAAATACCACGAAAAAAGCTGATGATCCAGCGTGCCCACTGGCGGTGCTGTGCACTGCTTCTTGTTGCTTTGCTGTTGGCGCTCCTTTTCTTTCTGCTTTCTTTTCCTGTTGGCATTCGCTCGAGCGTTCCGAATTTTTCTATCATCTTCATCGTCCGAAGCGATGTCTTGGGATTCATACTCCTGAACAACGTCACAACCAGCGTCACTAGAATCTGCAAGTTTGATCAGTTTCTGCCTCTTGTGCAACAGCGATTTGGCCTGCTCGGTTATTTGTGCCACTTTCTTGTGATCTTTTGAGGCGTTGCTTTCTCCGATTCTACCGACCAACTCTTCAAGTTCAGCGTTAAATACGAATTGCTTCTGATTTGCCTTGAACTTGAAGTTTTCCGCCTGCAGATTAATCTTTTGCTTGGCCGCTAACTCTTTTCCTTTTTGGTCCAAACGGTTCTCAAGGTAGGTCTTAAATAAGGAGAATACGTCGTCAATTTCCTCAGAGGTCGAAGCCGGTATTTGATGTAGAATTTTGTTGTGGTGAACTGTGTCGTGCATTTCCTTCAGCCACTGGATCGCGTTGAATTTCAGCAGGCTCGTCTCCCATAACGTTTTTGGAAATAAGCTACAGAAAAAAGCTATATTGGCGACCCGAGATGTAAAAGTGGCGTGTAACAAACCCAACTTATATATTGGGACATGTACTGACACCTGATGTCCCTTGCGGATCACAAGGTAGGAAATCATGCATACCTGACAAATATTACGTAACAGTAATGCAAACAGGTGACACTGACGTTCGATAATTAAGTCCTATAGAAAATACATTTTTAGAACGCGATTCGACGGTAGTTGTCCAAATCTCAGGAAAATAAAAGGGTCTTAAATGATTCCTTAACACCTCTTCTGAAAAAGCCATGGTGAACCTAACCGCCAAAGTACTTAGTTTTTTTGTTATGGAGTAAAACATACACCTTGTTTCGCCATTTCCCCCATTTTCTTTGTAATTTGGCTCTTTTGTCAGACGGAAACTTTTCAAATTTAGCGCTCTGGACCGTAAGAAGGTCCCAGATATGTCGCGGCATTCTCGGCGATGTCCCTCTCACTTTTGCACACACGATCTCAGATGGAATCAAAATACTGTGAGATGAAACTGCATTCCCAAAGCGCGTCATTTTCTTTAGATATTAGCCAATTATGTCGATAGTATGTTTTTCACTGTATTTGTAATCCCCAAAACTTCATCCCCAAAAATTTCAAAAACGCTCTCATAGAATTTGTTCAATCTTTGCTATATTCGCGACGGCTATGGGAAGTACAAGCTCCCTTAAGCGATTACCGAAAAAAACCTCCTTTTGCCGAGAAATACGACGGCAATTAAAAAACGTCATGGTGTCATTACGTTGCTATGGCAACTCCGATGTTAATTTCACACTGGTCTTAACAAATTTTCATCTTTATCTATTATAGCTGTGGTGACCGTTTTTCCATAACAGCAATCGCTTTATCTCCACGAAAACGCGAAACAATTTGCATATAACGTCATGCATGAACGTGACTACCGAGAAAGGCAGAAGAAAATTATTTCACACTTTCACTGAAGATGTAAAATGGTACATTTTGTTAACAAATGTGATAATGAATTTTAGTTTTTGTTTCCAAGTTCATTTCTTAAAGATGTGATTTAGATAAGGGAACTGAGAGCAAAATATCTGATATTTCGCATTCGATGTTTATATTTATGCGCCGCAATATGAATAACAAAATGATCGTTGGTAACGATTTTTTTATTCAGTCGGATATTTATCGCAATTCTTTGTCATAACAGACCATTATTGCCATTACAGATGCCATTTCGTATAACGTTCACTCGATACCAATTCATTAATTGATAATTTTCGAGCAACATTGAGCTGGTGTTTGTCTAAATTCTGATACGAAAAATGACTATACCATACCGCAATCTATGAAACTTTTCCCTGCTCTGTTACATTTGCCCCATTTTTTATTTATGAAATCAATTTATATATAAACAATCTACGTTTATGCATAAGGGCTAGTTCTAAATCGAAATGGCAAGGAACGATATCGGCTGGTGAATTTCTGGTAATTTTAGAAACATTCAAAATGCGGAAAGTATACCTTCGGACTTTTTAGTCGTTCGCGGCTCAAACTGTGCCCTTTTCGGATTAATTTAAATAAATGCAACAAGGAAGGATAGTTCTTTGCATCAGTATCAGCAATGATCAATTTAATTCGCGAACAGGCTAAGAGTGGAAGTCTCAAGAACACCTTCGATCTACCAATATGGCGGCCCACCGAGGCGACCCCAAAACGGCCTTGTTAATATTTTCCAAAATAAAAAGAAATGAAACCTTAAACTATCCATTCCGTATTCAGGACCCTAAACCAAGTCTACATGGTGAATTTCAGCCAAATCGGTGATGTACCGTGGCCGCGACTTTTCAAAAAAGTTCGAATTTTACAGAGTATTGCTCTTAAAAGGCGCGGAAGCAAAGCTGTTTAGTCTGCCGTTTGGCCCAGTCCGAGACCACCTCCCGATGCGATCTAATTTAGATCGATCTCGGCCCTGTTCGAAGAGTTCATACTCGCGTCATAAAATACTCGGATCGATCCGAGATCGATCTAACAGGTAAGTGTGAATGGCCCCAAAGACGTGTGACACGAGTAAATAAAATTTAAAGTAAAATTAACAAGACAACATTATACATGTAATTTCTTGTTGTTATATACAAGAAGCATACGTGAAAAACCGAGATCCGCGAAAATATGTTCCCAGCGGTAAAAAAAAATCTGAAATCTGAATTCATGAAAATTTTTTCCCCCGAAACGCAAAAAATCGGCAATCCGCGAAATTAAACAACCGCGAAAATTTCATGGCACACTGTAGCCTTTCTCAAGACCAGGGCTACACTGAAGGAAAATGCTATGTAGCCCTGGCCCTGAGGGAGGCTAATTTTGTTAGCTAAAATATTGGCTACTAAACTAGCGGTTCCATATTGGAAGTGAAGTGCTGCCACATTTGGAATTTTTAGTTTCGGCCTCGTGTAGTGATTATTATTTTTGGTGCGTGACACTTTACATCAGCACTCCCATTTGAGTAAGACACATTGATACACATTGAGAAAACTTGAGAAAACGTAACGTAAAAGAACAGTTCACAGCATTTCGGACAAAACAATTTTAATGAATACTTACAGCAACAAGTAAACTGAGATTTGACATAATTTTGAGGAGAAATACTCACCTAAACTTTCCGATTATCAGTTCAAGACACGAGCGCAGTTTGGTGACAACAAAGTTTTGCCGTTAAAACTTAGTTGTTGTAGAATTAGTGATGTAAGGGCTACGTCACGAATGTCAATTATCAATCAAGTAACTTGGAATACGTCTTCGTGAAATTCAGGAGGAATTACTTAGTGATGTATGCTTGACATCATGAATGAATATTACAAGTTATAAAGAACGAAATGTCACTCAAACAAGTCTCAAACACTTCTTGGAATCGCGCGTGATACATGAATCATTTCGTCTAAACGAAGCAGACTGAGACAAAGACTCAAGTAGACTGAAGGGTAGACTGAATTTTCAAATTCCAAACTGTTCAACCACGCGGCATAAACACTGACTTCAGTTTTATTTAGACTTTTTCCGCACGCGCGGCAATGTTGTGCAGCGACATTTGGAACTATTTAATTAGCTGACGCACGTTTTCAGTTAACGGCTATTCACTAATAAAAACATCTGAATTTTCAGTTTTAAAAGTGCCTAAATAACATTTTTAATTGAACACATTCATTCTTTGACAATCGAAGTAAGGTGCATTCCCGTAACCATGTGATATTTCAACGTGATGCCAGGCTCCGTGAATTAAAAGCACCGCTGGCCATAACTATCCGGGTCTCCGAAAATCATCCGGACAAATTTACAAACTCGAGTTAACTGGCATATAATTTCGCACAGGACACCCAACACGCGAGAATAGGATAGCTTCCCTGTGCGGGCAGCAATAAATCAGCCCATTGCCGCAGAGCTAGCCTTCCAGACAGTTTGTTTTATTACACTCCTGCGATCACGCGGTTTTTTTTTCGGAGCGGGAGAGCGCGAATGCGCGAAAGACGGCGGAATGGCGCGGGGAGGGAAAAAAGAGAGCCGTTCTTTTTTTCCCTCCCCTCTTTCCGCCGACTTTCCCTCGGAAAAAAAAGAGCGCCTGATCGCAGGTTACATCTGGCTCGAGCATTTCTATATTGGAGATCGGCGGCAAAACCGAACCACTGCATTTTATTTATACGCGTTGTGTGGACCTCTGCATTCAAACGTTTCTTTAAACTGAGTTTAACCAGCATTCAGTCATTTGTGAGTCCTTATTACAACCGAGTTTCTATGCACCATAACGCAACCAACACATGGAAAACTAACAAACTTAATGAACAGTAGTGGATATCTGTGATGGATTCACACATCTACTCTCATGTGTTCGAGGGGTATATTTTATTAAAGAAGTTATTTCAAAGGATACATCACCAGTGCACACGAGTATTTTTGTATTGAGTAGCATCCCACTGAAGAGACAAAAAAGTATTTTTTTTATTATTGATGTTTGTCATCTTCTTTTACAAAAATTGTGCATTAAATTGACAGCTAATAACATTATGGCTTCATTGACCAACAACAACAGCTAGAGACATTAAGGGGTATGTCGTGTATTTTTAGCATTGCATATCACTTGTATCAACGCAAAAGCAAAAACAATGGACCAGAGTCAACAATGGAGACGTGTAATACTGTTTTAACTTTTGAGTCTGTCAACGAAATCCTATGGTGTGACCATTCAAATGAAACCTCTTCAGCAGTACTTTTGCATGGTACCATTTGTTCTAACTTTTGAGTCTGTCAACGAAATCCTATGGTGTGACCATTCGAATGAAACCTCTTCAGCAGTACTTTTGCATGGTACCATTTGTTCTAACTTTTGAGTCTGTCAACGAAATCCTATGGTGTGACCATTCAAATGAAACCTCTTCAGCAGTACTTTTGCATGGTACCATTTGTTCTAACTTTTGAGTCTGTCAACGAAACCCTATGGTGTGACCATTCAAATGAAACCTCTTCTGCAGTACTTTTGCATGGTACCATTTGTTCTTACTTTTGAGTCTGTTGATGAAATCCTATGGTGCGACCATTCGAATGAATCCTCTTCAGCAGTACTTTTGCATGGTACCATTTGTTCTAACTTTTGAGTCTGTTGATGAAATCCTATGGTATGACCATTCAAATGAAACCTCTTCAGCAGTAATTTTGCATGGTACCATTTGTTTTTCAGTATTTTACAAAACGAAATTGGGAATTTTCCTTGAATTTTGATGTTTGGCATTCTTGACAGTTAAGGGGTTAAAACTACTCCACTAAACAGTAGAACACAGAAATTATAAATAAGTGTCTTTGGTAAAGGATGGCCAGGATGGAAATGGATTGAAACTTTAAAAAAATTGGGCAAATGTTTTTAAATTCTTCGGCTTAATGTGGCTTGGTTGACTCACTTGAAATTGATTATGGTTTATTCTGAGTTTGAGAATTTACTTGATGTCTTCCTTTCAAGGCTTAGGAGCATTTGAATTTGTATGAAAGAAAAAGCCCAAGAACATCAAAATCTCCATGATTATAGCTATGATTGTAACTCATTGCTATATGGCCTTCCACAGCATCTACTCTTAAGATTACAATCCATTCAAGATACAGCAGCTCAAATTGTTACACATACCAGGAAATTCGATCATATAACCCCTGTGCAAAAGAAACTCCACTGGCTACCTGTCCACCATCATATAATCTACAAGATTCTGACTTATTGGTCTACAAAGTTCTTAATGGTGCTGCACCTTGCTACACAGAGACTTACTCAAATACCAAACATCTTCGCATATGTTAAGATCATCGTCTCAGCAACTCTTGGCAATTCCTAAAGCTAGACTACAAACATATGGAGAAAGAGCCCTTGCTGCGGCAGCACTGAAACTATGGAATACTATTCCATGTGACTTGAGGTATAGTGATTGACATTCCATCAATATTTTTAATAGTTATTATTATGTGTTCTCTATATAATTATGTGTTCTCCATGGGGGCCGGGTCCAAACCACGGACCTCACTACTCAGCATTGCAGGGAAAGGGTCTTGAACAGGATGTTGGCTGTCCCAATTAGTGTGGTTTTCTGAATTTCGCAGAGGTTTATTATTATTATTATTATTATTATTATTATTATTATTATTATCATTATTATGATGTATATGTCAGCTCACTTAATACCATCAACCGACGATATGCAATTCACATGACTCTCGCCCCAAGACTCAGGTTGTCCAAACGTCTGTCATTGTCAACAACAACATTTCTTTTTGGACTACACCGAGTTAGACAAACACACTCAACACAATACTGATACTCCTCAGGCTGAGACCATTTACAATTTCTGGAATATCCAAAGTTCTGAGTTAATTGATGTTACCTGATGCTTTGTTCTTCTTCTTCCAAGTCCTTTATGACTTTAAGAAGGATGTTATAAGAAGTCTACAGAACAAAGACAACTTGTTAAAAATAAGCCTTATGCAATGGTCAGCAGAATTACCAAGAGAAGTTTACAGCCGATAGAAAGAAAGAAAGAACGAAAGAAGGAAGGAAGGAAGGAAGGAAGGAAGGAAGGAGGGAGGGAGGGAGGGAGGGAGGGAGGGAGGGAGGGAGGGAAGGAAGGAAGGAAGGAAGGAAGGAGTCAGTGAACATTTGCAGATTTGTTCCCTTCTGCTGTAACTTGTCAATGCTTCGCATATTCACAAGTTAATAAAAATTAGGGAAAGAAAACTACAAGAACATTTCAAAGCTATCTTGACCCCATTATCAAGTTTAAACATAATGGTTGTCTTTCTTCAATTTATGCTGTAAAGGTGAATTTAAGCATTCTGGGGTGTCAGCAGTCACAAGTATACATGTATGTTCAAAAGTACAAAATTACAAATAGATAAATAGTTTTGCAGGAATTGAGTCTGACTGTGCATCAGTTTCAGGGTTCTCCCTAAATTTCAGCTCAGCAGGTAAGGGATTTTTGCTAAGAGGTAAAGGGAAAACTGTGTGTCTTAAAAATTTTCCTGGGGCAAGCGGTTACAGGCGGTAATAAGTGTTGTTTCAAGCGGTAAATTTTACCGGTTACCGCCTGATAAGGAGAACCCTGCAGTTTAGGTTTAAACTTGATAGTGGAGTCGCAATGGCTTTAAAATGTCATTACAGTTTCCTTTCACAGGCTTCCTAAAGCTTCATTCCTTTCTCAGTATTTTTTGCATGCCATCAGCTATACATCTTCCCAAGGACCATAAATTTCTTTGTCAGGAAATAGTTATGATAATCACTAAAAACACGTACATACTACATGTAAATGAATATATGATATAAATCTGTGGCACTGATATATTAAGGGTGTGTTTTTCTTACCTCTATGACATGAATTACATGAACAGGGTAAATAAGTAGCAGTCCTGTGACTACTTCACCATGGATTTGTGCTTGCAAGTCCTTGAAAAGTCTTTCATAGTGAGCTAAAGAAAGAATGTTAAGTGTTAAGAAAAATGTGAAGTGTTTAGCACAGACTAAATTGTCTCATTCTGCATGTCTGGGGTCGGGGAGTAAAATGTAAAGCGAAAAAAAAAACCTGCAAATTCCAGGGGAGTGCCTTGGAGGGGTGGGTGGTTATAATTGTGCCATTCAATGTACATAACCTAATTTCTGCATTTCTGCAGAGCTAACTATAGGAAAGAAAAAGCCATCTATCAAAAGCCAATCAAAATAAGATTAATTTACAACAATAGACGATGTTTTGCAAAAACAATGGGTAAATTTTGTAGATTTCTGCTTACAACGTACAAAAGCTTACCGCCAATTTCTTTTCTGTCACTTACATCCTGGCGAATTTTAGACACATAAACTAGACGATGGACAAGTTGTTTCTGCAAAAAAGTTAAGATATAAGCTGATTAAACATCGCTTAAACTCCATACTTACAGTTTCAACTTGATAAACACACAAAGCATGTCAGAAGAACAAACTCGTCGGCTGACTGACAATTCTCTATATTTTTCCCGCAAAACGGATTAACAACAAAAATATGGCATATTTTCTTTTACCTTGTTTTGTGCACGGGTTTTTTCCAGAATGAGATCAAATAAAGACAATCTCCCAGTGTCATACATCGAATCTTCTTCTGCTCCAGGACTAGCCGCCATCTTTGTTTCTCCCGCTTCTTCTTGTCTTCTGTTTCCATAGTAACATTATAAACAAATACTTGTAGTTTAGCCAGCGGTTTCTTTATGAGCATGCGCATTCACGTTCGATCGAGAGAAATAAATTGCGAAGAAGAAAATGTCGTACCGCGACTTGAGAAGTAAGTAAAATATTCAAGTTTCTTGTTTTCTTTCCATGATTTTAAGATAAGAGTTATTACATTAACTAACACTTTAGGCATTGCAATTGGATTTAACCTGAAATTGTTTTCATCCTTTCGTAGATTTTACCGAAATGATGCGAGCTTTGGGTTACCCCAGGCTCATATCCATGGAAAACTTTCGTTCTCCCAACTTTCCTTTGGTTGCCGAAGTCTTGATGTGGCTTGTTAGGAGGTAAACTACTTATAATAGCATTACAAAGCTCCAAATATTTTTACATTGTAAGTCTGATAGCAAATTTGGAGTCGACAACAGAGCAAAAAGAAAATTGGAACAACTATTGGAGCGTACAAATCTAATTAAAACTAATTGCAGCTGCTTCGCAGTTAAAAGAAGCAAGTGAATACGTCCCCATTTATTTATTCCAGGCACATAATAGAGTAGTACAATCAAAGTCTGTGGAAATGTACTTTCCAGACAAAATAAATGATTAGCCATTACCATTTGTCACAAATGGCCACCCGGGCTCGTCAATTTGTAAATGATGTACCATTATTTTTTTCAAACTGGCTGTCCAGACTGTTCAATTTGTAGATAGCATGCTGCATCCCTGGCATGCACCATGTTAATGGAATTGCAAAAACAGATTTTCAAAGAGTTGCATTCTGTTTACAGAGATGCCAACTCTCCCGGATAATCTGGGAGTATCCCGGATACGGAACAAATCTCCCAGTCTCCCGTACGGATTACTAAATCTCCCAGATAAAAGCGACTTTGGATCTTTTCTCTTCAATAGGCTAAGATTTTAACCCAAATTTTCCCAAAATCCAAAAACAAATGCGGTCTCTTAACTTCACAAACGCAGGGATGCAGTTGTCCGGACCCCCCTACATGCTCACAACCAAAAAAAAAAGGTCATGCGAAAACATGTCACCCTCAGAATTCACCCTCAGAAAAAGTCTCCTTATTTTCAATCTCCAGAGGTTGGCATCTCTGTGTTTATGTACTGACCAGTCTAGCCAGCCAGTTCTGACAAATGGTAAACATTACCTTAACGTTTAATGGTACATGTCATAACACTTGTACCAAGATACCTTGAATGTACAGAACAGTGGAAAAATAAGTCATTGTAGCCCAAACCTACTCCCACTTTCTAAAAACAATATAAAACTGAGTTCAATACTGTCCGATACTCAGATCAAATCATTCATCAAGGTCAAGGTACATAATACCTAAGGAACTTATTAAGGGCCTAAGAGATGATGTTTTGCTTAATATGGGTATACATGTACATGTCACATCATTTGTCAAGGTACAACATAATGTCTAAGTAACTTTATTAAGGGCCTAGTAGATGATATTTTGCTTAAATATATGGGTAAACATGAAAAGTCATGGGGCAAATTTGTATCATCTATAGATATGACCCAAATGTTGAATTGCCCTCAGACGTTGATACAGAGCAAGACAGAGTGTTGTTCATAAAGTCACTGGCTCAGTTTATGGTATGTTTCATACTGTTTTTATTTACCAGTGACTGGAAAATGTGTATTTACTGGTTTGTTTTGCAGAACACATCATTACCTTAGCCAGAGGTCTGTGTAGAATGCACTAGAAAATTGAAGGGGTAGTAGATTTGGATGGGTGTGAAGTGTGGAGGGGCCGGGAAGGTGTCTCCTGTGGCAAAGCTCATTTTTTACATTCAACTTAAAATTCATGAATGGTCAGATTAATAACACGTATCACTATGTGTCAGGCCACAGTGTATAATCTTATAATGGACCAGCATCCATCCCGGTGTCTGTGGTCTGCTTTGTTTAAGTTACGGGGGCACGTGTGTCACATTCGACATTAATTGTAAACTGCATTCATTTGCACACAGGGCTGCATTGAAATGGCCTTTTTTTTTGTAACATGTGAACAACTTGTATCTTCTTTTGAGTATGTTTGGCCACCCAATGCAAATCTTTTTGCAAGTTGGGGTTTTTAAATTGTTGACTTGCATTGTCATTTGGCCAAAGCTTTAGGGTTGTTTTCTTTTTCAATACAGGCAACCAAGGCACATATCAAGTTGAACACTAAGAAGCTGTATGGTGCCGATGGGTATGCTGTCAAGGAGTTACTAAAAGTAACATCAGTTTTATACAGTGCTATGAAGTCAAATACAGGAAGCGAGGTATTTCTTGCCAACAGTTTGTCAACTGTTGATGTCACATCACATTCACACATGCCTACTTGAGTTTGCCAACAAAAATTTGTCAATTCTCTCTCCCTATTTTTCCCTTGGCTTGCCTTGATCATGACCTTTCTTTTAATTGTGCTATCTGTGTTTCAGTAATAGGTTCATTTGTGAATGAAAATACATTGTATAATTCTTTAAAATATGTACATTGTACGAAGCTAATTCTAAGATACAAGAGATTTTTATTCCGCTGTTAAAAATATTTTACGACCACAGATTAAGTTATTGTAAATTTGCCATTTTCTGTTGGTTTTATTATAGCAGAATGTGTTTTTTAATCCATAGGCAGCTGAAGAATCTAATGTGAACTCCTTAACCTTTGATATCTCTTCAAGAGTAAGTATTCTTTAACATTGTTCAGTGAATTAAGCCACGTACACATCATTTTTTTCTTTTAGAATGTTCGTACAAGTAGCTTTTTGTGAACTAAAGATACCTTTCGTTTTTGCCCCAGATAAGTGATTTAAAAGCATCACGTCAGCTTGCATCAGAAATAACATCAAGAGGAGCGGCACTCTATGACTTACTGGGCCGAGAAGTGGAATTAAGGGTTAGTCAATCTTATCCTAACCGCTTCAAAGTACATGTTTATTGAATGCATCAACAGCTGATCTACATGTAATCCAGTTACTTACCAGCAGGTGTCAGTGCACAGAATGGTCTTGAATTTATCGCAGATGCTTCTTTTTTGGCACCCCCCTCTCCGAATGCATTTTTCTCCTCTTCTGAATGCACCTGCTACACATGTTACCCACTTGTTGGTAACCTATGGCCTGTATTTAGCTGGCTGTCTCAAAAAAGAAAAGATAATTAATATACTGGAAAAACCGATTGACTCACTGACTGCCCAACTCTTTAATGTTCTGAAAAAATAAACTGAATGAATGAAAAGATGAACAACAAGCAAAGAAATTAAATTAGCTAATGTGGGGGATGGAGGTATTAAGGAACTAATAATATAAATGCAAAAATTTCTGCATTCTGATTGGCTGAGAGAATGTCAATTAATCCCAAACAGTGCAGAAAGTTGAAATTGAGTGCAAAATGGTGAAATTGAGTGCAAAAAGTTGAAATTAAAATGATTGACAGTTAGGATAGCTGAACAGATTTCGAGCCATGCAGAAACAAAATGGCGGACACAAATTAAACAAGATTCAAACAGTATAACGGAATTTTAATAGAAAGTCTTGAAAGAAAACTGATTCAAAATACGAAAACAGACAAAAGTTCTAATTACTGAGAAATACTAGGAGATTTGAGAAAAAAAAGGACACGAGTACAAGTCAACAAAGAAAACGAAGTGGAGAATCAATGAGGCGCCTACGAAAATCTGTGATGAATTTTACACTGGAGTTAAAACAAATGCTAACCTAAGAATCAAATTAAACAATATAATTACAATAAACAATAACTGTTTACGTTTAAAATAGAAAGAATAAACTGTTCAAGTATCGGGAGTTAAGGAGCTGCCAAAGTGGTTTAAAGGCCTCTAGCTTGAAAGAAATGTCCACCCATTACAACAAGAAAGTAAAAAGGCGCCATAAAAGCGTCTAAATCTAACCTCAGTAATGTCCTGTGGAGTAAATGAACTCAGACCTGTGATTAAACATTCTCCTATGCTGACAAAAAAAACCGTTTGGAAGCTTTCACCTCGTTGATTTAGCTTTCAAAGTCGTCAAGAGCGTTGAAGATTTTTCCGATCCGGCATAAATAACTGAATAAACAAAACGGCAGCAGCATACGTCGAAACCTTTCAACTACACCAGCCTACGGATAAGAGCAAAACCCTGGCGACATCCATGTTTTGCTTCGTTCTTTTACAAAGTTTCTAACAGTGGCTATAAAGAAAGACGAAAAACTTGTGATGCAGTTCTTGTAGAGAGTGCATGAATATTCACGCATGAGTTCAACTGTCAAAATTTCGACCAATCTGAAGTGGAGTAATCGAAGCGTGGCAAAGTGAATTTTTGTAACGAAAACAATCGCAGTGTGACAGAAATTTTTGCATGTATATTATTAACAAGTAATCACATGATTATTCTCGTGCAATTTGGAATAAATGAGCACTTGTAAATTTTTCAAAGACTACAAATTGCACTTGCCGAAGCGGCTCGTGCAATTTGTAGTCTTTGAAAAATTTACTCGTGCTCATTTATTCCAAATTGCACTCGAAATCATGTGATTACCTATACAAAATACATATGAATAAAGCAACGAATTAATGTTACTTAAATCTGAACATTGCAACCTAATATGAATGCATAAACAAGAGTGACTTATTTGGCAAACTTGTTTAGCCATCACTTCAAGAACCCCCAAGTATAACTTGTTAATTATGTTGGGGAATTCCTTGGGCTGATTACTCTCTTTTGTCTGCAGGAGCTTCGGACCAATGCAATAGCTAAGCCACTTGAGTTGAATGAGCTGGAAAATGGAATAAAGAAGAGTGTTATTGCTGTTAAGGTGATTCTATTGTTGAAAATTTTCTAATCATTAATACACCTTTTATTGATTCATTTACAACTGTCTGGGAAAATCATATTTCTTGACATTGCAACTTGGCAATGTTATTCGCAATTCCCCTTTGGGAATTTGAGCTAGTTATATTGCTTGTTTCCGCGAGGTTCTCCCATTGACACCACCAGTTACAAACTCACTTCCCACCTGTCCCCCGCTCACTAATATTCAATCAATCAATTAATCAATGCCTTATGTAGCTCTTCCTTAACCTCCAGGGAAGTTATTTTCAAGACCAACACACACTTGGTTTGGAGAACATGCTTCCGGGCATTGTCTGGTTTTTCGCATCTGGCGTGTAGTCGCATTGTTTATTATATCTACTAGTTTTTGTTTTACACAGTGTAAGTGATACTTACAGTCAAACCGGATGTTCTTTTGATGGCAACTTTTGCAAACTTCCGCCGCAACATTGGTATTTTGATTGACAGTTTGCTTCGAGCAAGTTGGAAGTTGTGCGAGCAAGTTGCAACTTTCGTGAGCAAGTTCCTATTTCGATCTTGCTGTCAGTTGCCGGATTTCTGAATTGAAAGTACTTGGTTTGGTTACCTTGGAGTATTCCACAAACTCTACGATGTCAGGAGTAGAAACTGTTCGTTCCTCTCAGCCAGGTTTACCGGGAAAATACGTCTCGTGTTGTAAAAATCTGTTTATATTAAATATTGGATACAGTTTGCCTTGATAAATTATCCGACAATGCGTGCGATTTGTTCTTGTTTTACACCAGACGACAGGCTTTTAGCCAGAAATTGAAAAGTGGGCGTCCTGAAGGTAATTCCCATCATAAATTTTTAAAGGATTAGGTGCAATTTTCATGAATTTCTTGAAAAAGTGGGCATCCACAGGATGCCTGGACACCCTGCTGGCTAAAAGCTTGCCAGACGACCATTATTCTCTCTCCTTTCTCAACCGAGGAGGTATTATTGCGATGAATGTGAGCCATAACTGAAGAAGGACGTGTTTTCACAAAATTCGCAATTTGCAACTGACAACAAGTTTGAAATAGCAACTTGCTCGCGAAAGTTGCAACTTGCTTGCGTAACTTCCAACTTGCTGGAAGCAAACTGCCAATCAAAATACCAATGTTGCGGCGGAACCTTGCAAAGTTGCCATCAAAAGAACATCCGGTTTGACTGTAATTATTGTAAAATGAAAATTGGTTTGATTCACATGAAATCAAATAAAACTTGTATGGCTGGTTGGCCTCTCTACTTTACAATTGTATTCATTTAGCATGTCATAGACATGTATTCTATTCGGCTGAATGTAATGAAAGAGAATAGAATGTCTTTTTTACAACAACTAGAATTCCCTTTTATGTTTACTGAGAGAAACATGACTATTGGATATGATTTGAATTAGTAGCTAGTTATTATAATCACAATTGAAGGGAATGACATTTTTATCACATTGTTTTTTTTTAGGATGATATAAAGAAGACCAATCAAATGTTGGACAACATTGCCTCTGATGAAGCAAATTTGGAAGCAAAAATAGACAAGAAAAAACAAGAACTGGAGAGAAACCAGAAAAGATTACGAAGCTTGGAGACAGTCAGGTAACTGGGATCATTCAAAGTGTTTTTTTGTTTCAGTTCAAGCATACAACAAAATAATGCCGTGTTCACACTATGCAAAACATGTTTAGTCTAAATGAAACACTTTTTTTATTATTTATTATTTATTACAGCTTCACTCCACTAAATTCACTACGAAAAGTGTTCTCATCAGGCGGCACATTGTACAAATCACGATCCAAACATACTCTGAGCATGGTTGAAACTATCTCAAGAGGTAGTTTTGATCTAAGCCAGACGAAACACGTTAGCGCAAATGTTGTCTCCTTGTCAAACACTACATCACCCTTCGCTCCTGAAGAGCTTAACGAGTGAGATTAAACCACAAAATCATACAACAGCAAGTTCAAGCTCTTATTTGTTTCGGTTCATGTGTAATTAGAAACAGATTTTATGTGAGCTTATGCCTGCTTCGCAAAAGAGTATAAATTATATTAGAAACATGCGTGAAACGTGTCTTGAAATTGACAATTTATGTGATCAATGAAATTGCAAACATCTTTACAGGAAATGTGTTTCATTGAAACATGTTAAAATACTCTAAACATGTCACAGTGCTGATTTGAACACAGCATAAGTAAATTATGCTTTGCTTGACAGGGACCGCGCAGCAAGTTTTCGAGTGGGGGGGCTAAAGAAGATTTTTTTGTGGGCGGGGGGGGGGGGGGGGGGGGGGAGGCATGCTTGTGGATTTCTATTCAATTTCTCCAAAGTGACGGAGAATGCTATTATAACGATAAAACTATTGATTTTTTTCCCACATCTTCAGTGATTTTGCTATCGGGTCTGAAAATTCACCATCACTAAATTGAAATATCATAGATTGTTATGTTATACTGCTGATATCAACCTTTAATTACTATAAATAAGCCAGAAATCCAACGATTTTGCTTGAGCTGCCTTGAACTCAACGCTGTATAATTACTCAGCAATTATTTCACGAGGCTGAGTACGATATGAAGAGTTATGCAGATCGAGGGGGTTATCCGCCAAAGCCGAAGGCTTGAGCCTGGTGGATAACACCCTCCGAGATCTGTATATCTGCATATCATACGAGCTAATTTTTCACTCCGTTACTTTTGTTAAATTACTTTTTGTTTAATTTATTTTTATTCTTGCAAAAAAGTGGGGGGGCTTAAGCCCCCCCAGCCCCTCCCTCTGCGCGGTCCCTGTTTGAGTTGATTCAGTTTGAAGCAAAAAGGCATAAGATAATTCTTAGTGTTTAAAGTGCACCTAACCCCCAAATTTTTTTTTCGCTTAATCAACTCTATGTACGTTGAAAAGTTGAATAGTTAAATATTTCTTGTTTTTAACTTTGCGTTAGTGAATTATAGAGGTTTGAATTTACAAAATGTTAATAAGATGACGTCAAATCAAGAATTGTTTATTATACAACTACTTGTTTCCACCTCCAAGTAATATTTTTTTTACAAATTGACTATTAACCTGCAGTTTTTATTTAATTTCTTAAATTGATTATCCTTAAACTGTGAACTGCATATTGTAAATTGAAGTAGAAATAATGGTAAAGTCTTGATTTGACATCATCTAATCAGCATGCATTTGGTAAATGTTTTATTCAAATCTCTATAACTCACTAACGCGACGTTAAAAACAAGAAATATTTCACTAATACTATTCGACTTTTTAACGTACATTAAGTTGATTAAAAAAAAAAATTGGGGGCTAGGTGCACTTTAAACCTCTTACTTTTGTTTTTTACGTGATAACTAGTCTCTGTGCCTTGAAATACTTAATATGTGGCTTAATATGTGGAGCAATTCGGATTTGGAAAAAATTGTCACTTACCCTTGCATGTTAAATCCAGAATGATGCCTGGAGTTGAATAACAAATGCTACTCCAAGTTTGAGTAACCAATTAGAAAGCATAAAAATTGGTGTGTACTTATTTTATTTGCATTTATTTTTAGGCCAGCTTACATGGATGAGTATGAAAAGCTTGAAGAAGAATTGAAAAAAGTATATGAGGTAATAACTGGAGAGTCTATTGCAAGCAGCAGTGTCTTTTTTGTATTTTATTTAGGTTCTTGTGGGCTCTTGATTTGCGAGGAACAAGAAAAACGAAAAATAATGCACTGTTTGTTGTTAAGACCTCGTTCCTCTTTTCACAGCTGTACAAAATGAGCTTCTCTGAGTTTCCTCTGTACTCTAATAACATAACATATTGTTTTTTATTACTTTAGACATTTATGGAAAAACACCGGAATCTATCTTATCAAGAACAGCTGCTGGAAGACATCAACAGAGCTGAAAGAGACAGATTTGAGGTGAAAAGAAATGTGCGATTTTGTTATCTCGAGCTTTCGTAACATTGGAACATTTAACGCCTTTAGTTTTTAGAAGGATATAAAATGTTGTGTGGGTATGAAATCCCAGAGGGAGGGGGTACTCTGCAAATTTTTGGGTGGGGTGTGCCACTGGGACTCTGAGACCCTTAACCTATACTAGACCATTTTAGCTGCATTTTGCAACCTTATTCTAGACTAAACACTGAAAAACCCTACCCTATCCTAGACCTAATCCAGACTTGCTATTTTCCAAAAACTCGTTCACTATCACAGTTATTAGTTAACAGGGATCAGTAAAAATGCCCGCCGTACCCATTTTTAAACGCCATTTGCCAGTAAACCTTGTCTAGACTAAATTCTTCACGCAACTGATCAGTTTCGCGGAAAATGATACCCTATTCTAGACCAAAAATCTCTGATTACTATACCCTATCCCAGACTAAACTGCCTGAAAACCATATCCTTCACAGCGGCACATACCTATATAGCTCATATGGAGTACCCCCACCCCCCGGGTACGAAATAAGGTCATTTAGGATTCTCAAAAAGGAGAATGGAGCTAGCAAATTCAGGAGATAAGATTCCTTTTGGTAACATTTTCTACCATCGAAATATTCAGCTAAAGGAGTAGTTGCATATAAAGGCACTAAAATGATAAAACGCTTTATCGAGCGTTTTCCAAGCATTCCCCTTTGGTGCCCAGAGACAATGAGCAAACTCTTACATCATTTGCGGCAGTGAAAAACGAAACTGTTAGTTGAATCTTGAACTTGAGAGTTTGCGTGTTATTGTAGGCGCAGTAAGGTCATGTATCGGTTTCTGGCATAAGTATTTATTGTTGTTGTGTTTATCCAGGAGTCTGAAGAAACTCTCAGAAAAATGCAATCTGAAGACCATGGCCAAGGGCTCGCCGCTGGAGAGGAACTTGGAGAGCTAGATGATGAAGGAGACGAAGAGGATGAAATTGTTCTTGAGGCAAGCAATCCCAATCCACGGCAGTCGAACAGACCACAAGGTAAGTTGACACATACTGTACAAGTACTTTTGTCTAGCCTGGATCAGACGTCTCCTGTTTCCTTCCTTTTGTCCTCTGTGGAAGTCGGAGCACCTAGGGACCCCACAGTCCATGTGGGAAGTAATGCTCCTAAGATTCCTGAGGCTAATGCTTGGCCCAACCACCAGTCAAGTGGATAAGAACTGGTTACGGAAACTCCGGGGGTGGGGCCTCCCATATATAAGTGGGGGGGGGGGGGGTGGGGGAGGGTGATACCTCTTAACCCTTTAAGCCTCAATATCAAAATTTAAATTCTCATTTCTAGTTCTATACATTTCCTATAGAATTAGCAGGGAGAAATTGTTTGGATATCGAGAGAATTCGTCTTGCGTGATCATGTTCTTAATTCTCATGACCTTTTTGATTGATAAGGCATTGATATTACAAGGAGAAATTATTTTGAAGTTGATCACTCTTGGGGCTGAAAGGTTAATAGGGGTAAAAATCACTGTGAGCCACATCCACAAAACAGGTTTCTGGTACGTTGTTTTAGAGGTTCATTTCAAAATTTCTAATGATCTCCGCCCTCAATTTTATATGGGAGCCCCAAGTCACACTCACTCACTCAGCCGGCTGCAAGGCAGTCGGACACGATCTTTCGCCATTGCTTCTTGTCTTTGGCAGCCCTTCTGATTTCATGTGGGAACGGGGGATGCTCACTGTTTATCACCTTAGCGATGTATTGGTGGAACATTGTTTTCGGTCTACCAGGTTTGCGTTTTCCATGTCCCAAGCCACGGTGGCATTCGCTACAAGTATCCTTGCCATGAATCTCACATCTATTCTTCGTTGTTTTTTCAGCTGCTGAGGCTGGTGGCCGAGTGTTTGGTTCGATGGGAGGAGGTGGTCTGGACTCTGATGAGGTCAGTAGATTTCTTAATTATATTTTTGTTCAATGTTTTATAACATTGGGGTCTGCCTAGAATGCGGTCTAGGACTCTTTTGCGGACTTCCTATGGCTATCTCTAGTTTATATTTTATATTTTTTTGTAATGTAATTTATTTCTATTTTTTTTTTAGCCATGAATTGTAATAAATAAATAAATAAATAAATAAATAAATTACTTAAGAGTTAAATTATTTATGTTTTACTTTCTTACATGTAGGATGAGAGCGGCTCTCTGTCATCAGGAGAGAGTGATATCGGCGTTGATGATGATGACGAGGAGCTTCTAGATGATGACGACATGGACGACGGCCGCGGAGAAGGCCGGGATGACGGTTCTCAGGCCAACAGTCTTAATGACAGTGATAACGATTTCTAAACGAACATGAGTCTGTAAATAATCTTGTACTGAATAAAGCCATTTAAGCCTCTCGTTACGTTGGTATTCTGTCTTTGTGACATGGAGCGGTTTTTAATTGTGTGTCGTAAAGGCCCGTTTACCCAGGCGATTTTTTTTGTGCAATTTTTGTCGTGCGCAAGTTGCATCTTCAAATCGCATGTGTAAACAGGCGGCGATTTCAGTGCGATTCGGGCGCGATTTGTCGCCCGATGTCGCAGAGGTTTCGAACATGTTCGAAACTTGATGCAACTTGGCGGCGATTTTTGGGGAAATCACAGCAAATCAAAGCAAATGTCGCACCCGAATCGCACAGGAAATCGCCGCTAGTTTACACTTGCGACAAAAGTTACATTGGAGAGCGCGACAAAAATCGCATCAAAGAATCGCATGTGTAAACGGGCCTTAAAGGTGGTCAGACACGAGGGGTCATGTAGCGGGGACATGTCGCAGCGACATGTAGCAACGACAAAAACTTGTGTAGTACACAAGGACAAGTTATTGAAAGGTCAATCGAGAAACTCCCCGGTAGTATTGAGATCACTCTTGTTACAGTTTTAAATCTTTGACTAGAGGGGTTTTCAATGGAGTGTCGGCAGTAATTTCGAGATTGCTTTGGTTTTGCATTGCTTCGTGACGTGATTGGCTGAAAAATCTCGCGCTACTTTATCAACCAATAAGAAAAAAAAACAGAGTAAGTAATTACTTTGGTTTTGGTTTTACGATAGTATTGAATGTCGTAAAACCAAAACCAAAGTAATTACTCTGGCCATGCAATCACAACATCGCGTGGAATGTACTTACAGTGCCAAGTTTCTTGATGCGCAGCATAATTATTTGCATATACAAAACCAGTCGGTTGTAATTGGTCAACAGATTAAGCTTTGGGAATACTCTTCTAGTGAGGGTCATGAAGGGGTAAAATGGGAGCTGGGATTTGCCTTTTTTAGAGGCTGGGAAATGGGATTTTGTGCACTGGGACTGGGATTCATGAAACAAAAACAATAGAAAAATGGGAATGGGATTTCAATTTGAGCAACACAGGCTGGGATTGTGGGATTTGAGCTGGGATTTGAAAAAAACAATTTGCTGGGAAATGGGATTAGGACCCCCCCTTCACGACCCTCTCTAGTCTCTTGGCAGATTCAACTGCTGTTAATTTTTACATTTTGACGCGTGATGTAAATCCCAAGGTGTGATAAAGTTAACAATCGTGCTAAAAATTAAAGGCGGGCCGCGCTCTTTTCAAAGCATTTTGTCAACAAATTCGTGTGCGGCAAATTTTTTTTTAATCTTTAGATTCGCAATGGTTAGAGCGCGATGGCAAAAACATTTTCCGCAGAACATGGTTTTCAGTTAAAAGCGTTGCCAAATAGCGAGCGCGATGCGCGGGTGACTCGCTTGTTCGTTACGCTTTTTTACTCGCACTCTTTACAGAACTTTAATATGGCGGACGACTGAAGAGGCTCGAAGACCGAAATTTATTATCAACCTACCGCGTTTTAACAGTGTTTAGATCGTTTTAAAGTTATTTTAAGTGCGTCGAATGTCTATTAAAGACGTGATGTCCTATTCTTCTCGCTCTTTACAGAGCGTTTTGTAAACAAATTCGTGTGCGGCAAGATTTTCATTTTGACTCGTTAGATTCGCAATGGTCAGAGTACGATGGCAAAAACATTTTCCGCAGAACGTGGTTTTCAGTTAAAAGCGTTGCCAAATAGCGAGCGTGAATCACGGGTCACTGGCTTGTACGCTGCGCTTTGTTTCTCGTGCTCTTTACAAAGCGTTTTGCAGTCCAGATCTAGACGCGCTCTTTTACTCGATCGATTAACGTAGTTCAGACCATTGTTTGTGTTAACTAAATTATTCAAATTTGACTCCGTTTGCCGGTCTCGTGGGAGTTCGTAGGAAGACGTTTTGGAGCGCCATTTTTAGTTTACGGAACACCTTCTATAAAATAGCGCTTTGATACTATTTCCACGTATCGTATTAAATCCAAACTTCGCCAATCTTTTGTTTAGACATGAGGCTAACATTTCCAGCGTGAACCTTAATTAGCAAGTCCTTTCTTGAAGAGAAAGACTATCCTGAATATCAATGCGGTGTTTCTTCCACACTGAAATCAGCAAAAAAGCGAATTTTAGAACGCGATTCGATAGTAGTTGTCCAAATCTCAGGGAAATGAATAGGGTCTTAAATGATTCCTAAACACCTCCTCTGAAAAAAGCCAGAGTGAACCTAACCGCCAAAGTACCACCCCCAGGACACTTTGTGATGCCAGTCATGGAGTAGCGTGGCACCCCAGGACACTTTGTGATGCCAGTCATGGAGTAGCGGGCACCCCCCAGGACACTTTGTGATGACAGTCATGGAGCATCGTGCCACCCCAAGGACACTTTGTGATGCCAGTCATGGAGTAGGGTGCACTCCCCCAGGACACTTCGTGATGACAGTCATGGAGTACCGTGCACCCCCAGGACACTTTGTGATGCCAGTCATGGAGTAGCGTGCACCCCCCCAGGCATGGCCCGGTCTAGTATGCCACTGTCTTCAGCGACATGTATTTACTGTGCCCAGTTTCTTAATGCACTGCATAATTATTTGCATATACAGAAACAGTCGGTTGTAATTGGTCAACAGATTAAGCTTTGGGAATACTCTAGTCTCTAGTCTCTTGGCAGATTCAACTGCTGTTAATTACACATTTTGACGCGTGATGTAAATCCCAAGGTGTGATAAAGTTAACAATCGTGCTAAAAATTAAAGGCGGGCCGCGCTCTTTTCAAAGCATTTTGTCAACAAATTCGTGTGCGGCAATTTTTTTTTTTTTAATCTTTAGATTCGCAATGGTTAGAGCGCGATGGCAAAAACATTTTCCACAAACATGGTTTTCAGTTAGAAGCGTTGCCAAATAACGAGCGCGATGCGCCGGTCACTCGCTTGTTCGTTACGCTTTTTTACTCGAACTCTTTACAGAACTTTAATACGACGGACGACTGAAGAGGCTCGAAGACCGACATTTTTTTTTATCAAACTACCGCGTTTTAACAGGCCTGTCTATTTGCCGGACTATGAGAAATGTGAAATAAATGATGGCTTCTCCTTGAAATCCTAACTTAAACAAGCGAAAAGCAAGCGCCCGTTGTTTGTGTTGAGATAGTTATTCAAATTTGAATCCGTTTGCCGGTCTCGTGGGTCACGTTACGGTAAATCTAACGTTGCGGCAGCCCCTTCGCGATAACTTTACGGTAGCTTTACGGGTAACTTTACGATAACTCTAGGATAACTTTGCGATATTTATTAAAGTCAGGGATGTAAATAATAGGCGGTAGGCGGAAAAAAATAACCGCCTAAAGACTGAGTTTTCTTGATTTTCTCCACCTGGAAAACTGTGTCTGCTTGAACTGACTTCCGCGGAGTCGAGTCGACTTGCACACAGTCGAGTCGTGTCGAGCAGCCTTAGTCGACCCGACTCAGTTCGGGTGTATTGGACAACCCTCCATTTTGGAGCGCCATTTTTAGTTTACGGAACGCCTTTTAGAAAATAGCACTTTGATACTATTTCCACGCATCGTATTAAATCCAAACTTCGCCAATCTTTTGTTTAGACACGAGGCTAACATTTCCAGGGTGAACCTTAGTTAGCAAGTCCTTTCTTGAAGAGAAAGACCACCCTGAATATCAATGTGGTGTTTTTGCCAAACTAAAATCAGCGAAAAAACACGAAGTTTAGAACGCAATTCGATAGTAGTTGTCCAAATCTCAGGGAAATAAACAGGGTATTAAATGATTCCTTAACACTTCTTCTGAAAAACCTAGGGTGAACCTAACCGCCAAAGTACTCAGTTTCTTTGTTATGGAATAAAACATACACCTTGTTTCGCCATTTTCCCCCATTTTCTTTGTAATTTGGCTCTTTTGTCAGACGGAAGCTTTTCAAATTTAGCTCTCTGGCGTGCGTTTTTCTTTACGTGCGGAATGTTTACCAATAAAGATTTGGTTTATTTTTTTGATTTTGAAAGCTAAGAAATAAAATCTTACGTTTACTACACAACTTTAGCTTATTTGTGGGCTAAAAACTTCCAACGCCTTTCGTTAGAAACTACATTTAAAAAATTGCTTTCGGGCCCGAAAAGTTTTCGGGAGCTTCGAGAAACGCACGCCTGGACCGTAAGAAGGTCCCGGATATGTCGCGGCATTCTCGTTGATGAGATACGCAGACATTGCTATGAACCAATCAAAACTCGTAGCGAATACATGTAGCCGGCGCCAAGCGCGGGAAAACGCGTGCAACCAAGCTACGATTGGTTTTGGTTTTACTTCTGATTGGTCGAGAAAATGGCGCGAGATTTTTTAGCCAATCACAAAGCGTAGCAATGCAAAACCAAAGCAATCACGAAATTACTTTCAACACTCAATTGAAAACTGCTCTAAAGGTGACTAAGTTAAATAAAAATGTTTCATGTTTCATCTTGAAAACAGAAAAACTAACTAAAGTGAATCGACCACGAATAAACCAGATATAAAGTATAGGTTATACAATCTTCCTTTAATCAGTCTGCAGAATTATAATTTACATTTTCAAGCAACGCTGATAAATATGAGCATGAACCTATTAACATCTAATTCTCTCTGAAAGTTTGCGAGAACGACAGTCCAACAGCCAGAACTCAGTTTCTTCTTAGATTGATTCGCTCGCAGTTTTTAATAGCCGTTTCTGTTTTTGTTGCGAGCTCTGATCCGCACGATTAGAAAAATAACAGTGGTTTTGTGAAATGATACAGCGTATAAGCCGTTGCTGAGTCCAACACCAAGATGCAACCAATCTTAACAAAGCGCATAACTTGATATGCAGTTGTATATTTTGCAGTGTTGCAAATCGCATCAGGCATTGCTTCATCTTCCATTGACATTGCATTTTTCTCTTTTAATCTCTCCAACTCTTTGTTCATCTCTGTAAGTTTTGCAATAGTCCTGGCTTCTCTCGCTGATTCTGCCTTCACAATTTTGCACTGTTGTTCAGCCTTTGTCTTGACTCTCTTAATGTCTACTTTTGTTTCCTCGCACATTTCTTCAACATGATCCAAGTCTTCATGATATCTTCGCATTCGGTTTTTCAGTTCGTGTAATTCTCGTTGCAATCTTTCGGTTGCGCTTTCGCTCTGATAGGATACCTTTTCACGTTGCACATGCTTCTTTGCTACAAATGCAGACATAATTTCTTCTTCTTTTAAGTCGCTTGAACAGCTTTTTGGCTCAAGACTGCTTGCGGAAAGTTTGCTACTGTTTGTCGCGTTTGTTGCAATCACGTAACAATGGAGGATTTGGAATAGCGCGCGCTGATTTATCTCGTAAAAGTTCCAGCTTTTCGAGTGCGCAGTTTATCTCGTAAAAGTCCCCCGCTAATCTACAGTATCTATGAAGGTAAAAAGTCAAATGGGTAACGTTACCACGCAACAATTAGGAAAATAATTTTTGCGTCGACAACCACCTTTTGCAGATGCCTCTTCAACCAAGAAAATTATAGGAAACTTTACAAGCTCACGTACAGCGTATAACATGTATCTTGTAGAAAAAAAAAAGTCGCTCATCAAATGGAATGTGAATAAAGAGTTGAGAGCCTCCGAGAAGGCGTGAAGTTTAGACGCGCCTGTCCTCCATCCCGTTAAATACAAGAAACTTTTATGTTGGAGTAGTAGTGGGAAAACGAGTGTGACTTATGTTTCATTGTAAAGGACTTTACTTATTTTCTAACTGGCTTAGCTCTTCTGTGCTTACTTTATAGTTTTCCCAATGCGGTTCACTGAACTTTTTATCGTTTGCGAATTTTTGTGAAACCCAACTGAGATATCAGGCAAATTTTTGTTTTCTCAACTTTCTTAAATTTTGCTTGCTTTCTTGCACAGCTTGCTTATAGAACGAGAAATATGTCGCTTGTTGTCGGGCGATATTAAAATACTGTGACTATATAAGTAAACGTACTTGTCGGTTTTATTGATTTTTTTTCCTCCCGAAAAGTCGCAAAATTGAAAGTTTCGGAGATTTGCAAAAGATAAGGCTTAATTAAGTAACGCTCCACATAAGAACTACAGTAAATTTCATTGTTCTGCGGCATTGGCTTTTTCTCACATAGAATGTCTTTGATTTCAAGAACAGGGGAGGAGCTAATGGTTTATAATTATATTTCAGTATAAAAATAAAGAAAATGCATTCGCGTCAGATAAATTTTAGGAAATGTTCGTGCTTAACCAATCAAAATAGCAGAAGACAATAGCTAATAATTTTGCTTCTTTGATGAAGTTCCTCAAATACAATTTCTTTAAAAATTTGCATGTTTTGCGATTGGGTCTTAAATTACATGAAACCTTTAAAAAATCAAACAAAATGCACCTTGAAACCTAACTTTTTAGCGGTCTTTGAGTCTAGGCCAATGAGATTACTAGTTGTAAAAAAGTTGACATTCCATCGTGCGTTTCCTTCTTATGCGGATCATTACTTAAAGCGAAAATTCGTTCAATTTCCGTAGCTGTGTTCAATCCAGCATGTACATTAATGTTTCACAGAGGGAAAACAGTAAAGCCACAAGCCAAATAATGATGATAAAAATGTTATGGATTAGCCTACGTGGCAGTTATTTTCTTACGTGGGCTTCGTCTTGCGCTTTCGGGAATAAAATGATTGCTACATGGTCTACGTAGGTTAATTGTGATTTGATAATTTAAACCAACCTGACCAGCTTCACTGTTCCAACTGCACAGAATGCGGAGAGCGAAGGGAAGGCGCCGCTCGAAAATAACTACTATCCGAAACATGCCATCTCCCTTGTCGTCCCTTCTTTTTTGCCTGTAACTGGGAGCTTTAGCAACCACGAAGGCAACGGTGGCGAGTACGGCATAAAGCCCGGTTTCCATATCATCGCTACGATCGCTGCGATCGCTGCGATCGCTGGAAAAAAAGTTCAGCGATCGTAGCGATCATATGGAAACCACTCTCCAGCGATCGTAGCGATCACAGCGATCGCAGCGACAACGATCGCTGCGATCGCTGTGATTCTATCTCAGCGATCGTGGCGATCGTAGCGATCATATGGAAACCACTCTCCAGCGATCGCAGCGATCGCAGCGACAGCAAAAATACCAAGATGCACTGCGTACGCTCACTCAAAGGGTGCGATTTGGCCCTTTTTATGCAAGAAGTGCAAAGATACGACTGTCTTTATAACAAATTTTAAAAACAATTCACAGCCGCTATGTTGAATTTCAAGAATGAGGCGAAACGATATTGTCAGACCCAGGTCCCCTCGATCTTCATTCACTTTCTCAGCGATCGTAGCGATCGCAGCGATCATATGGCCTAGGTACTTGGTGTATCCCTGATCATAATGTATGGTACTTCATGTATCCCTTATTGTAATGTATTTAGATATATTGCAGTGTAATTTAGGGTCGGATTACAGTATCTAGGGTTGAATCACTGATTTTAGTATTTAGGGTTAAGAACTGATTCAAGTATTTCCAGTGTATCGAAAGGGTTAGTTCTTATATATGGTCTGGGCTAGCAGCATATTATCTTATATCCCTTAGAAATTACGATTTCCGGCAGCTAGTCCTCGGTGATGTAGTGGATAGTATGCATGGAGTAGATCATACGGCCCGGGTTCGATTCCCTATTCTGCTGTTTTTATCTTCTTTTTCTACTGAAATAAAAACTAAGTGTTTAAATACAAAATAATAAGGGATACACCAAGTACATACCTCATATGGAAACCATCAATCGCTGAACTATCTTTTTCAGCTATCGCAGCGATCGCAACGATCCTAGCGATCATATGGAAACCGGGCTTTAAACAACAACTTTAAATTATAGGAGAACTTAACGAGAATACACGACGGTTAATTTTCCTTTCACTATTTGACATTGAAAGCCATAGCCTGCGAATTCAGCTCTTAGACAATTCAGTCACAATAGAGAAATTTAATAAAGAGCGAGAATTCTTTTTTTCAATGACGTTCTCGTTGCCGTCGAGGTTGCCAACGAAAACGTAACTTGGAAAATGTACAACTACTTTGCGATTTTTACAATTTGTTTAGTTTATCTAATGTGACTGTATTGTACAGGTGCTGTTCAAATAGAGAAAGGAAAATTAACCTTCGTGTGTTCACTTTCTTCTCAAGACCTATAATTTGGTCATTTGACGTTGTTTTGCAGGGAACAGCAAAGAAATGTACGAAAATGTAAAACTCACGTGCAGAAGCATTGTTTTCACTCATATTTTAAGCCGCACGCGCGCTGATGATGCGGGCTTTAGCAATTTTGCACGTGCTTACACGTAAATGAAGTTCTTCCGATTTTTAATGTCAGCATAGCAAAATCAAGCAAATAAACCGCAGATTTTGGACGTTTCGTTCATTCAGAGTAATTTAGTTAAATATACGTATTGCGTGATATTGGGTAAACCTTCTGAACGACCCTGTTTTTATCCCTCCAAAAAGTTTGGAGGGGGGGGGGGGGGAGGGGGGGAATATATATTTTTTGCTCCCTAAAGGCGCTGTTACACTAGGCAATATTTCGTGCAACTTGTCTCGCAACAACTAAAAACCGCGCGTTGCGATGCTGCGAGACAAATTGCCTGGAGGGTGTTACACTGGGCAATGTTTCTTGCAATTTGTCTCGCTCGACGGTGACGAACAGCGGAGAGGACTGGTACATGCGCTGAAAGGAGCAATTTCATTGGCTGAAGTCACAAAACGTTGCGACACAAGTTGCAGGAAACATGTTACACTACGCAACGCTTGAAAAATTCGTTGCGGCGTGGCGAGAATCGTTGCGAAAAGTAGAACCGACTTCTACTTCTCGCAACGATTGCGGCAACAAAAAAAGCGCGAGAAATGTTTGTTGCGGGGTATGTTACACTAGGCAATTTTTCACGCAACTTGTGTCGCAACAAAATTGCGAGACAAGTTGAACGAAACATTGCCTAGTGTAACAGCGCCTTAAATGGGGGCTTATTAGAGGGGGCGGGCTTAACAGAGGACTTACAGCAGCTACAGACCAAAAACAGTCTTTTTTTACAGCAAAATAAATACAATTTTATTTGATTACTTCTTATTCAAACGATATTAACAAATACATACAAAGTTTAAATTTCAACAACATATAGACATTACCAGCTTTCTTTTCTCTTCTTTTTTTTTTTTTTTACAACATTACATATCTGTTTACAATGCATTTTCATAATGCCATAGGTTTCTTTCTTAGCTCTGATTTAAACATTTTATTTCTTTTAAGAAGAAACACAAATTGCAATCTTGCGGTGCTCACTATTTGTACCAAAAACACCCATTTGGAAATTTAAGTTTACTAGTAACAGCTTCTGAATTTTTTTTCGAGTCCAAATGTGTGTTCTAGTTGCCCAACGACGCAGCATCACGATTTAAAAAAAAAAACTAACCTGTCAGAGGATTTTGACGTTTTTCGGTAAAAACCATGCTACAATCCCTGTACTTATTTACAAAATAATACTAACACCAAGAACAATAAGTCAAAGAAGTCAACCAATTCTTGAAAGAGGAACTAATCATGGTCTGTTCTCGCCCATTTTGGAAAGTAAAATGTGAGAACGTCTGTTCGTTTTGTTACAGTAGGATGCTAACTGTTCACAAAACTGGACCATTATTTTTCGGTTTTTGTTTATACAAAATCTTTTTTTGTTTTTTAAATGACACGAAATCCCAGCGACACTGCCCCTTTAAGCGGTGGTAAAAGGAAAAATGCAAAAGTTGACTCGCGCGCCGCCGGAGATGCTTGTTCTACACTGACTCATCTCACCACAAAACCAATTCTTTTGCAGGTTATGGTAAACGACTCGACCATTAATGAGATATGAAAATGCGATATGCGCAAGTATGAAACGACTGGTGTCTATTCTAACGCGAAGTTTGGATTTTCCAATCGGGGTTATCTTGGAATAGTGAGCACCCCAGCACAACTTTGTACTAGAAGCAAACATAGACTAATCCCATATTAACCTTTCAGCCTTGACAGCAATCAATATGTTACCTGCACTCGCATAAATACGTAATCAATTTTTGACGGTAACGAAAATATGAGTGATAATAGATGCAGAAACACACAAGAAATGCAATGTCAATTTGAAAGTTGATATCAAGGCTGAAAGGGACCAAAAAGACGGCTGTTTTTTAAGCTCTGTGGCCAATTCATCTTCCATTCTGTCTTCTTTCAATCACTTTTTCGTCCTAACTTCTTTCCATTTTTTCATTTCATTCATGTTTGCTTTCGTTATTTCCATTCTCGTACTGGTTAGTTGCATGAATTCCATTTTTGCTTGTTTATCTTCTTTCTTCTTCCCGTTCTATTCTGTCGTTTTAATAACTACATTGACTTGGAGTTTCTCCTGATCATTTCTGTTCCTCGATTCTTCTCCTTGACTTTCATGTGCTTTCTCTTTTTCCCCTTTTATGTTCTTTTCTTCATTTCCATCTCTTTCCGTCTCATTTCCCAGTATTTCATCATTAACAATATCACTCTTTTTATCACTCTGACTTCCAAGAAGTTTCTCTTCATTCCCACCTTCATCTCCTTTAACCTTATTTCCGTTTTCTATTTCAACGTCACTTCCGTTTTTTCCCAGTTTCCTGCCGTCTATTTCCACATCCGCTTCCTTATCCTCGGCACTTCCGCTTCTGTCCAGTTTCGTTTCCAGCTCCATATGCTCATCACTTTCATTTCCTAACAGCTTTTCCTCATCAATGTCGTTTTGGTTTACTTCATCCTCTTCATCGCTTCCACTAGCTCGTAGTTTTTCATCTTCACTTTCATTTCTTTCTTCCTTTCCTTGCTTTTCCATTTTTCCTCCCTTCTCTTCTTCCTCACTCATTCTTTCTTGTTGCCTTTCTTCACTTCCATTTGTTTCTTCCTCATCCATGTTATCTCCTTTCGTTTCTTCCTCACTCATCCTCTCTTCGCTTTCGCTCTCTTCCCCGTCACTCTCACCTTGTTGCTGTTCACTGTCCTCTCTATCCTGTGCCTCATGTTCGTCCTTTTCATCATCTGTGCTGGTTTTCTCCTCATGATCGCCATCCCCAGAGGACCCCACTCCCATTTCACTGTCCTTTACCTTGCCATCGCTAGTCTCCTTTTCCTCCTCATCCTTCCCGTCCTTGGATTTTTCCTTCTTATGTCGTTTGTGCTTCTTGTGCTTTTTCTTACTCTTTCGCTTCTTTCCGGAGGAAGACTCATCCTTTTTGTCCTTGTCCTTCTTCTTCTTCTTTCTCTCTTTACTCTTCTTCCCATCTTTTTCTTTCCCTGTCTCCTTGTCACTCCCTTTCTTCTTCTCCTTTTTCTTCCCTTTTTCTTTTTCTTTCTCTTCCACTTTCATTTCCTTCTTATCCTTCTCTTTCCCAACATCCTTCCTCTTATCCTTATCCTCCTCTGTTTCTTTACCGTTTGCTTTGTCTTTGTCACGCCGTTTGTGCTTTTTCTTCTCCGACGTTTTCACTTCCCCTTTATCAGCCACAGGCTCCTCCTTCTGCTCTGTGACAACCCCACTTTCTTTACCGTGTGAAGTTTTCTGTTTCTTGCGCTCTTTTCCTTTCTGTTCCTTCTTCCTTTTCTTGTGCTTTCTTTTCTTCTCCTCTGCGGACGCAGACGCAGTCGCAGTCGCAGTTTGATCACGCGACGAAGCAGGCGAGGGAGAGCGTGACTCGTCCCAGCCCTCGGGAGTAGGCGACCGCGCAGGGCTTTGAGACGAACGCGATGGCGACCTTGAACGTGAAAATGAACGTGAGCGTGAGCGTGAGCGTGACCGTGATGGAGAGCGTGACGGAGTGAAAGAACGAGAATGCTGTCGTTGGCGGCTTTTCTGAAGTTTTCGGTATTCGAAGAGTTCATCGTCAAAGTCGAAATCGCTGTCATCCTTCTTCGGTTCTTTCTTTGCATCTTTCCTAGTT
>JAJGOT010000013.1:590000-857500 GCA_022457155.1 Cladopsammia gracilis | reverse complement strand
ATTTTAGAGAAAATATATGAGCTTTTTGTCGGGACAAACAAAACTGTCCGTTATAAGTGGGTGTCCGTATTAAGCGGGTGTCCGTAGAGCAGGGTTCCACTGTACAGCCATTAGAGATGCACAGCATACCACCCAAACAGAGGATGGCAAGCCTGTGGTTATAGGTCAGGTAATAGACATAGCAAATGGGCAGTCAAAGAGTGGTATTTATATAGGGAAACAAGCCTTTTTGGCCACTAAAGGTGTAATACGGTAATCTACTGTGTAATACGCTTTGATATTTTGCATGTTCTCTGTTCCTTATAAGGTAAAGTGAAATAAAATATTATATAACTATTCATGGGTGTGTGACCATTGTACCTTGTTGGGATAATGTGTCACGGTGATGGACTCTGATGGGATGAGGCTCACTTGGTACTGGTTTCACTGCCTGTGCAGGCTGTGTTACAGACAAAATTGCACAACTGTGAGTTAACAACCACGACAGCAACAGTAAACAAGAACGTTTAAAAAACAATAAGGTTAATGAGTTAAACAACAACTCTACATGTGGATTGTACACTTTGGTACATTTCTTTGTTGTTCTCTGCCCAAGTGCAACACAAAATGACAATAAGGAATGTAAGCATATGACAGTCAATTATCCTTCCTCTATTGGAACTTGAATATCGTCCTTACAAATTTAGCCCCTGAGAGTTTGTTGTATTGGACACAGTGAAGAAAATGAAGTAGTTTGAAAGAACAGAAATATGTTGCAAAAAAGTCACTCACCTTTGGCGAACTTTCCTTAGTTTTTCTATCTGCATCATTTACGTCTTTTATGACTGAAAAAGATCACACCTATTAGATAAAGGTTTTTTTCAAAAAGAATAAACATTGACAAAAAGATTGAGAAATCCACTTAGATTACATACAGAATTACTGTACATAAAAAATGGAACATATGAAGCAGTTTAGTTTTAATTTTGACATTACCTTTATTTTCTACAGCTGGTTTACTTTCTGTGGCAGGCTTATCACTTGCACTGCAAAAACAAAAACAGATACTACTTTATCATAACAATATTGTGTCAAGGAAGCCCAAAATTACCTGGGAAGGCCTTTTAGTTTTCAAGGGTCCAATGTTTGTTGCCGTAATGATGATTGATGGTAGTGTAAAATCTAAACCTAAGTTTGGCTTTAAACTTCAGAGTTTGTGTGTCACTTTAAAAAGATGCAGTAATGAATATCGCTCAATTCTGATACAGATCAAGTGAACTTTATCTGTTTCAAAAGTTAACAATACTACCGGTAATTTATAACATTCAACACCATTGTTCTTTCAAGTTCGAAAAACATATTTGTGTCCAGAAATACCCAGACAGATTTTTACCTATTACAAGCAGCAAAGTTTAGTTATAAATCGATGCCCACACAATATTGTGTAGTTCCAGAAAAAATCCATACCCACCCCATGGAAGGTCATTGGAAATTCTTAGGGGGAGGGGGGTCTTAAAAGCCAACATTTTAGAAGCAAAGTATGAAGCTAAACTGGAATTTCCTGGGGGGACGGGGTGCTAAACAAAAATCCTTCCATGGGGGGAGTATGGATATTTTCTGGAACTGCACATTAAAGTAATGAAAATAGGGAGAAATCATGCACAGTCACCATCAATTGTGTTTGGTAATGTTTTCATGCTTTTCTATGAGATTTTACCTGTCAGCAACAACCTTTGTAGCTGGTTGGGATTTCACTTCAGTATTGTTTGGTGTAGCTGTTGTACTCTTGACCACAGCGGCGACAAAAGGACTGGCTGGTCGGGGATTTTTGAAGTTATTCACAGCCTGAACAGAGAAAAGAATGCAGTACAACTGAGCCTCTACATACCACTGTACAGAAATTTGTCTGTTTGTACTTTATATACAGACGAACCTCCAAAGGTGAAAGGTTCTGGGTTGGTAGAGTCTACTTTCTATAGCTCAGAAGGAGGTCGGACACTTATTGAGAATTATATAACGTAATGTCGACACTTAGAATTTTATTTTCAATATATTTTTAAGTATAAAAAAGAAAATCTAAAATCCCCACTCAGGGTTGAACCTGTGACCTCAGCTAGGCTTAGGCTTACATAGCCTACCATACCACTGTACCACCTAGCTTCTCAGGTTGCTTAGTCCTAAATTTAACTATATAAACTGCTAACCCCAACCTCAACTGAAAGCTAACCAGTTACTCCTTCATATAAGTCTCAATAAGGTGTCCGACCTCCCTCTGAGCTATGGAATCTAGACTTTACCTTCTGGGTTATGTGGCTAGAACCACAGCTAAGTGTCCATTTACACCTAAAGAAGGTGTAGGTGGCCAGAGGTTCAGCCACAAGAACTAAGGGTGTAACAGTACCAGAAACACAAAAGTGGGTTGAAACGTGTAACTCATATTCACAGCTTCCGAATATTCATTTTTTCTTGGTACCATATTAGAAACCCCTCGGTCCCTCAAGATTGGAAGCAAGTTGTTCTAGCGAATTGATTAGTTAATATTTTTATCTTGATTTTCCAAATATGGCTGTAACAACTTCTTAGCAAATTGAATAATCAGAAGCTTTTTTTGAAGCGTACAAGAGACAGTTGCATGCTTCAACTCACTTATGGGTTCCTGACAGTACTCTGTGCAGTGTTCTCACTATTCCCAAAAATTAAAGAAAAAGCCCAAATTAAATTTTGTAAATATTGAAAAAAAAAAAAAAAATGGTGCCATGCAAAAGTACTGCCAAAAAGGTTTCCTACGAATGGTCACACCATAGGATTTCATCAACAGACTCGAAAGTTAAAACTACACTAAATGTCTCCATAACTGACTCTGGGAGTGAATTAAGGGTTAAACTCTGTTAAATAAATAAATAAATAAATAAATAAATAAATAAAGACAGGATGTTTTGTATTTAAAAAGGTTGTTACATTCATCATACATTGTCATATTTCTGCAATGTGCTTTGTTTAGTTCTACCTTAACAGTCACATTCAATTTGCCTGACACCCATCTTTTACTCGCACTACTGCAAGTAACATACTGACACACAGCACACCACAAAAATAACTGGAAGAAATAGTAAAATATTTGTTTCTTACCAGTCTAAGCTGTTTGTTGATAACCAATGAATCAGGTGAAACATTCTCTGTCCGACAAGATGGACATTCCTGCTCATTTTCCAAAAGATAGTTTCTAATACCTGACAAAAGTAAAGCAGTACTGCTAAAACAAAGGTTTCATTTTGCTTTGTAACAAAAGAAACAAGCTGGAGATGAGAGACAACTACGTCATTACAAAAACTAGGAAATAAGGGAAGGAAAAGTGTTGTTTCCCTTAAGAGTAAAGAGGAGAGAATCTCGGCAAATGTCATGAAAAATTCTTAAAATCCAGGTTCCTAGAGTACCATGAAAAGATAGTTGTGTCCATTAGCCCGGGGCTACCGGTAGCAGATTTTCCTATCAGGCTAGTTGATTCTATCCTTAATTGCTTGCCCGATGGTCTAATTAAGTTTTTATTACTTAATAATGAATAATCAAGCTAGTGGACATTTTTTTTTTTGCACAAGTGAAAAAGAATTTCTGGCCAGTACATCCTGGTTGCAGCTTGCTCAAGGACAAGCTAGTTAACTATTGATTTTCTTTGCACTCTGTAGAGCCCTTCCTTTCTTCACTTAATTTCTTGAATGATGGTCAGTGATACTTACAATCATCACAGTAACTTGTTCCACAGCAAGGAATAAGTACTGCATCTGTTAACAAACTGTTGCACATTGGACATCTAAGTTCTGAAGGAACTTTCTTGTTAGAAATTTCTTTTTCTTTTAATTTGGTTTTTGAATCGCCACTGCAACATAACAGTACAAGTACAATTTAATTAATACACTTTCTATGAAAGGAATTCAAATCTACATAAAAATGGAAGGTGACAAAAGCAAAGAGGCTACATTAAGTTGTTAGATTGCATCATTGGCAGAATGACTGTTAAACAAGTCATGTTGAAATCTTTGCAAAAATATTCGTTCTTCAATTTACAGTCAAAAACAGCTCAATCATTCCTCCCTGTAATTCAAAATTAGCCTCATTCCAAAACTAAGATTTTGATTGGGTTTATTTGCAGCTTGTGTGAGAATTATTTTGATAGGTTTTTCAGCCCAATGGCAATGCAGGTATCACAGAGAGAAGATTAGAAAAACTGGCAAATACAAATACTGTTTTGAACTTTGGAGAAGGATTATAAAATGCAAATATCAGGAAACCAGATAAGTGTCAAGCTAGTATATAAAGCAATACATTCTGGTAAAAATTGTAAGTCTTCACAAGTCTAATGGCTCACAATTGCAAGAGCTTAACCCCGTTTCTGTAACATGAAGTGACTGAGAGTATTACTACTCCTCCATGGATGGGATGCTAGTCCATCACAGGGTGACCTGGTTTATATACTATGAAGTGACTAGGAGTATTGCTACTCCTCCATGGATGGGATGCTAGTCCATCACAGGGTGACCTGATTTATATACTATGAAGTGACTAGGAGTATTACTACTCCCCCCTGGATGGGATGCTAGTCCATCACAGGGTGACCTGGTTTATATACTATGAAGTGATTAGGAGTATTACTACTCCCCCCTGGAAGGGATGCTAGTCCATCACAGGGTGACCTGCTTTATATACTATGAAGTGACTAGGAGTATTACTACTCCCCCCTGGATGGGATGCTAGTCCATCACAGGGTGACCTGGTTTATATACTATGAAGTGACTTGAGAGTATTACTACTCCCCCCTGGATGGGATGCTAGTCCATCACAGGGTGACCTGGTTTATATACTATGAAGTGACTGAGAGTATTACTACTCCTCCATGGATGGGATGCTTGTCCATTGCAGGATGACCTGGTTTATATACCAGGAAGTGACTAGGAGTATTACTACTCCCCCCTGGATGGGATGCTAGTCCATCACAAGGTGACCTGGTTTATATACTATGAAACGACTGAGAGTATTACTACTCCCCCTGGATTGGATGCTAGTCCATCACAGGGTGACCTGGTTTATATACTATGAAGTGACTGAGAGTATTACTACTCCTCCATGGATGGGAAGCCAGTCCATTGCAAGGGTACCCTTGTTGCTGGTACCCATTTATACACCTGGGTGGAGAGAGACAACATGGAGCAAAGTTTCTTGTCTACGGAAACAACACGACTGTAGTTGTTAGATCACATTTCAATTTCGATTTTGAACTTGTCATCCAAAAAGCAGATGATTGAAATAAGCAAATTAAAATCGCATTTGCAATAACTTGCTTTGCAAGAACTTCATTAATTCACTCTTGGGAGAAATGCTAAAGCCAGGATGAAGTTACTTTGAACTCAAGTGGGTGACTTCATCCACAGTTTTTAAGGAACTAGCTCAACTATGAAATATTGTTCGCAAAGCAAAATTGTGCCAGGAAGGAAGAATACTTTGGACTTGATTAAAAATACCCTTATTTCCTTGTTTCATGATTCTCACCATGCTAAACTGGGAAGCATTTGCTTCTGTAACAGTATTTTCCAACAGTGTTTTCTAGTTTAGCCAGCCCCAAGACAATGACAATATTTTTTTTACACCTATTTTTACGGTACTTACTCTGGCAAAGAGGGTGATACTCTGGTTGGAGGAGATGATGTACCCTCTGTTGTGCCCAGAAAAGTGCGAGGAATTCCAGTTGTACGTTTTGCCTTTGGAACATCAAACCTAGTGTCCTAATGAAGTGTTGTCAAAATGTTAATTCATGAAAGTTCTGTCACTAGAGCTGGTTGCTTCCAAGAGTTTTCAATATAACAGGGTGTTAGTAGTTATAGTCACTGTGAGAGGGTCAGTAAATAGGGTTTCCCAAGGGAGGTTGCTAAGGGAAGTTGGTCGTTCATGAGAGGGGTAACGATAAGAGCTTAAACAACACAAGTCAGTTGACCTTTTTTCCTAGACCAAAATGACTGCATACTTTAATCTGGTTTTAGCTGCCCAATTTGGTTACCTCTGATACCAGTGTCTTCACAACTTTTGAAAGTAGAAGTTACATTGAATGAAGTAGAAGTTGGAAGGCCTGAAGGGTCTTTCAACCTAGGGTGTCTGAGATCATGCCCTTCCAGAAAATTTTGATTTGAATTTCTAGACCCTTGGAGATGCATTTTCCAGCATTTTGAGACACAAAATAGCTTTTCCACCATTTTGCCATGTTGGCATTTTATGTGGATTACTTTCTGTTAGAAACCACTGCCTACATTGTATGTACCATGTAACTGATCCAGTCCTCAATGTATCAAAGTGGACTTACATGATGTTTCGGCAAAATTGAATGAAATCCCTAGGGTAAATTTCAATTTTTTTTCTCACCACATCTTTTGTAGGGGTGGCGAATGGTACCTTCAAAATCGTGGGTCTCGGAAAATTTTGGTCCGGTCTCGAAATCTCGGCAATTTTTGTTTCAAGTCTCAAAGTCTCGTTTGGCTGGTGCTTTTTATGTCTCAGAGTCTCGGATTTTTTTCCTCGAGGTCTCGGAGTCTCAGATACTTTTGTCAAGCATTCTCATTCTTCATCCTTGTTTGTTGTTTGATAGGTGAATTGGATATTTTTGGCACTAAGTCTCGGGCTCGGTTTTTTCCCACATTGGGTCTCAGGCTCGGATTTTGTAACGTAGCTGCGGTCTCGGTCTCGGTCTCGGATTTTGAAACAAGGGTCTCGGCGTCTCAGCGAGTCTCGGATTTACCATTCGCCACCCCTTTTTGTGGACACTTGCCCCTTATTAAAAGATTTATTTATTTATAATTTGCCCAATGCAAAGTAGGCATCACAAATAAAAAAGCTGCCGTTGTACACAACGGCCGAACACTAGATAGATTTATTACTTTAAAGAAATTATTAATTAGTTATTATTTAGCCCTGTAAAACAAGTAACCCATTTCTGCAACTCACCCCATTGGTTGGGCAGTTCCTTATGAAGTGTCCTGGTTTACCACACCTGTAACATACATAGCTCTGAGGTACAGGCACACCAGGGGCATAAGGTCGACGCCCTCTCACATATCTATGGCAAAAAAAAAAACAAGAAATTACATGGTATGAAAAGTAGGAGCATTGCTATTCCCCCCCCCCCCCCCCCCCGCCTGGATGGGATTGCAGGGTTACCCCCAGTAACTTAACTCCACAATGCAGAGTAAAGTTTCTTGTCTAAAGAAACAAAATGACAGCCATGACCAGGTCTTGAACAACCGACCTTCACATCTGGCCCCGGTTGTTCAAAAGGTGGATAGCATTATCCGGCGGATAAATCACTATCCAGCGGATAACACAATGGATTTTGTTAACGCTTATCCACTGGACAGTGATTTATCCGGTGGATAGCGCTATCCACCTTTTGAACAACCGGAGCCTGAAGTCCACCGCACTAACCACTACACCACTGCACAGGCTTACCACTACATCACTGCATCTCCATAAAGGAAGCTATGGAAGCTATATGGAAGAGCAATAATTTATTAACTTCATCTCTTGCCTAGGTCTGCAAATTCAAATTTCCCCCATTTGTTCAATTAACCATAATAATAATAATAATAATGCATTTCTATAGCATCTTTTCTTGGCGATTCAAAGGCGCGAATTACATTCAAAATACACTAAAACTATAATGTAAAATCTAGTTAAAAAGCTTGCTTAAAAAGAAAAACATCGTACAAATGCCAAGCATAAAGCAAGCTCCTGGCCATAATCATGAAACCATGATACATCGGCCAGCAGAGTGTCCCTTTAACTTACTGTGATGGATCCCAGTCTTCTCCAGACTGTTTCATCATGGCCTTGAGCTTGTCCTCTTCTGATGCATCTGCATTAGCCAAGTCTGCTACCTAGAGGGGAAGGGTCACATTGTATGCCAAATTATAAACACCCACCCAACCCCATCCCACCCACTTGAGGGGATGGGTCACACTGTGGGTCACATTGTGTTCCAGATTTTACATATCCACCCCACTCCACTCATAACAAATAAGCTAATTCTGCCACCCAACAGGGAAGCCCTGGCTGTCATTATGTTTTGAGTAGCTGGCTATACAAAGAAAGTAGGTGTTCACAAACTCGATAGCCTCCCATGCCTGTTTCCCATTTCAAACTGGTATGAGTCGTCGGTCATCTTCGCTGTATTTGCCAGCCATAATAGCTGGGTGCTGGCTACTAATGAGAGCGATACATTATGTACACCATAATGAATATACTGCAATAAACAGAATGGTTCTACCGTCAAGTCTGGTACCCTAATGATTCAATTTAGCACCCTCCTTCCAAAAAGCATCCCTTTCCAATAAGCGTTTTGATAATAAGGGCCCCCATTCCAATAAGTACTCCCCCTTCCAACTATCCCTTTCCTCATTCCAATAAAAAGATTCCATTCAGCATAGCATCACAAGATCAACCACTGTCATTTACTTTTCTTTAAATTTTGCTTTTGATGGGATCACATAATCGATTGTTGAAGATGCAATGCCAGAAAGCTATCTTACCAAAGAAAGTGACATTGAAGACATTGAAGTATGATAAAAAAATAATTGTATTCTGACCAGAGCAGTTTTTAATGGAGTGTTAATTTTAAAGTAATTTCGCGATTGCTATGGTTTTGCATTGCTACGCTCTACGATTGGCTAAAAAATCTCATGCCACTTTATCAACCAATCAGAAGGTGAACCAAAACCAATCGTGACTTGCGTTTTCCCGTGCTTGGCACTGGCTATAATGTATTTACTTTGAGTTCTGATTGGTTCATTGGATTGTCTGCGTCTGTTGTGATTGGTTCATTGGATTGTCTGGGTCTGTTGTGATTGGTTCATTGGATTGTCCGCGTCTGTTGTGATTGGTTCATTGGATTGTCTGTGTCTGTTGTGATTGGTTCATTGGATTGTCTGTATCTGTTGTGATTGGTTCATTGGATTGTCTGCATCTGTTATGATTGGTTCATTGGATTGTCTGTGTGTTGTGATTGGTTCATTGGATTGTCTGTGTCTGTTGTGATTGGTTCATTGGATTGTCTGTGTCTGCTGTGATTGGTTCATTGGATTGTCTGTGTCTGTTCTGATTGGTTCATTGGATTGTCTGTGTCTGTTGTGATTGGTTCATTGGATTGTCTGTGTCTGTTGTGATTGGTTCATTGTATTGTCTGCATCTGTTGTGATTGGCTAGAGTGATTACTTTGGTTTGGGTTTCACAACACTGAGTTGAAAACTGCTCTATGCGAACCATTGTTCGGACTATGCAAATTGTACATTTTCTGCTCAAAAAAGACATAAGCCCCCTGCCCCCCCCCCCCCCCCCCAATAATTGCCCTCTCTTAAGCAACCAAACGTAAATAAGCAACCCAAGTGCTAAATTGAATCATTACATTAATTTTTTGCCTCAATTCAAGGGATTTTACTGTGGGATCAGCACCCTCTTCAGAGATCTAATGGAAAGAAGTTTTCCCAAACTGAATAAAAGTTTTGTTTGGGCAAAAAATCTCTCTTCAAAACAAAAATCTCTGCTTCTATACCCAGGGAAGGCTTTCTTATTAAAGTGAAAGAGATGCTCATCAGAAATGTTTGTATTCTAGGCGTGGTTTCAATTTTTTTTACTCCTAAGTTGTATCGAAACAACAAAATAAACAAATATTTGATGGGCGATAAGTATCCATATATGGTCAGCTTCAACGTTTTTATAAACACCTTTTATCAAATAAACAAATGTCATATAATACCTGGCATAGCCAATCAACATGATGATTCCCATAATCAATAACAACCAATTGATTAATATCGGAAATCAATGAAAATCTATAGAACTTGCGACTATTGATTATCATTGATGTTCTCTAAGTGACCAAGTTGTCCATGCTCAATAAATCAAAGTCATAATCATGGTTATCCTTTACCAATGTTATTCAAGCTACCAAATTGTTGTCATTTGAAGTGTGTGTGAAGTTAAGCTTGGTTAAAAGGCTTACCCTTAAATACATATTTTCAGAATCGACTCTATGTACATTGTATAGTTAAAATTAATGGTTAAATATTACTTGTTTTGAATGTCACGTTATTGAGTTAGAGAGATTTGAATTTACAAAATGCTAATTAGATGACGTCAACCCAGGAATCGTTTCACCTCCAAGTAATATTTTTTACTAATCAATTGACTATCCACAGTTTATATTTAGTATTTATCAAATTAATTATCCTCAAGGTGTAAACTGCGCATTGTTAATTGGCATAGAAATAATGGCAAAGTCCTGGGTTGACGTCACCTAATTAAAATTTTGTAAATTCAAATCTCTATAACTCAATAACGTGACATTCAAAACAAGTAATATTTTACCATTTAACTATGCAACGTGCACAGAGTTGATTCTGAAAATATGTATTAAAGGGTTATAGGGACTTAAATGATCACTGGTGTACTATCCTATATGACTGCTGAAGTGAAAAAGCAGTACATTTCCTCATAAACTGGAGAAATGTCGCAGCCGGATAGATGGTCATATCTAGAATAAACATGATACTATACGACTGCATATTTCTGATTTGCGTACAGAGTTAAAGTAGTTGATGATAATCGATAATAATCAATACAATCAAGGATGCTTCATTGATTACCATTGAATTAATTCATTGATTGCCAATTAACATCAATCGATGATCAACATATGGTATTGATTATTATCGATTAATTCAACTGGTTTCCAATGATCGATTTTCATCAATTGGTTATGCTAGCTATCATAATATTCTAAATATACCATGAAATGACGACTTGTAGTTGGTGATATTTACTAGCATAACTTAATTTTACCTTGCTCAACTTGTGGGTTTTTGGAACTTGGTAATCTTGGAAAGCACTCTTCATGAACAGAGTTGAAAAGGAAGAACCATCAATGATAAAGAATTTAACTAAAAACATCAATCAATTTGCACCAATCTGTGATCTGATATAAGGTATAGTTAGTGCCTGAGACAGGGTTTCCTGGTACATATCAATCCCATTACCTACTCTAAGATCACATGAATATCGAGATGCTCGTGGCAGCCAACATCGCTCTATTCATCAACTCATCCAACCCACACAACCCTTGAATGACTGAATGGTTAGAAATAGCCTTATATGAACCAAAAATCCAAGGACACTGATTGCTAAATGTGTGCTCTCTTGGCACCAAATTAATAGATTATTATTTTCTGTTTCAGCAAATTTTTGCCACTGTTTTCTAGTGTATAAACTGACCCCTTCCAATCTTGCATCAATAAAGTGTAAAAAATCAAGAACTTTTAAATACCAAATCAACTTTTCAACAATTTAACTTTCAATCAAGGAATTTCCCTTGGTGTGTACAGACTATGGAAAACAAAAATGGGTCCACCGACATGTACTCTATTCAAACAAAGATATGGGCCTTTGCTTGTCCCTTTCTATAAAATATACAGTCAAACTTCTTCTAACAAACACTTTCCCCCATAGCCTGGGTTATCCCTAACCAAATACCCACTTTTGTAATGCTTTGATTTCAATGTGGTCAGAGCAATATTTCTTTTTCAATTGCCCCCTTCAAAGACAGGAAAGTCAAGAGACTAATGTATTATTGATTTAGCATTTCTCCTCCCCTCTCAAAAGTTAAAAAGAAGGCTTATTCTGATGGGTTTATTTTTATTTGTCCTAAAAATGAAACAGGCCTTGACAGGGAAGGGAGCCCAATAAGGCTACTTTAAGATCGTAATTAATTTTTCATGTCCCTAATAGAAGAGACTAATAACGGTAGTTTTCAGTAAATCTGATTTGCTGGGACTTCAACTCCCCAACAGTACCAAACATCAAAATCCAAGAAAAATCCCAAATTTCATTTTGTGGAATATTGAAAAACAAATGGTACCATGCAAAAGTACTGCCCAAGAGGTTTTATTTGAATGGTCACACCATAGGATTTTGTTTACAGACTCAAAAGTTAGAACTTCACTACATGTCTCCATTATTGACTCTGGGAGTGGAAGAAAGGGTTAACTAGAGTACCCCCTTCTCCCTCCCCCCTGGGTGTCAACTTAACTCCCTTCCACAAAAAGAGGGTGCCCATTATCAAGACATATGCAAGAGGGAAGTTGACTATTATGTAACACCCTCACATTCTTGAACACCAAAAAGCACAAAATAACTTGAACCACTTGATGTCACAATGATGAATCCCAAGTAATAAGTTGAACTTGGGATATGTGGGGTGGTGAGCAACTATGATATCTTTTTGGCGAACACATTAGGGAGCATACCAAGAAATCAGGTTCCAGTGTCACTGTCATTGTATTACCTGCTGTTCACACTAGTAGATAATGAAATCCTACAATTAAAGCCCTGTCTACACACAGATGTGTTTTCAAACATTTGTTTTTGAAAGTTGGCATTTTCATCAAAAGGAAAACAAAAGTTCTGCGTTTACATGATCATTTTCAGATCACTTTACCTGTGCACACGAAGTAAACAGAATATGACAGATATCATAGCTTTGTTATCAAGTGGTATGGTGTAAAATCACACAAGTCAGTTGTTTTAAAACATTTTCCAAAATGTTTGCTTTCCAGATTCCACTCTGGATACTATTTATCAAAAGGTTGCACTTTCGATACAACATTCGGGTCAGAAAGAAAACTCTTTGCATTTCCAAAAGAAAACACATCTGTGTAGCTAGGGTGTAAAAGTAAAGGCTAACTTGGTGTTTTAGCTACTGTAGGCCAAAAATGTCAGGGGGTAAAATTTGCACAAATTTGTTAATCAGCATAAAACTGACAAGGTTTTAGAACACTACTGCTGCCAACCCTCTTGGCTCATAATGCTGCTGATTGTCTCTGGTTCCATGTTTCCATCACATGAATTGACCGAGAGTATAAATACCATAACACTGACAGACAAGCCACATATTTTTACCTAAAATCTGCCTTCCAAACAGGGGATGCAGTTTTTCTGTGATAACACATACATATGTACTTCTTGTGTTTAATTTACTTGACACATACAATGTTTCAAAACGTACCACAATAATTACAAAAGCACCCAACTAGGCAGACATGAAGTTTGTACCATTTCAAAGCTAAAATTTGTCATCCCAATAAAATGCAAGTTTACATGTAATCAACCTTTTCTCAAAACCTAACTTTTGATTTCTTGGGGGATTCTATTTTAGAACTTATTTTCTAAAATTTAAGCTTTCCTAATAATTAAATTTTGGGGTTGCATTATGCATGTCAATCTGTGTATGACTATGTGTCTGTGGCTCATCTGCCAATATTGCATGGAATACTACATGTAGTCCACTGCAGGGTTAATCCGTGCATCTTGTAAGGTTCCTGAACAGTTTAATACACCTTGGTGAATTGAAGATCATGGTTTCATTTACAGCAGTGTAGGCTTGTAGATGTATTTCCTTTCTATACACAAAACATGTCACCTTATTGGGTAGAACTGGGTGCAAGTAGACATGATGACCCATTCTTGTAATACTCATCCATGCAACTGAAAATTGATGATGTCTGTTAATTGCCATAATTCATTCAATTGCATGTTCGACACCTCTTGAAACACAGTTCCGACGGCAGCTACTTTTCCAGGACACATAACCTTGTTGATGTTATGAACACTTCATCCTTCAAAGAATTCTGTACTTTCTCTCAGGCAAACAGATCCATAGGATAGGCATCATTTCAAAATGCTGCAGCAAATAATCTTCCATACCTTTCCATAAAGACACACTTTAGTTTCTTCACTGATGTTGGTTGGAATACTCCAAATCGTAAACTGTAATAATTATGTCAATCCATGATATAATATTACCAATGGCCTTCTTTGTGGTGTCAATTCCGCAATCCAAAATAACCTGGTAGCTTGTGAATACATCACTTAATCAAAGAAATTGCCCCAGACAATGAAAGGAGCAAATATCCAACTTGATCAGAATAAAGCACATTTATTGCAAGGACAAATCCCTAAAATGGGAATGTATCTTTCCAATTTTGTAACTGCCTTTGAGACAATGCAGCAAGAAAAAAAGTTCTAATTTCTTTCCCAGTCAACTGGGAACATGACAGTTCTCATACAAATGAAGAGTTCTGTGACTGACTGTCCATTCTCAAGTATAAAACTATTTACACTCAAAATCAAACCCTTTTCAAGTGTAACAAAATATTTATTGTTGTCAATGCAAAGCTAAAAGAAAGACATGCAATATTTAGTACCAGCCCTTCTTTCAACTGGAAAAATTAGTCACTGGTAATCCTTAAACAGTGCCATATGCAAGCAGACTTATTCAAATGATCAAACCTGAGTAGAACATTAATTACTTCAAGGTAAAAAAGCCCTTGAAACCCACACTACCTGTACAAAGACAATACCAAACTTGAAATCAAGTATAACTTTGGATATTATGGAATATCAGAACCCACTTATCCTCAATTTCAATACCCTTTCCTCAATTCCTATACCCTGAATCCCCAGATAAATCTCTTGCATATGATGCAAGAATAGTGTTGCTATTTAGCTTTAGATCTGGGAGGTCATAAAAATATATTATTTTCTGCATCTTTAAATATTCTTTCTTGTAAAATAACTTTTATTATCAAGACAATACTGCTGTCTCACAACAGAGTGCACACTAAGCATTGATATTTAAAGGAACACCATCATTGAATATTTTCTCAGAAACGCTATTGAGTCAAAATAGAGGAATAGAATAATTTATGGCAATAACATTGCTCAAGTTATTTCATGCCTTAATAAGAATATTGTACAATTTCAAGGGCTTCCAAGCTAAATTTGTGACAGTGAACCTTGAATTTTCAAATTAAATTATCACCTCTTTCAACAAAATTTATCAGCTTGATTCACACATAGAAATGGACTTAGCAAACTGGAAAGAAACCCTCCAAGAAACAGACTTGGTTATTCTTATTTACCCAGACTCATTTGCATGAAACAAATCTCAAATCTGCAATCTTGTAGTAATCTAGCAGCAATAGTTAACACAACTGCTTTATAGAAAAATTGCCACCCTCAAATAATAATTGACTGTTAACCACCAAAGAAAAAATAACCACTCCCAGGTATTATTCAAGGAAATAATTTTATGATATACTGTAAGGAATATTTGTTATTTTATAGTTAAAGTCTGGCTAACTTCTTTACAGGTAGCTTCCATTAATTTTGCCAAGTATTGTCTAAAAAACTAACACTATCATCCATTGTTGGGTTTGCAATATTATTATGATCTCAACACATAGTCGCTGAGTTTTAAATGACAGTGTTCCTTTCAACTGTATTTTATTAGAAACTAATGCAATCAAACAGTTTACAACAATTTTATGTGATAGCCTTAATTTAATTACAAAATGTATTCTTCAACCATGTGTACATACTGTTTTCTGCTCTCCACTTGAAAACGGAGATGCTCTTTCCCTGCAATGAAACAGCACTTGTATGAGTTCATGTTGAAATGTTAAATATTCATACTGATCTGCAACTGCACAAATTATTTTCAACTGTACATGTACATGTAAATAAAACTGTAAGAATGATTTTTGCAGCTGTGAAGAAATGTACAACTTCCTCATCTACTTCTTCATAACTGCAGTTCAGAATGTGTTCAGAACTCTCATTATCTGTGAGACCTGAATATTCTATAGCAGAATTAATATTTTGTACCATATTAGCTTGAAAGGAATCTTCATATTGTTCACTTTCAACCCTAAAAAGGCTTAAATTTTGGATGAGATTCATTGTACTTGACATAATCATTAAAACTGGAGTAAATTCTAGCTTCTCTTGCTTCGCCAGTGATGCAGATAATAGCCAGGAGCCGGGGAAATTACCCGGCTGTGAACTTCATTTTTCCGGCTGTTAAAGCTTAGTGCAGCTTTAAAAGGACTATATTTTTTTATTTTTTACCCGTCTGTCAGTTCTATATTCCCGCCAGTTAAAAACTGAATCAACATCCCTGTTCACACATCTTTTTTGACTAATTTGAATGGGTAAAGATTGGAATTCATTTTTACATTAAATGCAATTTCATGATCTTAGTTGCTACTAATTGGTAGCTGTGGCACTTTATAAGAAAAAAAGTCTAACAACATTACATTGTTATACCTCTTGGGGCTTTAGACAAAAACAATACTTACGCTGCCAGCTGAGCTTTGCTCTTTGTTCCAATTGGAATTCTCCGCACTACCACTGAGGAATTTTTTGGTATCATTGTCATCTCATCTTTGTACTCTATGGTAAGGGTAAGTTGAATGAGACCTTGTTATCAGACAACTTATCAACTATGATAAGACAATAGAACTGTGGCTATAGAGGTTTTGCACGGCAGCCATGTTGCATGGCAGTAACAATAGATTCTTTTCCCTTTTGGAAAGCATGTTCTTTCTAATGCAAAACATTTTCATTGTTCTGGCCATGCAACACCTCTATTGGGCAACAGCTTTTGTACTGAAAAGGATATGGCAAAAGGCAATACAGAACCGCATCTTTCCATTTCATATCCACGAAATTAAAACAAATTTTCTTTACTTTTCTTCATAGAACAAAAGTTATCCCAGCCAGACTAAATGTATATTTTCTACTTTCTATCCCAGACATTCTTCAAATTAGTCTGTTTGACACTAATTCTTCGAATTCTTGCCACTAATTCTTCAACTTAGCCTGCTTGACGCACCACTGGTTTTTACTTTGCGAGATGAAAAAAGTTAATTGCATAACCAACATTTTGCTGACTGCAAGATGAATCAAGATTGGTTATAAACATAACTCTCACTAAATAAATTTTAACCCGTAGTGGCGTCTCATCATACACCTTCAGATAATTCCTAAAGTTTACATTTTATAACTTGTACAGGAAGAACTGTTTTTCTTGGAAAAGTATTATCTGAGTACATTTGTGGTGACTGCGAATTGATATTCTTCATCCGAAGGTCAATGTTACCGTCATTATGCAATATTCACTTTTAATGCAGTTGGCTTGCCATCAACAAAATTTTGTTCATGCAATGAACTTTTTTCAAACCGTGGAGTGAAACCAACAGTTCATGAAGCAGGGTGATTTCCAAGCCATTCTAAGGGAAGTTTGGGATCAATAGTATGCAGAGACTTGTCGAATGTTGATTATCATGTCTGGAAATTTCATGTACAGTATTCATGTAAGTTTACAGTCTCTCAAAACTCTAAAAACTTAATAGACTCAACAACTTTGAGTCAAGTGCTTTAAAAAAAAACAATTACAACTGAGTATGACTCAACTGCAAAACTGGATACCCCTCAATTGATGGTTTGCACGTGACGTCACGGTGGCCATGTTGGTGGTCAAGAACAAAACCGTTTCTCTCTGTTGGGAACTAAACTCTATTTTCATGCAAATTCTGTGAAAAAAAATTGTATTGTATTGACCACCAACATGGCCGCCTTGTCACGTGGTTGCAAACCAAGAATAAAACACCGGTCACTGAACAATACAATTCAATATATGAAAAATATGCTTTATATACCGTATTAATACGAAAGGATAAGCATAGTGTATACCATATAGGTACACTTATATACTCATATACATGTGTAAAAACTCGAAATTTTATAACTTAAACTGCTTTAGTTAGAAATTAAACAGTTAACACAAATCTAAGAACATCATCTCACCTTCCTTGGTTTGTGCATTCGTGACTTCCAAATCGAAATCTGTGTTTTTCCCAAACTTCTTTTGTGTGACGATGGAGTGTTTAAGATCGGCCAGCGAGATAGAAAGTCCATCAAATGTAATTGTGTCATATTCTAGAGCACTTCGGAACTTATAGTGAATACAAGACATCGGGGTTGCAAATGAATTTCAAGGGAAAAATGAAAACTTGGACCCGAATGGTCAAAAATTTCGTCTGCATCGACGAACGAGTCAAAGAGACATTTTTGTTCGCTTGGATTAGGCGCAAAACCGTATAATTCTAGTCCAAAACCTAGTAGGGAAATTAAATGAACAATGGAAACCTTAACACACTAGAAAGACCCGAAAAACTATGGAAAGAAAACACTAAACAAAAACCCGTTGCGTTGCGGAGACCGGAAAACTGAACGCGACAAGACGAAACACGAGACAAATCCGAACGAACTCTCGCGCAATGCTGCACGGGAATATTAATTTCCGTAAATTCAACAAGTTTATTCGGTGAATCTTCGGTAATGTTCGGACGAAGGTCAGCAGGAGGTAAATTGATCCCTATCTGTTGCTATCTTTTGGGGTTGCAGTTGTTACAGTTAATTTGGTAATTTCGTCTCTTCTAAACCATTCGCAGTGCTCATCTCTAAAATTACAAAAGCTGAAGTCTTATTTATCTAACGCTGCTCAAGTACTCATGTTCTCAATTTGCATAAGACGGACCCTCTCAAGATCACGCAATTGTTTGTATTTTGATTCATCGCATCTTACATCAAGAACTGCTTCCTTTTCAACTCGAATAGGTCAAGAGCCGACGTCTGCGAGGATAGGAACCACTAAATTGCTGCTTGTTGTGGGACCCTGTATCTATTTTGGTGGTCTATTAGGAAGGAATTTAGCGGAATTTTTGGAGGAATGGAGCATTTTCCTTCCAGATGATGATGATGAAGAAGATGACTGAACGAAGATTTGGCTAAAATTCAGCCAGGCAAGAAGTTCTAAATTGTGTTCCCTTTTAATTAAAATATTTACTGTAACTTATTTCATACGTTTCAATAATTAAGCTTAACAAATGAATTATATAAATAATATAAGCTTAATTAACTTTCAATTGCACGGCGGCCATGTTGGTGGTCAGAAAACAATAGAAATTATTTGCATAAAAATAGAGTTTTATTCCCAAAGGATTGAAGTTTCATTGTTTTGATCCCCAATATGGCCACTGTTCAAAACCATCAAATTTCAGGCAAATCATTGCTTTAGTTGGATGTTGCTAGAAGCACTGCCACTGCTATGCCTCTGGCATGAAGAGAAAACTTACAACAAATGCAATCAGTCAATTCCAGCCATGCCCACTCTCCCCCTTCCCTGGCAGGGGCAGATCTAGGGGGGGGGGGGGGTGCAGGGGGTGTGCACCCCCCCCCCTGAGATGACCTGCATCTTTCTAATATAACTGGTATTCTGCAAAGAAAAGAAAAAAAAAATGTGGTTACATCATTCCTTAGAGGTGCACCCCCTCCTAAGAAAAATCCTGGATCTGCCCCTGCCTGGGTATATTTAGTTGGGTATTTGCTCAAGTTCAAATACCAGGGGTGGCATATCAGCTTACCCTCTCAGTGTGCTCCATATGGAATTTGACAAAGAATCCTGGCTCCATAAATTTTCTGATGAGAAATTTGTTGTGAACTTGCTCTAATTGGCCACAAGAGGAAAACTGAGGAAAAACACTTCTCTGTTGACTTAGTTTGCCTTTAAATAACTGTTGGATGAGCCAAGATTCAAAGAATTTTCCTTCTATTTTACTGTACCCAGGCGGTAGTGTAGCAGCTCTCCGAAACCTCTTTTTTCATTGGCCTTGTAAAACACAGCTTCTATTGTTTTTAGGTCTAGAGCCCATTGTTGGGTTGTTTGTTCTATTGTTCTTCGAACCAATGGTGTGAGACCTTACGAGAGCTGCTACATGACCCTACCCAGGGGCATTTGCATGGCTTTTTTGTCTCTGCCATGGGGCATTTTTCCAATTTTTTTTTTGCAACTGCTACTCCTTGAGGGTTGTCCGGGGGGAGGGGAGGTATGACCACTGATAGACTTGACTGATGCATTACTTGTAAACCCCTTATAGTTTGTAGGAGATACAGGCATCAGTGGTCATTGATCAGTAGAGGGAATTTGTAATTTGAATGACTTTGTAGTTGCAATAATTATTATTGCAACTACAAAATCATTCAAATTGCAACTACAAAGTCATCTCATGATGTCGTAAGGCACTGTACACAGCGATGCATACTTAAAACCAGTAGTTTAGAGCGGGGGAGGTTCTAATCGTAATACAGCCAATGACATGGTTACAAAACAGAGCCTTTGGAAGGAAAATTGAATATTTTTCAAGCATGCTTTCATTGAGTATCCCACCCCTCCTCAGGGGACAGAGTTTTCAATATCTGCCAACAACTGCCTTGGCTGCTCAAGACCCCTAAGTGAAGAGGATGTTAAATTTTATGTCCAGTTATCTAAGGCAAACTAAGGTTCAAAATTGTCACTCTGACTCTGATGGAAGATTAAACAGGTTCTCCACTTGCAGTTTGCATATTTGCTTCTTATTACCCGAATACCGGGAACAGAGTAAACAGTTCAGCACAGCCTGTTTGCCTGGAACAAAAAAGGCAGAAAAGAGAGAATTCCACACTCTCTCCCCCCCCCCCCCCCCCCCCCCCCCGGGTGACTCCCATATAAAAATGACGGGGTTCTTGTTGGAAATTTAAAAAAAACACCCTAAAAGGTACAAGAGTCTCGTTTGATGGGTGCAGCTCATTGACAAATGGATTTTTACCCCTAAGAGGTACCACTAATTCTAAACCAAATGCATGTAATATTCTGCCATATGTTTTTGACTCAATACCCTAAAAGGTACCGTGATCATTGTCACAGTGGTCATTTTAGATTTTAGCACCCTAAGTGGCACCAATCTACAAATTTTGACTCCTAAAAAGTACAACAAGCACCCCCGTCATTTTTATATGGTAGTCCCCCAGATCTATCCCTAGCTGTTTGTCATTCAAACTCTTATGAGTATTAATTTTAATCATACAGTTTAATAAGAAATTTTTAGTCTTATTCAGTCTCCTGATGGCATTTTTATTTTATTTTTTTTATAGGACATGCTATGTTAGTTAACAAGGTCAAGGAGACTGAAATAATTTGATGAATGACTGTTAGAAACATTTCAATATAATTTGTGCTCTTTTTAGAACCATTTCTGGGATATTTAGAAATGTGTATATATTGTATATATACTTTTTAGCACAAATATAGTTTGTGCAATTTTATGTTTCAAAATGGGTTGTGCTTCATAATAATTTTAAGATGAAAGTCAAATAAATAGTGAAAACAATTAACATGGCAAAAGACAAGCTTTTAAAATATTTTGCAAAAGAAACAATTTGAACATACCGGTATTGTGCACAGCTGATGTTATACAGTATTTGTGTATTTGTTAGTTAAAGGTTTTTTATCCTTGAGATTGGATAGGGTTTAATTTTTGATCGAACTTATATTTTAGAGCTTTTGATATTATTGTCATCTTTTTATAACAGTAAAATAAAATATTAATTTTTTTTTAATTTTTTCTTTATATACTGTTTTGTTTTTCTTTTACTCGTAAATCTTAGTTGGCTATGACCTTATTCATAAATAGCAGCAGATTAATTATTCTTTATATTCATGCTAATTTGCCCTACTGGCCTCGTTAAAATCTACAAAATTCAAAAGAATGTTTGCTCTGGCCCAATTTCACTTGTTCGTCCAGATGCCTCTCTCAGGCGGCCAGCTAGAGGTGGTCCCAATGATGTTCAGCTTAGACAGAGTTTAGAGTTAAATACAGTGTTCACTGTATTTTGTTGTTTTTGTATCTCAAATTGCAGCAATGGGTATTTATTCATTATTTTGGGTAAAAGGGGGGGGGGGCATGGCTTAAAGGAAAAGAATTATATAACTACAATTTCTCAAGTTTGACAAAAGATTGTCTGTATAAGATTGTCTGTATAAGATTGTCTGTATAGGATTGTCTGTATAAGATTGTCTGTATAAGATTGTGATTTATCTGGTTTACTATTTCTTAATGTTGTGAACCCTTTCAATCTCATAATATACCAGACTAGGAAAGTGTGTGTGTGTGTGTGTGTGTGTGTGTGTGTGTGTGTGTGTGTGTGTGTGTGTGTGTGTGTGTGTGTGTGTGTGTGTGTGTGTGTGTGTGTGTGTGTGTGTGTGTGTGTGTGTGTGTGTGTGTGTGTGTGTGTGTGTGTGTGGCGGTGGAGGCACTTATTTAAATCCCTGCAACAACCTCATTCTCACAAAGAATGCACAATCACAACCACAAACCCTTGAGAATGGCTAGATCTGGGCTTTTAATTTTAGCTCATGAAGATCTTTGCTTCAAAGGAGAATATTGTGCACATTATATTTTACTTTTTATTTTTAGTTTTAGCCTCCCCGAAGAAGCTTTGCTTACAAAGTGAAATATTGGACACTGTTATATTTTATTTTTTAGTTATATATATTTTTTAGTTTTTGCTCATGACTGAGTAGTAATTTGTTTTGCAAAGCGAAATATTTGGCACTGTTATTTCTACTTTTTATTTTATTTTGAATCCTGTCTCTGCTTGTTTTTTTTTTTTTTTGCCATAAGGATCAGAGTTTGTTTAACTGCATCTTGTATACAGAGAACTAACTATACACTTTGGGATAGGGATCAAGTTGGAGCAGTGGAGGGGATTGTTAACTTTATGGAACTTTAATAGCCAGAGCTGTTTACAAAAGTAATTAGGCTCCTTTTTACACATTTTTGCTATTTTCTACTCCTTTTTGCATCACCAGCTTTTGGAAGAAGGGTTACCACTGCCTGATGGCCCTTATGTGACAATAATTGGGGGGAGGGAGGGAGGGGGTCTCTGTTTTTGTAGTTCATTTGATGATAATGGCTGATAGGCTCACGGAAAAAAGAAACAAAGAAAAGGTGCATGGATCACTTGGAATTTTGAATGCTACCCCAATATCGTAAACCGGAAATGAAATTGAATATTAAGTTCCTCCCCCGCTGAAGAAGCCACTCCAGATTAATATTGTTTTGATTTCCGCTTTTTTTCGCGCCAACCTGGAAACAATTTTCTCTCAACCCAGTCTACCACGGTAACTTGAAATATACAAGTTTGGAGCGGTGAACAATCTGCTGCTCGATCGGCGATAACGATTTATTCGGCGGTTTTTGCGTTCGAGTTCTCATAGATATAGAGAGATTTACACAAGCTTCAGGCATTAATGATTTCAAATAAGGCACCAGTTATTTCGTCGGCGTGAGATCGGGATCGAAACGGGAAGACTCTTTCGACGAAGCCTGTCAACAAACCGGGTTGTTCCATCAACTTTACCGAATGATGTTCTGAACATTGCATATGTAGTTCTTCTTATACTTCTTAAAGCCTTTTCTAAGTGGATGTTTGCACCTACAGATCGTATCTTTAGGCTGGAATACTAAGCGGCATGTCTGCCAGACGAAATTTAAGTGCCTTTCGATCAACTGTACATTTTGTATGGACAAGTACTTTGACTGTGAATAGTTCTCACCGACAACTCTCTGTTGTTAAGATTTGTGGTTTTATGGCTGGTTTGTAAAGTGAGCATGTCAGAGGAGACCACAGAGGAGACGGAAAAGGTTGTCAGATCAAACGAGACGCCCCGGCGCAAATCTTGTACGACTGATGGATTTCTTGCCCCGTCCGGGGAGGTCGATTGCGACTTGACTGTTCAACAGGAAGACCTCGCGGGGTTGCTCAGGCAAGTATCATGTTTATTTCTTGTTATATTGCAGATAAACTTAGCCGCAATTTGACCTCGGTTAAATCTTTTTTCTATCTTGGTTTAAATGATTTCCATTTTAACCCCAATTTTCTTTGATTGTGCCTACGCTCACAGGAGAAACAAAGATGCGAACGTTTCTTTATCAAATGGAATAGACGACAATTTTTCAAGTGACGCAAGCCGTTCGTAAGTAAAAACTGCTATTTGCCGTCACGGTGATTATCTGTATTTTGTTTCGGAAACGAAACAGCTGCCGAATAGCGGTATTTATAAAATGTCTCCGAGCTATAAATGTAGACAGTTGGTCGACATATTGTCCTGTATGATCGCCATGGTTCATGCAAGTTTTCTGTGAATATTCTGAAGTACTAAAGTGTAGAATTAAGCTGTTAGCGACCTAGAAATACAGCAAAAACAATTAAACTTTAATGACTTTTTAATAAAGCTAGAAAAAAAAAGCTTTTATGTTTGAAATTTTTTGTTTGCGAATTTCAAATACAGAACCATGTAACAGAAAATACATTTTTTTCCTTGATGACTGTTTCATATTTCAAAAGGTTTCAAATTTCCTTCTCACAAATTATTTTAAGCGTATTGTAAATAAGTAATAAATTAAAATTGGTTCTTTCATCCTTGGATTCATACTGAAGATCACTAATGCTGCTAATATTTTAAAATATAAAAGCCAAAATGAAAAGTGTTTTTAATTGAAAGAGCTGCAAAAGCAGTTAATGTGCTATTCTAGAAATCACCAAAAGCAATTATAAAATTATGCTTCAAACTATTTTTCAGTGATTATGAATAATTCCATTCATTGTGATGTCGACCTTACCAGATATTTTTCTGTGAAATTCTAAGGGGTATTTCAAATGTTTTAAAATAAATTTCTAAAAATTGTTATTTTGGCATCTTAAAAAATATGGAAGTCAAAGATCAATTATTTTAATCTTTTTAAAATTTCAACAGTCGATCGTTTAAAAAATCTATATTTTTGAAATTCTAATTTTTCTTTCCCATAAAATGTGGTAAATTGTATATATTTTCTTAAAAATAATAGTCAATTTGACATGACTGTTGTAAACACATGAATGCTGCTTAAATCAGGACAGCGGCGAGAAGCGGCAGTATTCACAGTCTTTCTATGCTATTTTTATTGTTATTTTTCATCTCAAAATATTTGACCAATTTTTCTCTTATTAGAAATTGGTGATTGACAAAGTTTATAAATGCTGAACATAAATTATTGGGAAAGAGTGATACAATAATTTATTGAATGATAAGTTAAATAGTATACATGTAAGTTGAAAGAAAAAAGCAAACTGTTGATTTATAAAAATATATTACTTTTTGCACTGTACATGTATATGTTGTTAAGTACTTATATTGGCTATTAAGGGTCTGTTACATATGTATTTATAATCATAAGAAAATATTAGCTTTATTTGTGGGTTACAAAGAGTAACAAATTCACATTCAATATAAATTGAAATGAAAAATTATACATCAAGGAGATACCACAGATACATGTGGTATCGATCATGTTATATGGTAAAATTACTTTGGCCAATTACATGTTATGTAGAAGGCAAAGATCTATCTATGGGCTAAATGAGGTTGTTTTTCATCCAGATGGATTTATTTGTACGATCAAGTCATAAATGAATATTATGACTACAAATTGAGTCAACCGAATTGAATGCCTTTCATCATTTTCAAGGTTTGATCAGCCCAACCAAGACAAGGGAAGGTTAAGTTCTATCTCATGTATGTGCTATAAGGTCAAACTGTTCTCGGATGGTCAGACATGACTACTGGTATTCTATTTATTTATGTCTATCCAGAATGTTTGGTTAAGTGGAAAGCTTCTTTAAATATTGTTTAATGATAAAACATTTATCTACCAGTTGAGAATGGGTCTTTGTTTGTTTACAAAATTGTAAATATGTTGTTTTGTTTTTCTTACAGGCCACAGAAACCACATCCTTTGCGCAGCCCAGTAAATAAATATTCATCACTGATTAGGGCACAAACTGTATCACCTGTTTTAGACAACATGGGCAAGCCTACAACAACAAAGACATCCAAGAATTATTCCAAAGCTCCTCTTAAGCTCAAGTTTGCTCTGTCTCCAAGAGGTAAATAAAAAGTGACTGTTGCTGTCAAAATCAATATTAATAGTGGTAAAACAGGCATTGGTTTTTTTTAATCAGAATCAGCTCAATTGTTATCACTAACCATTCTGTTGAGTGCAATCAGTACATAAAGGCCTCTTTACACATTTGTATGTTTGTAAGGTGTCAGTCTTATCTTGTCAATGTTTTTTGGTACGTTCGTACTTTCGTACATTGTACATTCATATGGTCAGGTTTTTTTTAAAGGTTTGCAATAGCAGGGACTAAATTGTGAATAACAGGGACCATGGAATGGCAGGTTAGCCACCATTTATTGTCATGTGGTGCCAGTGTGGGGTGGATGTGGCAGTGGGGATAACCCCCACAGGGGGGTCAGGAAAACATTTGAAATTTGGAGGCCCAAAGTGTACATTTTAGGCCATTTCTGACCAATTTGGGTCTGTAAGAAAGATCAAATAGCCTATCAACTTTAGCAGTTATTTATTAAAATATCTTAACACATTTTCCTAAAAAATAGCCGGGACAAGAATAAAAATAGCCGAGTAAAGCTCCCGGTGTCCTGGCTCTAACAAAAACCCTGACTTCTGCTAAACATTTTTTTTTCAATACCTTCACTTACTCATTGTGGAATAATCCTGTCCACACTGTCCTTTATGTTAGACAAAACATAAGAAAACAAATTCTTCACATGGTGTCAGCTGTGTGTCTACTTTAATAGATCACATGTAGGTAATGACCAATCAAAATGCACATAGAATTCAGTACATTGTCTAAATTCATTAGGAGCTGCTTGGAACCTTGAAGATGACGAAGACAATGGGACAGTGAGTGGTAGTACAGATGGAGTTCCTTTTGGATACACCACAGGAGGACTGTATTATTCCACTGATCTGCGTCTTCAAACATTACACACATTGGTAAGGATTTACAGTATTACTCGTGGTGATAATTATTATAACCTGATCAGAAACATGAGAGGAACATTTTGACTCAATACTCATTGATATTGTGTGCTTCTGCTTTGAAATGTTCAATAAGTAGCATTATTGTATGGTGAGATCTTGTAAATATATAACGCACGCTGTGATTGGCTGAAACTTGGGACTGGATTTTCCCGAATTGCCCACAGGCAAATATGAGCGATGTTAATGGCAACCTAGCTGGTAAATTGCTGGCAACAGCATGGCAATAAACTTAACAACAGCCATGATAAACGTTTTTTTTACTCTCACTGGCTTGGGACCATACTGGGAGAATATTGCCTGTGGTCTTTCTTGTACAGACAGAGGGAAGCGAGGTCTGTACCAAAAAGACTTTGGGCGATATCCTCCCAGTAAGGCCCTTGTGCTCGTTTAATAAGAAGTAAATAATATTGACCTAATAAAATGAAAGGTTGCATGGAAAAAAGCCTTCATCTGTGACGCCATAAAAATCAGGAGATGGGCAATATAAAAATACCTCCCAGTTCTTACAAGAAAGACTGCAGGTGATATTCTCCAAGTATAGCCCTCGCACTCAGTTAATAAGAAGTAATTAATAATATTAACCTAATAAAATGAAGGATTGCATGGAAAAAAGCAAAAGCCTTCATCTGTGATGTCATAAAAATCAGGAGATAACCAACATAGAAATACTTCTTGGACAGTAGTATTCACACTTTTATAAATGGTTTTACTAGCAGTTGTATTATGGCAACATATCGGAGTACAGAGCATACAAATATAATCAGAAACTTGCATTTAAGATTAAATTGAAAAATGTAATCAGTCAACCAACCAAAAAGTCATTTGGGGCTTTTTTCCACGCACCCCTTCATATTATTACAGTGTAGGTTGTCACTTTTTTGTAGCTGTTGAATTAATTGTCTATTACACAGTTATTGCTGCATCTCTGCAGGGTTCCCAACAATGTTTTTTATCAACTTTTCCATTTTACACATGTCAACCCTTTCACTCCCAGAGTCAATTATGGAGACATGTAGTGTAGTTCTAACTTTTGAGTCTGTTGACAAAATCCTATGGTGTGACCATTCAAATGAAACCTCTTCAGCAGTACTTTTGCATGGTACCATTTGTTCTAACTTTTGAGTCTGTTGATGAAATCCTATGGTGTGACCATAAATGAAACCTCTTCAGCAGTACTTTTGCATGGTACCATTTATTTTGCAATATTTTTTAAAATGAAATTTGAGATTTTTCTTAAATTTTGATTTCAGTGCTCTTGGGGGTTAAGGTCTAAGGCATAATAGGCTGGCACCTTGCCAAAAGGTCTTACGAAACTTGGTATTGAAATACGTTATTGCACAGCTGTTATACTTACTAGAGACACTCGTCACAGGTGTTAGGGGATGTAAGCTCAAGTGAGAACACTATCTCTGCCTCTGTGCATTCTGTTTCCCCAAAACATAGCATATAAACAATAATAATAATAATAATAAATTTAATGATTTCTATTGCACAACTAGCACACTAGTGATCAGTTGCGGATAAACCGATCGGATAAAATACTTAAGGCCGGTTGTTTAAACAAAGTTTAGATGGTGTTTAACAAAACTGCGGTCGAAATCAATTTCATTCTGGCCAATCCTAATATTTAAATGTTATCTACTGTACTGTAAACAGTGACCATGAGGCATATAACACTGACAAGGAAAACATTTAAATATCTACTTGAAATGACCCACTTATAAACAGATGTGTGGGTCCATTAAATAAATTGTCTTAAACCATTGTCTATGTTAGCTGACTTCATTTAAATAACCAACGCTTAGTATTTTACAAGTGATATTGGAAGATATTGTGGGGTACTAATGGATCCATCATGTCAGCTCTTTTGTGACTTTGATTACCTATTCTTTTTATTGTGCATTTCTTCATCATTGTCTTTGACGTGGTATTGAACAACCATTTCTTATCAACTTTTCTTTTGAGCAAATCGCCTCATGCATTGAAAGGGAAGAAGAATAGGCAAATATTTGAATCTAATAATCATATTGTCCTTCGTCAGGGTGCTGAAGAGGACAGCATCACACCAGCAGAAACAGAGAAAAAGCAAAGGTAGATTCTAACTACATGTAATGCTTAAAACATTCAAATTGTAATAAATAAATGTAGTCCTGAGACTTTCATCATTATTTTAATTATACGTGTAATTCAAGGGCTTGATGGAAAGGAGGTGTAAGTTACGATTTTGGTAAAAAGTTGAATAAAATTATTGCTCAAAAATTGTCTTCTAACATTAACCTGAGTGTATTCATTTTCTTGCCTGAAAGCGTAATTTTGAAGAAATTGGCTATCATATTAGTTAATGTAAATGCATTAAACCTTTTCTGAAATTTAGGTTGAAATTAAGCAAAAGTGCATGCCATATGGGCTTGTTTTTGTATGTTTCACAATGATTTGTATTTATTTTGTCGGTCTTAAGAGCTTAATTTTGGGAAAAAATTGTGAAATTAGAGAAGCCCGGCAAATGGTATCTGATATAATATCTGACTGTGTGTAAACTTACATGAACAGACCTAAAAATTGGCTATCATCCAGAGCCTACATTATACACAGGCAAAATTTTGTAAGAGTCTGGGATATTATCTGCCAGAGAAAATGAACTTAATTTAATAACAATTATTAATAGAGTGTTTGCACATGATGTCATAAAAATTCAAAAATCTAAAGTATATATACATCCTACAAAGCTGTTTCTAACATTGTACGCGGATACCAAAAAAAAAGTTTCAGTTTTTAATGATGTTTTGTTTTCGATTTATAAAGGTTTTAAATGTGTCGTGCAATTCCTCACGCTATTTCAGATAAGCTGTGAAAATAAACAAAATTAAACCAGTTGAAAGTTATTTTTGAATTATAGATGCTTATAAACTGATGTAATGGAACTTTTAGTGAATACAATATTTTGTGTTGAGATTTTTGGTGTTATTAAGACTTTAAATTTTTGGCCACCATTCTGGTGTCCTTGAGTGGGATCCAAAATGGCCGCTCTCTTGTTCGCCATGATTCCCGCAGCAGTTTGTACACATAATTATTTATGTCACAGTGTATTATGACACTGGTTTTGGCTGTGGACAAATTGGAGCCACTTTTAAGGACGTTCGCGCAAAATCTTCTAACATTGATTCTTTTTATAAAACTTTTGCTACAGCTAGGTTATGAGTTATTTGTGTCAGAAATGTAAAAAAATGAGGGGGTCACTGACTTCGTTTCTGAGATAAGCTATCTGAAAGGCGACCCTAATTTTGAAAAATTGGTCTTCCTTACGGAATGTGACTCAAATGTCTGTTGGTCTAAAAATATTGCAAATGAATCTCTAAAATACAACTTTCTTTCCCAAATTTTATGCGAGTAGGTCTGTTTAGCAAATTCATTCAACTGGTGACGTTCCTTGAAGTAAATTTCATCTTTAAACAACTGCATTTGCAAACTGTGACAGCCGCAAGTTGGCAGGATTCGATGGCGCGCGGGTAGAAAAATGGAAACAATTTAAACTTCCTACATTGATTTTTTCTTCATTTTTTCACAATCTGTCGAGAATTGGCAAAGAAAATTATCTATGAAAAAAAAATTGGGGGTCACTGACCATCCAAGCGAGTTAAATCTAAGCAAAGTTAACGCAACGGCTATCAGCCCTTTATGTGCTTAGATTTCTTCTCTTGCGCGCGCGCTCGTGCATGACGTAGCATGGCGTTGCGACATGAATTGCGTGCGCAGTAAGGATGCGCATCAACAATTAGCGCGAACGTCCTTAAGCGCCAACAACCTAACTTTAAGACCACAAAAAAAAAGTGTTTCACATCGTCTCTTACACTTTAAACCTTCCATTCCAAGGTCTAATAAGGTGAAACTTTCCATATATCAAAAAAAAAAAAAATTACATTTCATAGACACTTTAAAGAGATCAACTGAGATTAAAGCACTCCGATTGTTTGTGAATTGGCTTGAAACCCAGTGAGTGATATAAATCTTCAGGATTAATACTTTGAACTAGGTCAAGCTAAATATGTCTAATTCTTTATTTTCTAGTGGCATGAAAGAAACAAGAATCGGCAAGCTTGCCCGGCGGTTTAGCCAGAGAAGAGAGAGAGGAAACATGAGGTTAATAGTGGCACAAATTTACACTTTTATCCAGAATTTTGCTTTTAATTAAAAAATTTGTTGTTCACCTTAGAGAGATGCCTGCCTTTTAAAGATAGTTTAATAGTTAAAATCTGGCCAGGACCAGCCAACCATGCATGGGTGCCTGTTTTGAGAGGGTGATTGTACGTTAAGGTCTATTTACACAGTTGCACTTAAAGTGGGTGAAATGTTTGTTGCATGCAAGTTGCACCTTCACATCGCATGTGTAAACTAGCTGCGATTTCAGTGTGTTTTGCTGTGCAATGTTGCATAGGTTTCAAACATGTTCAAAAATGTTTAAAATCTAATGTAACTATAATTGGCAGTGATTATTTGGAAATCATAGCAAATGGTAGCAAATGCCGAATCGCACAGAAATCACTGCTAGTTTACGCTTGCGCAAAAGTTCCATTAGAGGGTGTGACAAAAATTACATGTGAAAGCAGGCCTTTAGGGATGAATAGAATGACTGTTAGTATTAATTTTCTGTATTTCATTAGGAATCAAGGGAAGTCACACAGTTTAGAAGATCTTACATCGCCAGGAACCCCATCATTGTCAAGTAACAAATCACCTAGGTTACAGCGTGCCATGTCAGTGAACCAGCGTTCCTCTCCTCGCTCACGGTTTTCTGTCCAGGAAAATAGATTCAGTTTCAATAACAGAGGTGATTCCTAATAAAAGAATTTAGGTTTAGATGATTAGTGTCCAAGTTTAGTTTTGCATGCAAAAAGAATGTTTCGTTGATGGATTTAGAGGGAGGGGCGGGGGTATTTTTTATTTTTTTATTGAGGTTGTTGAGGTTATGGAGGAAGGTTGTGTTGCATTCTCACCACAATTTCTACAGCCCCCTGCTTTTTGAATTTACTGGATTTCCCCTGATGTTATGGCCAGCATTTAGTATGCAGTTAAAATATTTGAATTGGCCCTTTGACTCCCAAGAATGCCAGACATCAAAATTCAAGAAAAACTCAAATTTCATTTTGTAAAATATTGATTAGATAAACAACTTATGGTACCATGCAAAAGTACTGCTGAAGAGGTTTCATTTGAATGGTCACCATTCTCGTCCCCAGAGCCGCTTGGCTCTCTTAACTGCCGGAACCTGAGTACGAGAGCCAAGGAGCTCTGGGGACGCAGGATTTGATTGGCTAGAATCTGGACTTCTGGTTGGTTCTGCTCATGCTCAAAGTTTTTTTCAAAATGGCGGACGTGCCTTCAATATGAAGAACACGGTGCAAGAAAAGGCAGGATTCTGGCTGTTTCATTTCAGAAGTTGGACGTTTATCTTTCGAGAGGAGTAGTTCGATGTTATCGTTAAACTTTCGGCAGTTTCCGAGTCGTGAATATGGTAACAATCATCGTGATCAGATAGTTGGAGGATTTTTGGCTTATCCACTGGATCAGCTTACTTTTAAACTTGTCATCAATTTATGGCTAGTCTGGCCGATTCCGAGATTTTTGCATCCAGTAGTCAAGGTATAGATAATAATTTAAGACTACATTTCGAAATTTCTGGGCTATTGTAGGAGTCTATTTGAAATGTGAAGGTGGATTTCAATCGAGTTTAATTAGAAATTATTTAATGTGCAGATACTGACTGAGACAGATTATCTATTATGAAATGTTGAAAAATGTGTTGTGGCTTTCTGCGCAACTCTTCAAATAAAATCACTCTTAGCATCTACATATGACTTCTTTGCTCAGGCAGAGCATTTCCACTGTTATTGCAAAGGTCAAGGGAGATCTACAAGTATCCCAAAAGTCAAAGAAGCTTGCAGGTGAATCAATCAGTGATATATTTCACTGCTACTGAAATATGTCACTTCTTATCACTGTATTAAATTTGCCTGCTGAAGGCCACTGTTCTCTGTTTCTGTAAATGTATGTTTTTTGGGCTTTAGATCATCTCCTCATCAGTTCAGAGGGATTAGGGTGATTTAGATAAACAAGATGTGTACAGATGCAAAAGACATGAAGACTGATTGAGCTCCAGCATCTGTCTTCTTGGTTCCTTTGCGCATGCACTTGCTTCGCTCAACAGGTTCTCCCTTTCCAGAAACTCCATTTGAGCCTCTGCAGAGATGACAGGCTTTCAAGATAGATAACAAGATCCAACATCATCTTCAGATATTTTTAAAGAACCTTGTTAATATTTAATCCTAAAAATTCCTGTCAGTAAAAGTTTGTATATGAACTAATGCCAACATTTTACCCCAGGGGGGTACTTGGATCAACTATCACTGCCATGGTATGTGCTGCTGGCCTCTCAGAGCCCCTATTCCATTTTACTATAGATCTACTAGCGTTCTATCAGGAATGCTGTTCTCTTATTGGCTACGCTACTTACTATCTAACCTGTTGTAGAAAGTGAGTATGTGTGGTTGTCAGTGGTCGTTGCTATTCAATAACAACTCATCAAGTATCACAAGATAGAAATCTCGAGCTCAATCCAATTATTAAATAGTCTATTCTGTGGCCAATTATAGACCCATATTTGTCACTTTTGTGAAAATGTGAACTTTGTGATCCAAACTTAGTCACTTTGTGTTGTTAATCCCCCAAATCCATACTAGAATGAATCTACCCCCCACCCCCCCCCCCCCCTCCTCAAAAAAAAAAAAAAAGAAAATTGCCAGAATTTTCTTACTCCAAATATCCAGAAAATGTGCGACCCCATACTCTGTTGAAAATGTAACCCCATTATAGTCAATCCAGTTGTGAAAATACGACCCCATGCGGCGGAAGGGAAGTACTCCCCTCCCCCAGGCAACCTACCAGGAACTGGAAATCATCTCTGTTCTTGTGCTACATGAGGTAGCACTGTCATAATGATTTCAGAGGCGGATCCAGGATTTTTTTATTGGCACAGGCTATGGGTATTTGCCTAAGTCAACAAAATTTTTCATTGTTGCAATTAAAAAGAAAACTGTTAAAACTGACGGTCTAAAGGAATCCCCCCCCCCCCCCCTGTATTCGCCCCTGGATTTTAAAACAAATATTAAAGAGGCAAATGTTTCAGACTGAACTTGCATATTTAAATTCAGATGACATCCTAGTAAAGCATGTCTTTTATTGGTGCCAGTATGAGATTAGTAAGCCTCGTCACCTGAATTTGGGCCAGGCATGGAGGGTATCCATGTACAACTGTGTTAGCAGTTTCACAGACAATTTGTCAATGTGGAAATACTTAGTGTGCTGGATGCATAAAGCACCATTAAAAAAGGCTGAACTTTATTCTTCTAAGAAAACAAGCAAGAGTAGTTGGTACACCAACAACTATTTGTCCTCATTACCAGACAAGGGTATTTTACAGTGGCAGATCCAGGAGGAGGGTCGGGGGAGTCTGGAACCCTCCTCCCCTACCAGACCTGTGTCTCCCATATGGTTCTTAAAAATAATAGAATGAAATTGTTTTATATCTAGTGGTTTCACTTCCACCAATTGACTGACTGTCAAGTTTTTGACTTAGCAAATGCTTCTCAAGTCTCAGGAATGCTGGAAGTGGCGTTTTAGAGGGTAAAATTGGAAAAGGTTTTCCGGGGGGGGCATGCACCCAAACCCCCCTTTCAGAAATTCCTGGATCCGCCCCTGTTTTAAACTATTTCCCCCAAAACACATACATGTATGGCCCACATAGACAGTTTCTGTAGCAGAAAGCAAGTTGGCAGATAGCGGCATGACATGTCCTGATCAGCATTCTGTTAGCCTGTTACAAACAGTCAGTTACTGGGATTGATGTGAAGGCAAAGGCAAGGAAACTAAAATATAGTACTTGCAATGGATTTCCTTTGCATACTACCAGACATAACCAGACACATTTCCATGATCACAAAGTAGGGTTCAAGCATGTGCATTTTACTCTTTCACATTCAAACTTGGTTTCAAGGGCACTTGGGATATACTTGGCAGCCCTAGTGTGAAACCATTGAATATGATAATTGCCCAAATTATATTTTCCATAAAAAATAAACAATAAAAAATCGCACATATATGAATCACTTTTTTATAAAAACAACAAATTAATTAGAAAAGTGAAGTGAACCATCATAACGTTTATTTCACTTTCGTAATAATACAGTGGAATTAAAGGGTCACAAGACAGTCCATCCCAGATCATGATGGTTAAGGAATGTTATCTAAAATGCAGTGCAGTACACAATCGTTTATAAAGGAATACTTAAGGAATGTAATGAAATTGTGAAGCCAGATATAATACCCATAAATGAACAGCTACACGTAATATACTGGAATTTAAAAAGGGTGACAAATTTTATCACGAAATGTGGATTTTGGAAGAAATAATCCAGTAACTTTTATATTTATAAATTTATTTATTTATTTATTACAATCTATGAACCAGACCTGCGAATAACGCGATGCAGCTGCTTGTTACTCGTCGTGAACTGCTGCATGATCAGCTCAGGCGATTCACTGATATGTTCTGATCCACAAAATAGTTTCTCCGGACACTGGCTGTAATTGATAATTCCTGGAGGGACGGTGAAGTTTTGTTGACCAGGCCATGTTGGCTACGCTCAGCCAAAGGAATCCTCGATCAAACTTTTTGCTCTAACTGACAAAATCTGGCATTTGAAACACGCAGTCTTTGTCATTGAAAATCATCATAGTGATTCCCAAGTATAAGCGTCCCAAGCCAATACCTTCTGACAGTTTAAAGGCAAGTTATATTTGCGATTCTTAGCCGAATTCTGCAACTCGATTTCCCGGCAACTTACTTCCGTTTTAGATTTTATTGTTTGAAACTAGCCAATCAAATCCTGCGTCCCCAGAGCCCCTTGGCTCTCGTACTCAGGTTCCGGCGGTTAAGAGGGCCAAGCGGCTCTGGGGACGAGAATGGAATGGTCACACCATAGCATTTCGTTGACAGACTCAAAAGTTAGAACAAATGGTACCATGCAAAAGTACTACCGAAGAGATTTTATTTGAATGGTCACACCATAGCATTTCGTTGACAGACTCAAAAGTTAGAACAGCATTACATGTCTTCATTATTAACTCTGGGAGTGAAAGGGTCATCCGGAAAGCTTATCTATTATTATCTGTGAATATGTATCTATATACATTATTAGAGCAGAGCATAACCACTTAAATACAGAGTCAGTAGACATGATAGTGATAATGAGAACAATGCAGGGATGTACAATTGTAGCTAATAGAGCCAGCTACCAGCTACCAGCTACATGTAGTTTTACCAGCTGAAAGAGAACTTATGACCTAATGAAATTGTACTAGAAAACAAAGACTTGGGGTGATTTTGAAGGTACATGAGCCAGAAAAACTGGCTGGGCTTGTTAATGAACCTGCTAAGTGTTTTCTTATACACCCCTGATAATGTTCAAGCTAGTGTTCAGCAAGGGGAAATTATTTTCAATTTTTATATCAAGAAAATTATCATTACTGACTAGCCATGATAGAGTACATAAGACTCTGCAAAACATGGTTTAACCTCCATGGTCCAAAGACATAATTAATTTCATTGTTTGTGGTTAAAATCATCTTTCCAGATTTTAAGGACAAATCAAAGAAGAGGAAAGAAGCTAGTGTTGATGGTATGTGCTTGTTTCTTATTCTAAAGCCCTGCTTTTCCTTCCTAAAAGAGTTAATATGGGAATAATTCTGTTTTGTTTTGATAGTTTCCAAATAAAATGTTATTTTTATGTTTACGTTTTAACTTGTGAATACAAGAGGCAATATTGAATGAGTGAAAGCACATGGGGAAAAACATGTATGCAAATTTTCTCTTGGTGGATTGACGGTACACATTGAGCTCACAATTTGTAATATCCACTTGCCTTACTCATGCAGATGCCATGGGAGGGGGGGAGGGGAGAGGTGGGGAGTTGGATGCAGGGGGTGGGGGTCAGTGGAGCAAAACACCTAGGGGAGGGGAGGGTCACAAGTTGGCTCATAATCAAATGATCCATAATCCATAAGACAGACAGCTCCCTACTATGGACAGTTCTCTTGGTCCTGAAGATAGCAAAATTCATACAATTTCTACCTTGTAATATGGCTATTATTCAGACACTTGGATCTGCCCCTTTGTGTGTCCTTATTATTTAAAAACGTTTGCCATAACCTATATGTTTTTTCTTTCACAGCCCTTGTTGATGCAATTGTCCGTAAAGAAACGGATGAAATTAGGAATATTTTGGAATCAGAGGATGTTGATATCAGTGGGTGAGTTTAATCTTATTTTCTGTATGCATATCAACAGAATTTATAATTATGTATCCTAGAAATCTTAAAACGTCCTGAAATGTTGTTCCATTATTTTGCAGTCCTGAATCATGTTCTCATAAGGTCAAGCTGACACTGATACTGCTCTACTCTGCATTCCACTACTCAACTTGTAACCTCAATTCACCTTATTCTACTTGACTCACTTCAACTTGACTCTACTTTACTATACTCAACTCTACTCTTCTTGATCCTCTACTCTGCTCTGCCCTGCTCTATGCTGCTCTGCTCTGCTCTGCTCTACTCTATGTTAGGCTACTCCACTCTACTCTGTTCTACTCTACATGTGTTAGGTTACTCTTTTCTACTCTACTCTTTTATACTCTTTTCTACTGCCCTCTCCTCTCCTGCTCTCCTTTCCTCTCTACTCCACTTCACTCCACTCCACTCTATGCCATGGCATTTCTGTAACCTGGATGGTTTTGTATGTGGGTGGGGGTGATGTACGAGATCATTAACTGGTGGAGCTGAGCAGGGGTTATAATTATGTGTTCATAGTCAGGGCTCTGCCAGTGACTGTAGATCTCTACCATCATCTCTACCATCATGCCAATGTGACTTGCCCAATTTGAAGGTTTGTTAATTCTGTTGATGTTGTTACTGTTATTTGCAGTGTTAATGATGATGGTTTTGCTCCCCTTGATGTCGCTGTTATGCTCGGTGTTCTTCCTATCATAAAAATGCTTTTGTTGTACGGTGCTCAAGAAAGCCCCAAATGTAAGTAAACAGTCTTCCATTCATTTGCCTGATCATAAATAGTTTTGGATTCTGTGTGGAGGCAAAGTGATCTAGTAGTTAGCGCGTCCGACTTTCAACCTGAAGGTGGGTTTTTTAAGCCTGGTCTCAGTTGTTATGTTGTTTCCTAAAACAAGAAACTTTGCTCCGCATTGTCTCTCTCCACCCAGGTGTGCACTGTATAAATGGGTACAGGCAACATAATGCTGGGAGTAACCTTGTGATGGACTAGCATCGCATCCGGGGGGGGGGGGGGGGGGGGTAGTAATACTCTCAGTCGCTACATGCTACAGAAACCTGGGTAAAGCTCTGACAGTTGTGAGACATTATGCTTGTGAAGACTTACCATGGATTCTGTAACTGTTCTGTTACAGTACCAAGTAGTTACCTTACAAAGCACATCAACATGTTGTTGAAGGAAGCAGAGCTCAGAGTGGACGACCTCACAACAGCAGTGGTACATGTCAGTTACACTGCATCTTCTGAAATAAAGGTAAAACTAAATCAAACAAAAATCCTTTCTTAAGTGAACTGTGTTCAGTTTGTTGCTTTTTTTACAAGTTAGAATCAGGTTTTACACACATGTATGATTCAACTCAATGTTCTCAGGAAAATGAAAGACTCTTTCAAGAGTGGTTATGGAGGAAACACCTGCTTGAACAAATGAAAAAAGGACTCACAAAAATAGGTACCAGTGCATTTTCTGATTTGCATATATGTTGCAAGTAAAATCCGTTCTCAGGTTGAATCAGTATTCAATCTAGGTTTAATGTGTACCCAGTATTAGGTAAGCTAACCCTAGGTAAGCTAACCCTAGTTAACCCTAACACAAGGCTAACCATCACCACTAGCACAAAGATACATATAGCCAATAGTGTGATGGTTAGCTTTGTGTTAGAGTTAACTAGGGTTAGTTAGGGTTAGCTTTATACCTAGATAGAACACTGGGTACACATTTAACCTAGATTGAATACTGATTCAACCTGAGAACGGATTTTACCTGCAACATATACATTTAACAGGCATGATACCGTAGAGTTCCGAAAGTAGCTACCCTGTTACTTTCAGAATTAACAGGCCTAAGAGGACACAACGTTCAGGAAGCCGCTACTTTTGGGCAGCTAAAATATGTGAGTAATTGAAGTAAAAAATAATGGTAAACACAACCACAGCATTAAGCATAATGCCACAGTGTAATTCTCTCATTTCCATTGATTCTTCTGCATTTTTCAGCATTCTTGTACATTACTTTCGGGCAGTCATTATATTTCGGTGGCTGCTTTCGGAACTCTACGGTCATTGATGTGGCAAGGCAAGTGTGAATCTCAAACAGAGCATTAAAATTGCATGGTTGCTGTTATTATTTTTGCTGATTTCTTAATTTTTGTGGAATGGGAATTTGAGGTTGCAATTTCTGTGGATTTGATTTGCTGTCCCAGTGATTCTTGCATTGGCATCCAAACAGAGAACTTATTGCGAAGTGACAACTAAATTTCTTGAGATTCATTTTGAGGATTTGAATTATTTGCCTATCAAGTTGTATTTGGTCATGTCTCAGAATGAAAAAAAAAATTATCATAAATTATGACCTGTACAGCCCTGCCAGCCTTTTCTTTGCAAAACCATTCCTGTATGAGGGCTGTTTGCGCAAGCAGGGCTAGAAAAAGCTGTACAGCCCTACTACAAAAGCGTACAGCATTACATGCCAAAATTTCAAACAATTTTGTCTCCAAATTGGTCATAATTATAATAAAATACTTATTGACTAAGTTAGGTAAGGGCCAGTTGGGAAAATGTTTGACTCTCTTTCATGGCACACACAAGCCATGACTTCAAGCCAAACATTTTTCTATCCGACCCGTCAATAAGTACATGTACATGCCCTGGGAATTAATAGTGAGACAAACACTAAGACAACTGAAAGAGGAAATGGTATCATGAATTAAAAAATTAACAGATCTTTTTCTTTTGTTCAGAACCACCTCATAGGCCAAGCAGTGTGACAATATCAGTTGCTTCTGAAGACTCCCTTCTTGTTAGATTCATTGAACCGCTGGATGAAAAGGTTATCGTTTCCAAATATAAAAGTGAGTATGAACAGAATCTGGTGTCACTTTGTAAACACAGTGTTTGGGGAGTTACATTTTTTAGGCTTGTAAAGTGATGAAGTTGTCAGGGAAGTAATGGAAACTGTCATTTTATTGTAGAGAGTAAATTTGCCATGATTTAATTTTTGGTGAATGACGAAAAATTTTAGAAGAGAAAAATTGAGGCAACAGAAATTAAAACCCTAAACCCTAAACCAAGAATAGTTCAGAATGATTTTGAAAACAAGTCATTGACTGAAGGTCATGGAAAGAGTAAAAGAAAGTTCTGGAATTTCAAAATCATAATAGAGTGCAAATCTTGTTACAGTTACACTATAAATTTGTAGCTATGTAACTGTTATGGCATCAAGTTCCTTTTGGTGCAGTGTAATTAATCTATGATGACATATGATGACAGATGTCATACAATCAAAGCTCTCTGGGTGGACACTCTTGTAAGCGGACAGCCTTCCTTATGGCCACCTTGATAAAACTACATTTCACTTCTCCTCTTTCAAGAATCATTCCCAAAAACACAAATCTTCAGTTTTCAGTGGACTCCGCTTACAGAAGCTTTGACTTTAATTCTCAAACTCATTAATAATCCATGATGAGAACACACTTGATTTGCATAGATTTTGGCGATTTTATTCCCCCGTTTTCTCCGCATTTAACGATCAGTTTGAGAAGCTATATCAAACACTTGAAACAGTGTTTCATCAGATTTCCAAACACCTTGAAGTGGGTTAAAAAAAACTCGGCTGTGCCTCATTTTTCCAACCCACTTCTCCGTGTTTGGAAATCTGATGAAACACTGTTCCTCGTGTTTGATATATTACTCCCCTCCCCTCCCCCCCTCATTTTTCCAACCCACTTCTCGGTGTTTGGAAATCTGATGAAACACTGTTCCTTGTGTTTGATGTATTACTTCATCTGAATAGGGATTTCCCATAACTGGAGGAATCAGGGTCCATATTTTCAATGCCTCTTTCTAGTCCTCATCTATAAAAGTTTACCATAACACACATAATTCTGACAAATATGAAGTTATGTGAAAATGACAAAAAACTTTGTCAAATTTGATGTATTTGTTAAACAATACTTGCCTGCAATCCACAACATAAGTGAACTTATGTATCTATTTCTGTTGCCTTCACATTCACCATTACTTCACTTTTCAGTGGATTGTCGTGCAATCTATTAATGTATGATATTTTTGTTATAACTTGTGTTGGTGGTAATGGTTTTTTCTCATTGTTTTAGTTCAATGGAGCAAGTTCTCAGACTTCAAGTTGTTGGAAGGGGAATATGTACTACGTGATGTAAGGTCACTAGAGTACACAATATGTAATTTACAAAAGGTAAACACTTCTCTTGATCAGTTTATTGTTGAGGTAGCAAATGACAGCGTGGGTTTTGTTTTGGCAAGGAGGCAAGTGGCTGACTGGCCTGTCTATGCTTTTTTCTAGTATCCCATTAATCCCAGCATGGCATGACTTCAATTCCCCCACCCACCCACCCCTTCCCCAGTGGAATAATAGTCCATCCCATTCCTCAGGATTAGGTTATGTTTTTGCCCCAATATTGGTACCCATTTGTGTATCTGGATGGTAATAGACTCTTAGAGAGACACAAGAATTCAACCCATAAGGGCTTGAACCATCTTAAAGGGAACCTCCATTGTCAGAACAAATTGACGTTAAATTGTTGGTAATAAAGTTGAAATTTATTTTTTTTTAAAAAAACAGTTGCAAATATAATTTCAATGTACAAATAAAATGGATATAAATATCACTTAGTTTCGCATTTAAATTTCAAGCGTGCCGCCATTTTGAATATTTATGTTGTGTTACGGTTGCCGCTATTGTTAAGAATTGACGTTCTTTTGTATGCAACAATTGGACAATTGTGACACGTCATAAATATTCAAAATGGCGGCGCATGGGAAATTTAAAAGCGAAAATAGGCGATATTCATATCCATTTTTTTGTACACTAAAATTATATTTGCAGCTGTTTTTTTTTTAAATTCTAATTTAGACTTTATTTCCAACAATTTAACGTCAATTTGTTATAACAATGGAGGTTCCCTTCAAGCAGCCTGTCCTTCAAGTCAATAACCTGAGTACCACTTCTCCAAAATTCCAGATGTGATGTCTCTGTTTTGATTTTGTTTTGTGTTTGTTCATTGATGTTGTTTTTGGGGGGTGTCATTGTTTGCATATAATTTTGACTATAAAATTTATTGTTGTTATTTTTTAGTCTGTGTTGTACTATGTACGAGTTTGCTGTGGAAATCTCAAGGGATTTGGTGTATGGTTGGACTCTAGCCCTCCTTGTGCAATGCCATCTAGTATGTTGTTTTATATTGTATAACTGTTTTGTATTTTAAGGCACATTTATCCCTTCTATTAGCCTGATAAATCAGAAGAAAAAAAGCTTCATTGCTGGACTGTTGGGAATATATCTAGGAAAGCTTACAGCACAACCACCCAAAATGCACTTCTCACTTCTTCGGAGAGGTGGTCACTTCGGAGAGGTGGTCACTTAGGAGAAGTGGTCACTTACCGTAGGAGAGGTGGTCACTCACGAGAGGTGGTCACTTAGGAGAGGTGGTCACTTAGGAGAGGTGGTCACTTAGGAGAGGTGGTCACTCACGAGAGGTGGTCACTTAGGAGAGGTGGTCACTTAGGAGAGGTGGTCACTTAGGAGAGGTGGTCACTCACGAGAGGTGGTTACTTAGGAGAGGTGGTCACTCACGAGAGGTGGTCACTTAGGAGAGGTGGTCACTTAGGAGAGGTGGTCACTCACGAGAGGTGGTCACTTAGGAGAGGTGGTCACTTAGGAGAGGTGGCCACTTAGGAGAGGTGGTCACTTAGGAGAGGTGACACTTAGGAGAGGTGGTCACAGAGGAGAGGTGGTCACTTAGGAGAGGTGGTCACTCACGAGAGGTGGTCACTTAGGAGAGGTGGTCACTTAGGAGAGGTGGTCACTTAGGAGAGGTGACACTTAGGAGAGGTGGTCACTTAGGAGAGGTGACACTTAGGAGAGGTGGTCACTCACGAGAGGTGGTCACTCACGAGAGGTGACACTTAGGAGAGGTGACACTTAGGAGAAGTGACACTTAGGAGAGGTGGTCACTTAGGAGAGGTGGTCACTTAGGAGAGGTGACACTTAGGAGAGGTGGTCACTTAGGAGAGGTGACACTTAGGAGAGGTGACACTTAGGAGAGGTGGTCACTTAGGAGAGGTGACACTTAGGAGAGGTGGTCACTTAGGAGAGGTGACACTTAGGAGAGGTGGTCACTTAGGAGAGGTGGTCACTTATAAGAGGTCTTCACTTATGAGTGGTGGTCGCAAGTGGAGGTTCGACTGTATATGTTAACATATTTTTTCACTTCAAAGCTTACGAGAACCTTTCATTTGTTTTCAATTTTTACACCAAACTTACAGGCATCTTTTGCCAATGGCAACTTGTCTACAGGGATTCATGTGGAGCCCTGTATGTCATCTCTTAAAATACTTTAATATACCAGCTATACCATATCAGTGATACAGAATATCAGTAGGATTAATAATAAGCTTCATCACTATTGTTATTTCATAAGTAAGATAAAATATGTTGCAGCATTCAATTCTGTCCCTGATATTTTTAATTATCTATTACTGTCTTATTATAAATTTTTATGACAGCATAAAAATTCACAAATTTTGATGGGAAAAACATTTTGAAGGACAAAATTTTTTAAACTTGGAGAATTAGTTAAACATTTTTTTTATTATATCAATAATCAATTTTTTTGTATAAGCAAAAACATAGCTAGAATTTCTTATTTTCCTTTTTTCATTTTCAGCATGGCATGAGGTGGATGACTCTAAACCTCGCTTCCAAGGTCGATTAAATGTTATAGATGATTTATTTGGTCGGGTGTGGCAAAGCCATGAGGAGTTTTCTCCAGTGAGACCAATATTACCTCACAGACCACGCAGTAATACATTTGGCAATGAGATGGGTGAGAAAGACAGCTTGTAATACTATTGATACCAGGTGTCCTTTGAAATGGCTTGAAAATCTGCCAGTAAGATAAGAATGAATAAGAATCGTGGAACACTTTTCATTTTACTAACAAAACATAAATAACACAATGAACCAATCAGATTACTTGAAGTAAATTAAAGTATGTGGCTGATGCCTCTACCTTCAGCTGATGACTCTTTTAAGAGTAGAGTTTAAAGACTCTTTTATTTAGTCATTCCTTTTAGATTTTTGCTACCTAATATCTGATTTTATGCTAGTAAATAATTATTATACTTGTAAAGTAACATTTTTTTATTTTAGTATTTTTGTTAAGCACTATTGGTTTATTAGTAGAAATTGCCCTATAGAAGTAAAGAGTACTATTATTATAATAATAATAATAATTATTATTATTATTATTATTATTATTATTATTATGCCTGTGAAGCACGGGAAAATCCATGCAACTGGTTTTTGTTGTACTTCTGATTGGTTGCGGAAGTGGTGTAAAGTTTTTAACTTACATGTAAGTCACAAGGCATAGTAATGGGAAATCAAAGCAAACACTTATTACTTTTCCACACTCAATTAAAAATCACTCTAACTTGTGTACTCGATAATTTTGTAAATAAAAATTATTATCAAAATGCATAGCAAACATGTTATCAGGATCTTGATGTACCTGTAGTAACTTCAAAAGTTAACAGGAATTTGCTCCATGCATTTTTTATTGCTGAAGATAGTTTTGTTGCATAAAAAAACTTTAACATTACATTGTTTACTTGAATGTAGGATCTGATGGTGGTGTTTCCCCGAGAACAAGTCGGAAATCAGCCATGAAGAAAAGCTTTACAAAATACACCAATCTACTCTTCCATTCAGCCCCAAAATTTGCCAGACATCTAAAAAGGTAAAATATTAGTTAGGATGACTTCCTTCCTTTACTAATACTTTTTTTAACATGGATTTTCATAGTGGTAGATGAGTCACTGCCGAGTTTGGATGTTTTTGGCTCTCAATAACAGGTTACGCATGATAAACTCAAATTTTGCGAGCATTTCTTCTGCTAGCCCGAGAATATTATTATTGAAAGAATATTTAAACTGCGAGATCAAGATTTGTAAAACTGCTTATACATCCAAACTGCAAGACCCGTAAAATTCTAGTGAAATTGTTTGAGACCCATAATTTTTGAAAGACCATTCACCCTGACTTCAAATATTTGAATTACTGATAGGAAAGCCCCAAGAACTAACATAACTTTAGTGTTATTTGTGGTTGATTTTATTCTATTCTGTTCATTAACCTTTGACCTTTATTTCCTCTGTCAGAGGTGTGTACCTGGCTTCTCTTTTATTCACGGATGATGAAAAGCTTCTTGTAACATTGGATGAAAATATCCCAATAATTGAAGTGGATGATAACCACCCCAGCACCTTCCTTCAAGACTTTTGTTGGTTGATGAAGGTATGTACTACTTGATAGCAAAGTAACTTTTAAATATTATGTGGCTGAACTGGTCTGTGATGAAAAGAAGCATAGTCAAGCGCCATATTTCGCGAGTGTTAAATTTCGCGATTTTGAGAAGAAATTAGAATTGGAGTGTATTAAATTTGATGATAATAAATAAAAGTTTTGAAACTGATCTGTTAAAAAATTTTATAAAAAGTTTAAAAGTTTTCTAAATTTTCGGTCGCTCACTGCGGCCTTCATCAGAATAAGAATCGTGGCATTCAACCATCGACCCTAATTGTGTCAACGAACGGAAGCCATTCCCAAGAGTATACCTATCAATTGTCAAGGATTTTAAATAACTTGTTTCCCACAAAAAAAGATCATTCATTCTCTGATGAAGGCCGCAGTGAGCGACCGAAAATTTAGAAAACTTTTAAACTTTTTATAAAATTTTTTAACAGATCAGTTTCAAAACTTTTATTTATTATCATCATGAGCACTGATCGCCCGAACAACATGTATTAAATTTCGCGATTTTTTTCTAATCTTTAATATGTAGCTTTGACCTCAGAACTGTAACAACATAATTAACGTGATCGTCATCATAAACAATAGCAAACATAACAAAGCATAAGGTACGGTATTCCACAGTCTAAGGCCCTGATTACATGGAGCGGGCCAGCCCGGTTGAGTGGGCTGAAATCAAAATCTTAGCCCGGTATTACATGAGACGGGCCAGCCCGGTTCGGCCCAGCCGTATTGTGATTGGCGCCAATATTTTGGCTTGACTTTTTGTTAGAATAACAGTAATAAAACAACAGCTTGAATTTCATAATTACCTTATCGATATTATATAGTATTAAATTTCGCGAGTTTATTCTTCGCATGTCCTATATTTCGCGAGTATTAAATTTCGCGATTTTGAACGAAAATCGCGAAATTTAGTGAGAATAAGGTATTTCCTATGGATTGCTCACAAATTGATTTCACTGAATTGTGTTTTCAAAAAAATGTGTACAAGAAAACTGTTTTGTGTTAAGTAGAAACTGGGTGCCTTTCCTACAATTCTGGAAAACATTTTGTAAAAATGTTTGTATTTAACCTTGTCTTTGAGTGTGCACGCTTGCCAATAGAGATATGCTAAGTGCTGTTGGCAACTTTGTGAAAGCCATAATAAAACCCTTCTTAGCTAGCTTGAATTCTCTTGAAATTTTCACAACTTGTCTCGCGACTTCTATAAGAAACATATGGGGACAACTCAAGAAAGGAGAATTTGCGTTTTGATATGGAGGATTAAAGGGTTTAATGTTCCTACACTAAAAAGCAGACAACATGGCATGGTTTTCAATTGAGTGTTACACAACCAAAACCAAAGTAATTATTGGCTAATCACAGCAGATACAGACATTGAATACATTGAGCTAATAAGAACTTGAAGCAAACACATGTCGCTGGTGACAAGTGCTAATTACAAAGTGTAGAAATGCAAAGACCAAAGCATCTCTTACTATTAACAGTTGATATTACATTAAATATTTTAATTATTTTAGGTTGCATGTACTTGGAAAGATGTAAAGAAATTGAAACAAGAGATTGAGAAAAAGTCATCATCGACATCTGTCCTGTTCAGATGCAAATTACTCCAAGCTGCCGACTCTCTTCAGGTAGCGACCTTAGACACCATCAATTGACTTTTGTCTTTAAAACATTTTATGTTTCTACTTAGAACTAGGACCACCTTGTACAGCATAATAAACAGTACCAATGTACTGCTGAATAGTTTTCATTTGAATGGTCATACCAACTAGTAAGTATTTCATCCACATATGAAAAAGTTACAACCACATTACCACCTTGTACAACATCATAAACAGCACCAAAGGCAAGGACTGCGTCATAGATTTCATTTCAATTGTCATACTTCAGGATTTAAAACTTAACATTACATGGTCAAATGTTTGTTTGTCTCCAGGGACCAGTTGCACAAAACTGGGTGTTAATGTTTCTTGGTGTTGCGGAAGCCATTATTGGTTAGCTTTTGTGTTGTGGTGTGGGTATTGTTCAGTGTCGTTTGAATCATTTGTTTTACGTCATTTGGTGATCACACCATCCGCAACACCAAGAAACTACCACAAAACTAAACATTGGGCATAACTGCCAATGTCTGGCATTAAAATAGTGGTTTTGAGTGGGCTGAACGTCCGACATCAGCAGTTAGGTCTGACGTTTAAGTTTTATGCAACTGGTTCCGTCAGATACCATGCACCTCTTCCGAGCCTCTAATTTCATTGGACTTGGTTATCACGCAGATGTATTGTTTTCAGGGCTAGGTTCCATTGTTCTGTTGTTTGTTCTATTGTTTTCAGGGCTAGGGTCCATTGTTCTGTTGTTTGTTCTATTGTTTTCTCGGCCAATCTTGTGAGGCGTTCCGAGAGGTGCGTACCGCCTCGGCTCCGGAGAAAATTGTTAAATTCTTGACCTAACTACGGTATCTCACAGTAGAACCCCATTAAACGACTTTTTCTGATTTGAATCCGATTGTATTTAGGGAGCTCTTGGCAAGCAAGATCTTGGAAGACTCCATTACAAGCCCGTCAGAGATAGGAACGGTAGCACTCTGATTGTTGCTGTCAATTATGTTATTGTAAGTATGATTCGAACTCTGGGCCTGTAGGTCAGGACATGGGGATGGTACTGCAGGTGCTAAAAAGTACTTGAATAAAATGGGGTTGTTTTAAGCAGTATAATATTGCCCTTTATCTTCCTCATCCACTCTCCCGACATTTAACCTCTTCTTAGTTGCAAAGAAGAAAAACAGTACATTACGAAATATTGGATTCAATTTCATCCACACACCCAGAACAACATTAAGGACCAACTTGTACTGCATAATGAAAAGCATTAATAAACTCAATAGCTTTCATTTGAGCAGTCTCACTAAGGATTTCTTCCACAGCCTAAAAAGTTAGAACCATGTTGAACAGCATAATAAACAGCACCACAGGATAGCACCGCCTGCACCACCCCCCCCCCCCCCCCCCAGATCCGCCCCTGCGACATATTTCAACTTGTGATTTTATGGGAGGATTGTCTCGCTTTTCCAAAACAGTAACTGATAATCAAGCCTATCAGTATCTTAGACAGTGGAAGGCAGCAATTCACTGGTACAACACATTTGGAGCCGAGGGCCAGGCTCCTCCGCGCAAGACTTCATGTTCTACTTTATAGTAGACCATGAAATTTTATAGGATAAATGACCCAATGTAATTAAATAAGTTAATTAACGTTTTGTTTTTCCATAGCACGCAAGTTCCTTCCGGCCACGTATCCTGTCTCTTAAGTGGTTGTCCTTGAGTAAACTTCAGAAGAAGATACAAAATACTCCCCTGCAAGCAGGCTTACAGGATGAGCTGTTCTCTGCATCAGAGATGCTTCTCTCTTCCGTCCAGGTTAGACTGTGACAAATCTGAAGATAACCATAATTTTCGCCAGTTCAATTCAACTAGGAAAAGTCAGAAATTTTGTTTTGTGAAATACGGTAATGATTCAATTCAGTGCCCTCCTTCCATTAAGCGCCCTCCCCCGAATGTCGTTAATGTTTGTTAACAAGCACCACCTTCTAATAAGCCCCCCCCCCCCCCCCCCCCCCCCTTGAAGATGCTACACCGAAAGCTATCTCATCAAAGAAATTGACATTTAAGACATTGGCTGTGTTTTCACGAGGCGGTTTTTCTCGCTTAACATTCCTGTAGATATATTTTCTTTTGTTAAGACAATAGAAAATTAGAACACAAAAGAACGACAATACAATGCCCTTCTTTGTTGTTTAATTGCCGACAAGCTTAAGCGACCTGGTTTGCTCGCTCGTGAAAACACGGCCATTGAGACATAATGGCTGTGTTTTCACGAGGCGGTTTTTCTCGCTTAACATTCCTGTAGGTGATTTGTTTACTGACCGCGTTAAGCAGCTTAAAAAATTTATGCGTTTTCACGGACAGAACTTTATTCATTTTTCTTATACCATGCGCGATATATTTTTTTTTGTTAAAACAATAGAAAATTAGAACACAAAAGAACGAGAATACAATGCCCTTCTTTGTTGTTTGAACGCTGGCGAAATGTGATTGGCCGAAATTAATTGCCGACAAGCTTAAGCGACCTGGTTTGGTAGCTTAAATTTAATGAGAATTCTATTGTAGTTCGCCAACTCGCTTAACTTTAAGCGAGTTGGACAAGCAACTGTTTCCACGAGATTTCCGACTGTCACTCGCTCAGCGACTTGAAAAATCGCTCGTGAAAACACGGCCAATAGCGAATTACTGTTGTTTTAACTATCGCTTTGTACATTTTCTGATATTGTTCATTAAAGTGCTTTTCACGTTCGTGTATTTTTGCAAAAAAAAAAAAAATAATAAGTACCCCTCCCTAATAAGCGCCCCTCTCCAATAAGCGCCTTCCCTTGAGCTTCCTAAAGTAAATAAGCGCCCCGGGCGCTAAATCTAATCATTACGGTATTGCAAAACAAAACTTCACCATGGGGATGATTGTCGGAAATTTTGAAATGAACCTCTAAAAGATGGGTGTGGCTCACGTTAATTTCTATCCCTAAGAGGTACCAATGTTTCCTGAATTGTCAGCATATTTTTGTGGCCTTCTATCCTAAACGGTATCAGAATAACTCTTGACAGTTGTCATTTTGATTCAAACACCCTTAGTGGTACCAGACCAGAAATCCCCCCCCCCCCAGGACTTAGTAGGTATTTTATCCAGACTCAAAGTTTGAATCACTCTGTACAGCATAATGAACAGTACCACAGAAAGTTTCAGCTTAAATTAAAGGGAGGGTTTCACGGTTCGGCGCATATGCAAGCTATGACGTAAGCCATTTAATTTCATTGTTTAGACCAATCGGAAGCGAATAGATAACTCTGGCGGGAAATTTGCCCGTGGAAATGAGGCGGTCAGTCCGCTGATTGAATGAATGGTTATACATTCCAATGTGCGCCATGAAAGCCACCAGAGCGTAGAATAAATCCTTCGGGTCATAGGTTTTATTCAGTGTGGACTTTGTCGGTGTAATCCGTTAAAACTTTCTGTGAATTTTGGTCATCCTTCGCTTTTTTTTTGACTAATCATAGTATGTGATTATTGAAGTAAAAGTGAGTGGTTTTTTTTAACCGATAAATTGGTTAGATAGTTAAAGCGAATAAAGCATTTTAATCTGTGCACATGCGCCTAACCGTGAAACCATCCCTTTAAGCTTTCATTTAACTGTTCACACTTCATGATTTCATCCACAGACTCAAAAATAGGATTCGTATAAAATTATTACATGAACCAAGTCACTTATGGATTATTACATGATTTGCTAGCGGTCTGAGCATAATTGGTTTGCCGAGTACATCTGTGTTTTGAAAAGTTATTCACTTATTTTTATTTATTTCATCATTTAGGAAAAGATACACTATTTTGAAAACAGTAAAAAGTGCCTTGAAAGGTGAGAGTTCTAATTGTGCATGTACTTGTATCCAAGGTTTTCTTAATGTTAAAGTGACAGCGTCCTGCGGTAATATCGACATTTTGCTTATCTATTCCCATGTTGTATTGCAAAATGATTCCAAATATACAAATGAATTGGATAAAAAGATTCTATAGAGTAAAACAGAACAAATAGTTTAGAGATAAGGTGCAGGATTACAAGGATGGAAGTGGATTACAATTCATTTCCTATTGATTTCATGACAGGCGGTCCAGAAATCAGAACTGCCATTCTGGTGATTTTATCTCCTTAGTTTAGAATTTTTTGCTTTCATCATTTTTGCCGGTTTTCTCCTTTCTATTTGTCAGCATATGTTTCTGGCTTATTACCCTAAAAGGTAAGACAGTGGTAAGACAAATCAAACAAAATCAGAATCAAACACACTTAGGGGCCGATTACATGGCGAATTTCAGCCCAGGCTGAGATTTCGTTGTGATTACATGACAAATTTCAGCACGGGCGCCAAGTTTGAAATTACGCGGGAAGATTGATAACGAGAATCAAAATGGCGTCGAAGATTCGACTGCGCATGCCCAAATTCACTTTTCAGCGCGGGCTGAAATTCTGATGCGATTACATGGCGAATAGCCCTTATCGTAGATGAGTACGCCACGCCAACATATCAGCGGTTTCTCGCTTTCTTGACCCTATAGCCTCGTTTTGATGGTTACGCTCATCGTCGTCAGAGGTTCTCGTAAACATCAAAACGAGACTATAGGGTCAAGAAAGCGAGAAACCGCTGATATGTTGGCATGGCGTACTCATCTACGATAAGGGCTATTTCAGCCCGTTTGGCCGGGCTGAAAATTCCAGCCCGGTTTCGAATTTTCAGCCCGGGCTGAAATTTTGTTCATGTAATCGCTAACTTCATTTTAAGAGGATTTATTTCGGAAACGTGGGCTGAAATTCGCCATGTAATCGGCCCCTTAGTGGTACCAAACCACGAATTTGTAAAAGTTAGAAGTAACTTCTTTCTCTGATTGAGTACGATTTTCTCTTACCCAGGGGACTTTATATTGGGTACCTGAAGCTCAGAACATTTGTGGATGCCATTCACGTGGTTGTACAGGAAAACTGCCCAAATGTTCTTCCGCATGTTAAAATACGGGATAACCCTAATGTGTCCAGGTAAGAATAAATAATTGAGTTTTAAAAGCCAGTGATTATACATAAGTAACCCCTGCTATCAAGGGAAATAGAAAACTTTTTAAGATAGGCAGGGTTTGAGACAACGAGAGTGGTTTCAAATTTTGGTTGTATTTTTAACAAATTATACAAATCATCTACCTATTTGTACGATAAACCCCCGCAAAATTGAATATATATACCGTTTTAAATTTCAGTCTTTCTTTTTCCCCATTAAATCCAGTTCAAGGTAGTCCATTGTAATTCAGTTGTCAAAATTAGCAACTTCATCGTGCCTGCAATTTTTCTATCAACTCAACTTAAGCCTTATTTTCACTAGCGATATCAGCGAAAGTATAACAGCGCTTATGTCCAGTGAAAAAGGATGATGGAAATTCGATTGTTTCCGCTTATGCTTAGAACGGTTTTCAACTGAGTGTCGTAAAACCAAAACCAAAGTAATTACTCTGACCAATCACAAAACTCGCAGACAATCCGATGAACCAATCAGAACTCGAAGCAAATACATGAAGCCGGCGGCAAGCGCGGGAAAACGCGTGCAAACAAATCACGATTGGTTTTGGTTTTACTTCTGATTGGTTGAGAAAATGGCGCGAGATTTTTTCGCCAATCACAAAGCGTAGCAATGCAAAACCAAAGCAATTACGAAGTTATTTTCGACACTCAATTGTAAACTGCTCTATGCTTATGTCGTCAGTGAAAACCAGGCTTTATCTCTTACACTGTCCCACCGAAATAGCAGAGTTTCGCTTAGCTATTTCCATGCACGTTTTTTCGCCAAATGCCACCAAATATACAACTAAGTTGGATAAAAAGATTCTACAGAGCAAAACAAAAGCAGTTGTTTGGATATAAAGTGCATGATTGCAAGGATTGAATTGGATTACAGTTCATGAAATTTGATTTATTGACAGGCGGTCGAGAAATCAAACTTGCCATTCTTGTGAAATTTTGACTTTTGTAGCCGTCATTTTGTCTGTTTAGGTCTTTTTTCTTTGCTTCTGTTTGGTTTGGCGATAGTTTCTTCCAATTTCAAGATAATAAAGTAAGCTTAAAGCAAGCTCCTGGCCATAATCACGAAAACACAATATTTTAGCCAGGACGGTATCCCTTTAAATAGTTAAAATTCATAACTCTGAATTACCCAAAAGTAGTTAATTTGTCCCGCCTCGAAGAGCTCTTTTAGCGCAGTTTGCAGGTGGCAAATATTGGTAATATTGTTTCGTTTTCTTGAATGAAGATGTGGTTGATGATTAAACGAGTCGTGAAATGAGCTAAAGCTAACCACGCAGTGTCTATTGTAAATATCAGCACATAAACCTAATAACAAACATTGCTTATTTAGCTGCATGGTTTCCATTTCAGAGAGGAATGGCAGTGGCTTCAAACACTGGACTCCTTTAAGGTGAGTTGCTTTAGGAGTTTAAGATGGAGAGAGGGGGCGAAACCTAATATAGGGCTGGGTGTCCTTCGCATCAAGCATTCCAAATTGTGCTTGACCATATAATATGCACTTGAAGTTGCTAAAGCAAGAATTCCATGCATGCAGTAAAATCATTTTTAAAAGATTCAGGAGACAGACTTGTTAACAGTCACTCACGTTTTGTTTGAGTCTTAAACACTTGGAAAACGTTTAAGTAGCAGGCGCTACAAAGCGGAGGGGAAAAGAGGATTTTAAAATTTTATAATTGTCATTGCTTTAGAGCAGTTTTCAATTGAGTGTCGAAAGTAATTACACAATTGCTTTGGTTTTGCATTGCTACGCTTTGTGATTGGCTAAAAAATCTCGCGCCACTTTCTCGACCAATCGGAAGTAAAACCAAAACCAATTGTGACTTGCTCGCTCGCGTTTTCTCCGCGCTTGGCGCCGCCGACATGTAATTGCTTCGAGCTCTGATTGGTTCATTGGATTGTTTACGACTGCTGTGATTGGTCAGAGTAATTACTTTGGTTTTGGTTTTACGACACTCAGTTAAAAACTGCTCTATAGAGCTATATAAATTATCTTGCAAATTGTTGGTGTCGCTGCAACTGAAGAAGACCGTTCTAGCGGTTGAAAGATGTTGAGTCTAAAAATGAAATGCGTAGTCTTTTTTGCTAAAATTATAGCCACTCTGTTGCTATCCAGGCCCCGGTTGTTCAAAAAGTTGATAGCGCTAACCATCGGATAAATTCCACTAGATAGCGATTTATCCCGCCCGTGGATAGCGCTATCCACCTTTTGAACAACCGCAGCCAGATCTTTTGGAAATACGCAAGTAACTAACTATTATAAACTAAATAAATAAATAAATAAATTAATTAATTAATTAATTAAACATTAAACATTTATACGGTATACAACTTTGTTTATGTTGTTGTTCATAATTGTATTGTACATTGTCTAAAGGATGGAAAACAGGAGCCATCAAAAACTGCGCATGAATTTCAAGTGTTAGTGGCCAAAGCAGCCGAGTCCTTAATGGAGAAAGTAGGAATAAGTAAAGAGGTATGATTTATTTATTCACTCTTAACTTTCACAGATGTTCAAAATTACATAATCATATTTGGTCACCTGGGGGGCTTCCACAGACTCTAGGGTAAGATCCACTTTGTACATTATAATAAATAGTACCACAGAAAAGTACTGCTCAATAGCTTTAATTTGAATGGTCTCGCTATAGGATTTCATCCACAGATACAAAAGTTAGAACCACCTTGTACAGCATAATAAACAGCACCACAGGAAAGTACTGCTCAGTAGCTTACATTTGAATGGTCACACTTTAGGATTTCATCCACAGACTCAAAAGTTAAAACCACCTTGTACAGCATAATAAACATCACCACAGGAAAGTACTGGTCAATAACTTTCATTTGAATGGTCACACTTCAGGATTTCATCCACAGACTCAAAAGTTAAAACCACCTTGTACATTATAATAAACAGTACCACAGAAAAGTACTGCTCAGTAGCTTTTATCCACAGACTCAAAGAGTGGGAAGCACCTTGTACAGTATACTGAAATCATTGCGCGATGATTCATTTGAATGATCACACTCCCCGAACCGGATTTCATTCACAGATTCAAAACGTATTTTTTTTTTAGAATCACATTGTGTGTCTCAAGGTTTGTCTGTGAAAGGTTTGACTTAACACGATCTCTTTCTGATTGGTAGGCGTCAAGACTTCACAGAATATATGACCGTGAGGTTGTTGAACTTGACGAGAATGTCTCATTTATCATTGTGTTCCCGCCTCCTGAAGAAGTGTGCAGCGCACCAGGGCAGGTGGACTCGCTTTCATCTCAAAAAAGCTATATCTCTCTATCGGTACAAACGTTTGAAATGAGTAAGTAGGCGCTTTGTTCACGATTACGAGAACCAAATAAAGTTATAAAGTTATATTATTATGTACAGCATAATAAACAGCACCACAGGAAAGTACTGCTCAGTAGCTTGTATTTGAATGGTCACACTTTAGGATTTCATCCACAGACTCAAAAGTTAGAACCACCTTGTACAGCATAATAAACAGAACCACGGGAAAGTACTGCTCAGTAGCTTTCATTTGAATGGTCACACTTTAGGATTTCATCCACAGACTCAAAAGTTAGAACCACCTTGTACAGCATAATAAACAGAACCACGGGAAAGTACTGCTCAATAGCTTTCATTTAAATGGTCACACTTTAGGATTTCATCCACAGACTCAAAAGTTAGAACCACATTACTTGACGGGGGTGACGGGGGGGGGGGGGGGGGGGGGGAGGTACAAAAATAGATCACGGTAGGCTTTCCCCCTCCCCTCCATCCCCCCTCCATCTTTTTATTTTTGGTTGTTTTTCAGTTCATATGTACACATACCAGCAAGAGTTTATCTGCCATTATTCTCGACTCTCGTCTGTTCTGGATATGGACTCTGTTATCTCGCAGCAGTCACTCAGAGAGGTACAAGCACTTTTTTACTTGCTGTTTGTTTTAAATATACATGGCATTTATTCCGATAATATAGGGTGAGCTGTGAACGGCCCTGTTTTGTTGAAATATGAAGGTTCAATTATTCAGTGGCGTGTTAGTGAAATGCACACACACACTAACACCGCTAGGGCCTGGGTGGTGGTCACGTGACCTGCAAGGTTGGGACACAGAAAATTACCGTTCATACATTTCCATAATGTAGGAATTTGATTAAACACGTCAGAAATTCGAGTTTTGAATCAGTGCGACACAAGTTCTACAGCCAATTTATGCGTCGAAATCAGCTAAACTTAAAGTAACTGCTGTAGCTGAATTGAGGCTTTGATAGCTACAGACTGTGGTACTGTCGTATTGAAGATACTGCAGATAGAGCAGTTTTCAATTGAGTGTGAAAAGTAATTACACAATTGCTTTGGTTTTTCATTGCTACGCTTTGTGATTGGCTAAAAATTCTCGCGCCACTTTCTCGACCAATCAGAAGTAAAACCAAAACCAATCGTGACTTGCTCGCACGCGTTTTCCCGCGCCTGGCGCCGCCGACATGTAATTGCTTCGAGCTCTGATTGGTTCATTGGATTGTTTACGACTGCTGTGAATGGTCAGAGTAATTACTTTGGTTTTGGTTTTACGACACTCAAATGAAAACTGCTCTATGTAGATAAATAATTAAAGTAATTACTATCTCTTCAAACAAGGCATTTTCATCTCCTGAAGTACAGTTCGCTAAAGCACGACAAGAACAGCTATTAGATTTCCAGCGGGTGAGTTTTCTTATCAGTCGTTAAAATTTTTAGAGACTATCGCAAACTATCACCACATGAGAGTACAGCTTATTAGCTTTCACTTTCATTTCCACACCTTTGCATCCACGGACTCAAAAGGTAGAACCGCCTTGTACAACGTAATAAACAATACCACATTTTTTATGAATGCGCTGGTCAATAGCTTTAATTTGAGTAGCCACACTTCAGGTCCAACAGTTAGAACCACCTTCTACAACATAATAGAGAAAAACCACAAGAAAGAACTGCTCAATAGCTTTCATTTGAATGGTCGCACTTTAGAATTGCATCCGCAGACTCAAAAGTTAGAACCACCTTGCACAGCATAATAAACAGTAAAACAGAAAAGTACTGCTCAATAGCTTTCATTGAATGACTACACCTTAGAATTGCATCTGCAAACTCAAAAGTTAGAACCAAATTTCCCGACTTAGAGTTAGACCCAGGCGCTGAAAGCGTTAATTGTTTGAAATAAATGTATGTAAAATTTTTACAGGAACTGGACGAGACGTGGCAAGGAATGCGCTGGATATTAGATGCGCTTCACTATGCCAGAGATCGACAAATCCGAGGTGGAATACCGCTGGTCGAGGTGTTCCAGTACTCGGTTTCTCATCCTGAGGGACAATGCTGCGTGTGTTCCTCGGATTTAAAGGGTAAAGTTCTTTGCAATGGGCAAGGTAAGTTAAAATCTATTCATGCCATCAAGTCCTGATGACCCATTCTGCTCCCCCTATACTTTTTGACTAGTCCCTAATGATACAAATTTTTATTTCCTTAATTGCATCACGCGTTTATTTTACTCAGGTTCTTCATCTTCGTTAAGTGGTAGTCCAAGAGAGGGCGTGATCCAAATTCACACGGCAGGGGAGACCAGTCTTCCTCCTGGCGCAGCTGTCACGGTATAGTAACACCAGTTGATTTTAAATTGCAGTTTAGAAGCTACTTTGCTCAGAACCTTCCGAGATTTCGTCGAGCTTGCGACGTTTAGCAGGGTTGTTGCGTAGAATGTGGCTTAAGCTGACGATAAGTTGTGATTCCTATTCCATCAGTTCTAGCTTAAAAGGACACCGGCTGTTCCGCCGAAACAACAACAATTCACTTAGCTTAGTTTCATGTTATATCGCCAAACGCCACTAAATATACAACTAAATTGGATAAAACGATTCTATAGAGAAAAACAGAAGCAGTAGTTTGGAGATAAAGTGCAGGATTACAAGGATGGAAGTGGATTACAGTTCATCAAATTTGATTTCGTGACAGGCGGTCAAGAAATCAAACTTGCCATTCTGGTGGAATTTTGAGTTTTTTTAGTCGTCGTATCGTCTTTTTAGTTCATATTTCTTTGCGTTCATCACTGTTGGCGATTGGTCTGCCTGTTTAAAGATAATAAAGCAAGCTTAAAGCAAGATTCTGACCATAATCATATTTCAGCCGGGACACTGTCCCTTAAGGCCTGTCTACACATGCAATTTTTGTCGCGCTCTCCAATGCAACTGTTGTCGCAAGTGAAAACTAGCGGCGATTTCAGTGCGATTTGGTAGCGATATTTGCTGCGATTTCCCACAAGTCGCCGCCAAGTTGCACCAGTGGATGCCTTTGCGATATCGCGTGCAAATCGGTCCGAAATCGCCGCAATACTCCTGTGACGTTCACGGTGAGCTCGAGCGCGACAAAAGTTGCATTCTCTGTTTTCGAATTGCCCATAATACACTTTGTTTGCCCCCCAAATTTTGCATAAACTATTGTTTGTTAATGCTCTTGGGAGGACTGCATATTCCCAAGAGCATTTCAAAACAATAGTTTACGCAAAATTTGGGGGGCAAACAAAGTGTATTATGGGCAATTCGAAAATAGAGAATTAAAAAGTTCGACAAAAATTACACAAAGAATCGCATGTGTTAACTGGCCTTTACTCTGCGTCATCGTATTCTTTACATAACCAGTTTAATATATATCCCTCATGGGAGATTGATACGATTATCAATTTAGAATATTGTTTCTTGTGTCGTTTTAGCTACATATAACTCCCAGCACGAGGGCAGGCGAAGTGGTAAAAATGGTCGTTCAACAACTTCACAAAAAATGTCAAGACAGAGATAAATCTGCGCGCTGGCATAACCTCTCGGAGCAGAAAATTAAAGACTTGTGTTTAGTAGCAGTAATTGGTGGACAAGAAAAGTGTTTTAGAGACGATTTTAAACCTCTCCAACTTCAGAACCCGTGGAGACGAGGAAAACTGTTTCTGAGATTACGTTCAGAGGCTCTCGCAGCATCTTCGTCGGGTTATTTTACAAGTGTGTGACTTGCAATCACTTGCCACAATAGTAAATATTGCCATGTCGTTTAAAATAGTTATAATTTATTGTTAATGAAGTTCCCCAATCCTCCAACCCCTCAACCCTAATATTGAAATAGTAATCGATCTGAAGAGATTCTCGTTTGGTTGTCGAAGTACCATAATGCCTATTATTTTCGCTTGGTTCAGTTCTTTTTTCGTTACTCAGGCGCGACATTGAGGGTTCGCGAAAATTAACCCCGTGACATTTAATGCAGTCTATTGTTTGGCCTGGAGCTTAGTACTTTTCTCCGTTTTCACAATTAACTCATTATCCTCATGAATTTTACCTGCACATTTTGTATGGTTTTTGTGAATTTAATCCCACGAAAATAAAAGGCGTTAGGGTGAGTGGCACAGCCAACGAGGAAAGTTACTTTACTTTTCCCATATCATTGCAAGTGAATATGACTTAAAACTAACACTCTGCTGGGTCAGTTAAGCCGAATAGTTAAGTGACAGAAGTACAGTAAATGACCGTTATTCCCTCAAAATTGTGGATTGGAATTTTAAAACTAAGTTGTCATGTTTTCCAATTCACTTCAGGGCCTGTTGTGTTCGCACAATGTTCTTGCAATGTCGGTGAAGATGTTGGACGCGCGGCTAAACGTTCATTTAACTTCGCCCAGTATGCGACCAACAAGAATGTCGGTTCAACATTGTTGGACCAACAAATGCTAGCTAACAATGTTGAAATTTTCATCCCGGGCTTGCGTTGTCTTACACGCGTAAGACAAGGCGTGTCTTGGCACCGGCGCGTCTTGGCACCGGCTGTTTTTACTTTGAGTTCTGATTGGTTCATTGTGTTATTTGCGTTTGTGATTGGCCAGATATGTTCTCTTTTGTTTATTTCTACGACAGTCATTAGAGAATCGCTTTATTTTTCTTTTAAGATTTTCAGGAGAATGTTAGACATGCAGGTCATGAAAATAAAGGGAAATTGTCATGATGTTTTAACAATTACCCTAAGTTTCTATTTCTAATTTCCCGTGCGAATACAGCCGCCTCAAATCGCTCCCGTCCGGGGCGTTCATTCGCAGGGCAGTTCTTAATGTAAATATTTAAACCAGTAAGTTAATATCCGGGAGTGATCTTTAGACATGGTTATTTTGTACAACAGAACGTTTCCAATTGTATTCAGAGTGCTGGGTGAAGCAGAAAAAAAGCAAAAGACAGTGTGAAATGCCGTTAAGTTTCTAACCCATCTACCCCTTACAACTGATGCTAGTAGATTTTAAAATACGCGTTCTACGATAGAAACGACACCCAAGCACAAGCTTCGGTAAAAATCAAATCAAATGTACGAAACACTAATCCGTGTTTGAAGTTTTGACGAAAAATGAGAAAAAAAAATCTATAGATACGTTTTAAAAATTTCATATTTGTCGCGACTCTCGTTATTTTCGGGACGTTACGGTCCCAGTTTTAGTTTGTGGATTCAGGAAACTTCGGAAATATTTTCAGTATTGTAAGAAGTTGTTTTCTAGCAGTATTAAAGCCCTGAGGACTCCCATATAAAAATGACGGAGGTTCGCATCGTACCTTTTAGGGATAAAAATTTGTAGATTGGGGCCGCTTAGGCTGCTAAAATCTAAAATGACCACCGTTAGAATTATCCCGGTACCTTTTAGGGTATTGAGCCGAAAAAATATGACAGGAAATATTTGTCAGTTCATGTGTTGTTTTAGAATTGGTACCTCTTAGGGGTGAAAGTCAATTTGAGCCACGCCCATCAAACGAGATTCTGGTACCTTTTGGGTGTTTTTCGAAAATTACCGACGAGCACCCCGTCATTTTCATATGGGATCCTCCCCCTGCTGTTTAAGCAACGATGACGCATTGATTGTAGGAAGTTTCAGAATGGTCTGTTTGCAGCCATTTTATGTTTTGTTTTTATCAGGTTTTATTTAAGTTCGTTGAGCGAGTTGTTTCTCCACCACCCACCTCCCGTCCCCTTTTGTTCGTACCCGTTCATCACCCGGTGTTTTTTCTTTCGCTCGCGCGCTCGACTATCTTTATGTCAAAAATATAGAAGGGCTGTGGACACGTTAAATTCATAATGGTGCGAATTGAGACCTTTGCCCAAAATACTGGGAAATGCAGAGGTCTCAGATATCCCCATTGTATTTCAGTCCTTTAACTCCCAAGAATGCTAAAAATCAGAATTCAAGAAAAATCCTAAATTTCATTTTGTAAAATATTGAAAAACAAATGGTACCATGAAAAAGTACTGTCGAAGAGGTTTCATTTGAATGGTCACACCATAGGACTTTGTCCATAGACTCAAAATTTTGAACTACACTACATGTTTTCATAATTGACTCCGGCAGTGAAAGGGTTAAATTTCGATGTTCCCTGCTCTTTAGTATTTCAATTGTTGTCATTGTTTTTTTAACCCAAGAGCTGATCACTAAAATACTACCCGAATTACCGTACAATGTTATTTAAAAACAGGAAATCTCGTTCGTTTCTAAGGCAAGATGGGCGAATCCATCGTGGAAATAGTAACAATTTTTGTGTAAGTATGAAGATAATATGTAGATGATAAATGGGACTATTTAAGAAGTTCGGTATCAAAAGAAGCCGGTAAAAATATAAATGTGATGTTGTACATAGCTGAAGGTTGTTCTGGCCATAATAAAGTGTAACGAATTCTTTTCTTGTCTCTATATTGCTGTGTCAAGGTAGAGTCTACCTTCTATAGCTCAGAAGGAGGTCGGACACTTGTTGAGAATTATATAACGTAATGTCGACACTTAGAATTTTATTTTCAATAAATTTTAAAATGTAAAAAAGAAAATCTAAAATCCCCACTCCGGATTGAACCTGTGACCTCAGCTAGGCTTAGTCTTACATAGCCTACCGTACCACTGTACCACCAAGATTCTCGGGTTGCCTAGTCCTAAATTTAACTATATAAATTGCTAACCCCAACCCCAACTGAATGCTAACCAGTTACTCCGTTATATAAGTCTCAATAAGGTGTCAGACCTCCTTCAGAGCTGTGAAATCTTGCAATTTCCCTGTGTCAATTTCGAACAACCTCCTCCCCAGGCCCTTCGCGTGTTCAAAATGGCGGCGCGGGATAACCCAGTATTTTGACATAACACCCCCAGTAGCGGGGGATGGGGGGTACTCTGTCCATTTTGAGGTGGTGGTGACACCCCAGTTATAAACAATCCCTACACTATCCCAGACTCGCTATTTTCCAGAGGCTGTGACCACTGATCAGTTTAGATCTATTCTAGACAAAAACTCTCAAAAACCTTATACCAGACAAAACTGTTTGAAAACCCCTTTACAAACCGTTTTTTAGGCAATATTAAACTGAAACTGAATTGTCTTATTCGTTCTGCGATAGGCAGCCATATTTGTTTTCCCGCAGTCTGGAATCCCAGTTTCAAGCGGTACAAAGAGATTTCAACATCTGTTACCAGACAATACGCCATGGTTCTTGAAATATTTCAGCAGCACAAAGGGTTTCTACGTGCGCCATTTTGAACGCGGAGAAAAATTGTAATCCTCGCAGTGTGCTGTGCTATCAACTTGAGCAGGTCAAAAGCAACCTGAAAATATTCAGGCTTAAACGGCCTAGGTCATGGGTTCGAATCTCGTTCAAGCCTGTATATTTTCCAGGTTGCTTTTTCAACTACTTAAAGGGAACCTCCATTGTCAGAACAAATTAACGTTAAATTGTTAGAAATAAAGTCGAAATTTAAATTCTTAAAAGAACAGGTGCAAATATAATTTTAGTGTACAAATAAAATGGATATAAATATCGCCTATTTTCGCTTTCAAATTTCCTACGCGCCGCCATTTTGAATTATTATGACGTGTTACGCTTGCCGCTATTGTTAAGAATCGAAATTCTTTTGTTTACAACAATAAGACAACCGTAACACGTCACAAATATTCAAAATGGCGGCGCGCGGGAAATTTAAAAGCGAAAATAGGCGATTTTCATATCCATTTTTTTGTACACTAAAATTATATTTGCACCTGATTAGACTTTATTTCCAACAATTTAACATCAATTTGTTATAACAATGGAGGTTCCCTTTAAGTCGATAGCCCACTGCGAGGATCACAAATTTCACTCATGTTTAATCCGCAGAGGAGTCAAATTTGACTGTAATTTCTTCTATTTTCACGGCGCGAATCGATTTGGTCAGAGCAAAACTATGAACGGAACGAACAAGGTATCAGGCGATCGTGTTACGCGTCTCGGTGGTGAATTCGATTCGCACGGGCCCTGTGCCTATATGAAAGGCACTGAAATTTTTCTGGTGCAAAGGATTCTGGGAAGATTCTCATTATAATTATATATTATTTTAATTATTTTATTTTAAATAAGCGCAAATAATATGAAAATGACGTGGGCGCTCGTCGGAAATTTTCGAAAAACACCCTAAAAGGTACCAGAATCTCGTTTGATGGGCGTGGCTCAAATTGACTTTCACCCCTAAGAGGTACCAATTCTAAAACAACACATGAACTGACAAATATTTCCTGTCATATTTTTTCGGCTCAATACCCTTAAAGGTACCGGGATAATTCTAACGGTGGTCATTTTTTATTTTAGCAGCCTAAGCGGCCCCAATCTACAAATTTTGACCTACGCGATTCTAGCTAATATTGCCCAATATGTCGGTCAGACAAAACTAACCTTCATCAGGGACTAAGAAAGCTAAGAGAAGATGGAAACAAACGGTTGAAATATTGGGCAATATTAAAAGAAACCGAACAAATTCAGCTGTTTGATTAGCCTTGGTCCTTGCATTGTTACAGAAGTGATTAGAAAAAAGATTGTTCCATGAAAGCTACTCTGTTTGCATTCTGGAAGTGAAAGAGGGAATTAATCTTCGCAAGAGTTAAATCACACACTGGACTCCAAATGTCTGTAACTAATCTTTTTACAGCCGGTAAATAGCCAAACTGGTGCAAGTACATGGTTCCTTCAAGATGTGACAAGGATGAGACCAAAGAAACATTGGGAAAAGAGGCGTTTTAATAGCAGAAATGATGAAATAAATTTGGTGATCACTTGCACTGTAATACAATCTGATGTTGAGTTATGTGTTGTGCATTTATTGTATTTATTGAACAATTTCTGTCGTGTCCCCAGGGACTTCTCCCCTTTCAAAATAGGGCAGGCATTCTCGCCCCAGACAGTCTATAAATATGTTAAAAATTACATCTCCCGGCAGCTAATCCACGTTGGTATAGTGGATAATGATATTAGTTATGAAGCAAACGATTCGGGTTCGAGGCATACACTTTACTGATCTGTTGATAGGTTTTCTTGATAGGTTTTACTTCATGTAACTTAAAGTGAAAAGGAAAGGTCCGTTTGAGAGATGTTAACGAGTGTTAACCTCTCCGAATTTACCATTATAGTTAATTTAGAACACTGTTTCCCAGGACATTTCAGAAAAGAAGAAATAAAAAAACCATGTTATTTGGACTGGATTCGAACCCGGAACTACCGCTACTAGAAACGTCTTCTTACCACTAGACCACCGAACAACAAGGCGATGGGAAATTATATCTGCAAGATACTTATTTGAGTCTTGCATAGAGTATCATTGATCTTCAGTGATTTATAGGGCGAAACAGCTGTCCGCGGTTGCTACCCTGCTTTATTGGTTTCTGTCGTATTGGTGTCTCGCAAAATCTACTTTTTACGACGTAGAAAGTGCGACCTACCTGGAGAAGATCTTGAATTTCCTGCCTTAAACTACGCTAGCAAAGCCGTAAAAGGAGTAAACGATAGAAAAGTACTCAATAAATCATCAGAAATTATTGTTCGAATTTTATTTATAATTTGAGGAGAATAACGAAGCTCTAATCCGAAAGTGTCCGGAATAGGGGCTGTCCGGAATTAGGGCAACACACTGGACTTTAATTCTCCGCTAAACACAGCAATCCAACTACCGCGCGAAAAACAAAGCCTCGGGGGCGGGCACACAACGCACCCGCGAAACATTCCGCTAGCCATGACCATGAAAAATGACGGGCATAGGTTCTATGAGTATGGGGCTCTGCAGCAGGCCCTCGGCCCGCGAGAGCACCGCTATTACACCCAACAAAGATGGTTGTTATATTAGGAAATAGCCAGCGGCCTTCATAAAATGAAAGAATGTGAACGCGCTCTCATTTGCTGATATGAAAGCTGTGGTTTGCCGAGAGTTGACCACACAAATAAGGATGGGATACCTGTGCGCTGTAGTAAGTCTTCCCATAATTCCTCTGATATCGTACCCAGTTTGTGCAAATATTCAAACATCTTCAAAACATGACACGAGACAAAAGAAGGTTCTGAGGTCTGTTTGAGCAGGTTTGAGTCAAAATGGTCGCCTATTCTAGGGCAGAGAAACTGCTGCCTTGCTGTTAGTGCCTTCAGTCTTTCAAGGGACATCAAACAACTGTAAACTGTGAGTAAACGTTCTTTTATAACTATTTACTGAATCGCAGTTTCTGACAATTTGACTTAAACTTAAGTTCACCTTTTTACAGTTAGGTTAAGTACGTGCAAATTGTCATACTTTGACTGCACAGTTTTATGCATCAGCAGGCTTATTTTCATAAACTCGATCACTGAACAATGTTTAGTTATGGTATACAAAGTCGAAGTTCGATACAAATCGTGTCGCCACACTGGTGTAACGTCGGCGAGAAAATTAACTGTTGTTTACGCCTCGCACTAGGCGGATAAACTTCTACCTCGTTGTACGTGCTTTCAGTCTTTCAAGGGGCAGTAAACAACTATAAACTGTGAGTGAATCTTCTTTTATACCTATTTATTGAATGTCAGTTTCTGATATACGTTTTTAGTTCACCGGTTTTGAGGTTTTGATTGCAAATTGTCAGAAATTGCGCAGTTTCATGCAACAGTAAACTTATTATGACAGATACCATGCAGCTCTTTAGAACCTCTGATTTTATTGAACCTTGAACCTTGGTATCATGCAGCTCTATTGTTTTCAGGGCTGGGATCCATTGTTTTGTTGTTTGTTCTATTGTTTTCTCAGCCAATCAGAGAAGACCTTTTAATGAGGTGCATTGGTCTGTAGCCATGTTGAAAATTAATTGGAGGCACCAGACCACATTGGGACGTTCCATTTTTTATCCGCACCCCCCCCTAAAGATGACAGGAATCTGAACCCTCGATTTATTGTCGGCGCCCGTTGAAAAATGAAATCCGAAGGGTTGATTTTTTGTCGGCACCTTTGAAAAAAAAATCTGAAGGCTCCAAATTTTGTCAGCTTCTATTAAGAAAAATTCCGAACCCTTGGATTTCACTACCCGTCATCCTTGGGGGGGGTGCGGATAAACAATGGAACGTCCCATTGATAAACCATTCTTATAAGGATGTTTGTTGTAGTTAATTTTTTATTTCAGGTAATTTTTGTTTTTCCTTTGTTTCAAATTCATTAGCATATATTACCATACCCAAAAACAATGGAAAAATAAAAATTACCTGAGATAAAAAATTAACTACAACATATCTATTTGAAATTTCAGTGGCCTTGTTAAATTTTTTCAGCCCAGGGTCAATAAAGTGATGTGGGCCAATTTCCTGCCATTTTTGGGGAATGAGCCTGTTTTAACAAGTTTTTGATGTTGTTGATAGCTATACATATCTTGAACAAGACAAGTTGCTTAACAGTATAGTTAAACAAATTTGTCTGACAATGTCTTCTTCACAATGCGCACAAGAACAGGAGCAAACACAGACATGAAAAAAACAATAACATATCCTCAGTCTAGAAAATGAGTGGGAACAATTTTCAAATAAAAAACATCAGTTGTTTATGAAAAATAGCCTGAAAAACTAAACTTGAAAGTCAAAATATCAAAAATTGTAACACAACATTTTGGATTTTGCGATGCAAGGGAAATAGAACTGCAAAATGTTTACAAAAGAAAAATGGACAACAAACTCTCTCAGTTGAAAATTTTATTCAAATATCACTCACTCGCACTCAAAAGCATGCGTTAAATTGTCACATTAAGCAAACTGTCCATGCAAGCAAATTTGATTAGCACATGGCAAATTTCTTGCACAATTGCTTGACTGAAAGTCAGGGATGTAGATTCAGTTTTTAACAGGCAGGAATTTGGAACTGACAGACAGGTAAAAAAGAGAAAAACGTAGTCCTTTTAAAGCTGCACTTGGCTTTTACAGCCAGAAAAATGAAGTTCACAGCCGGGTAATTTCCCCGGTTCCCGGTTATTATCTACATCCCGAATGTGACTGAGTTTTCCAAATATTTCTCAAAAAATACTGATAACAAAAAGAAACAGTCAATTAAATATTTCTTACAAAGTAAATCCACATTCAAAAATGTTATTTCCTTTAAGATAGTTTTCCAGGAGTGCTTAAAATTCTTAGAAAAGTCTGCCACTTCGAGTGTACACACATGTGCACACATGTGCATGTCAGTTTTTCAAGGGGCAGTTAACAACTAATAGGACTGTGAGTGAATCTTCTTTTATACCTATTTATTGAATCTAAGTTTCTGATATACATCTTTAGTCCACCTGTTTTACAGTTTTGAGTGCAAATTGTCAGATATTGTGCAGTTTCATGCAACAATATTAATAAATAATAAGCTTTTAAGAATAAAAATTAGTGATAGGAGTTAAGTTTGAATGATGTTTCGATGACTGACACTCGTCATTTTCTAATTCATGTTACTTAAGTCGCATTCTTATGAGTTCATTATATAATAAATTGTGTGTGAAAGTCTAATGTTGCATGTGATTAAAAAATACAATGTGGAATGTAGAGGGTGTTAATTAGGTAAATAGTTTTGCTTTGATTGAGTCAGATTGAGTGTTGAGTTTAGGTTTCTTGTCTTTGATAAAGAGCATTTCGTAAATTAAGCATTCCACAGCATTTCTTAAGAATGGTGAATTGTTCCTGAAGATTTTTTATTCCTCTGATTGTGTCATGCAAGTGATTTCCAATAGCAGAATGCTTGTGTTCCTCAACGCGCTGAAAAAGGTGTCGGCATGTATAACCAACATAATCTGCATCACACAGATCACATCTGAATTTGTAAAGTGATTGTCGTTGTTTGACAATTGAAGGTGAAAAATAGCCTGGTATCTTTTGTACTGGAACTATCGGTTTAATATATATTTTTAAAAAATGTATAAATATAAAATTGCAATACTTGTCACATCCAAGGCAGTCTGAAAAAAGCAATATTCATTATTTCTTTCCTAGAAAAAAAGAGAATGTCACGAGAACTTAACAGACGAGGAGATTTGAGTTTACACGTCTTCCAGAAATGGAAGGACACAAATATTGGTGTAATTTTAGCTCCTGTGTTGGCTTTCGTCATGGAATATCCCATTGCCACTCTGTTCATTGCAGTCTTCATAGGACTCTCTGCTTTGCCTTTTGTGCTGTTCATTTGGTTTGTGTTATACAGCCTTGTCTTCACCATCTTTGGATTTGCAATGATTGAAGGAACGATTCTGATGATTGCTGTCTCCCTGCTCAGTGCCATCATATTTTTTGTCTTTTTCGTGTCGGTGTGTGTGACAGCCCTGCTTATCCTGACGTGGACTTCAGCTGCTATTGGTTACAGCTTGGTTCAGAAGTTGCAAGGGATTGTCCATTACTTTTTCCCACATTTGAATTTAAGCTTGGAGAATTTGCCCGGAAGACCTGGAACCGCGACAGGGCATCCAAAATCCGAATAAACTTTCAATAACACGTAAACTCTGAAGATCAAAGCCTAACTAAGGTTTGCATTTTACAGTGCCGCCAATTATAATACTATGGCGAAAAAAACATTAGATCCCTTAAAAGGGAAACTGACGTATGTAATGGATTGAAATCCACCAATCATAACCCACAAACATGACCTTTTTACCATTTTGTGTAAAACATCGTTGTTTCCTGAGACTTCCACCATGATACAGTACCGCTCAAATGTAAGTAACCACCATCTCGCGAGACACGTCTCGTTTCTCGCAAGGCGCGTCTCATTTCTTGCAAGTGCACTGGAGGTACCTTACAATTGCTTCCAGTTCTGGTGTATTCAAAACTGTTGGGTATGATACATACATACATACATACATACATAAACTTTATTAAAGTGTCAAGGTATTTAGCTAAAAGCTAATTGTGGACACTAACACTAATACACTTATTTGCGGCAGTGAAAAATGAAACTGTTTGTTGGGTTTTGAACTTCCGAGTTTGCGTGTTAATCGAAAAGCGCAGTAACAGGACATGGTGAAAGGACCAGTAAATATTTAAGATCAGTAATTTTTCTTCTAATGACATGAAGTGAAATATGGTCACTAAAATTGGTGATTTATTTTAATAGTTACAATACAGTAAAAACCTCTATTTAAGCGGCCCTCTATTAAGTAGTCACCCTTTATTAAGTGGTCATCCTTTATTAAGCGGTGACTTAACAAATCGCGGAATTAAATCGCTCCTCATAGTTACAGTACACTTGACCTCTTTTATGTGGTCAGTTGGCTATTTCCCAGGGATGACCACTTAATAGATGTTTGACTGTAATGCTAATCATTAAAATAATGATTGATTTGTATGCTTAGAAAATGCTGGTTGTCCTATGAGGTACAATTATATTATATATTATTATTATTATTATTATTATTATTATTATTATTATTTATAGGAATTTAGGAGTGTACAATTCACAATGGTGTAATTGGACCAGTGATTATTTAAAACCAGTTTAGTATATACAGTAGAGTGAGTATATAGATGTTCAACAGTATGTGTCAACCTCGTCCCCAGGGTCTCTCATCTTCCCGCCCCCTGGAGCGAGAGAAGAGAGACCCTGGTTAACTCTGGTCACGTGCGTCCCAAAATCTGGGATGTAACAAATAAAAGATTTGAGGGAGGGGCGGCAAAGTGTGATATTTGTTCGCTCTAGCAGAGCATTGCAAATGAAAACAAATCCGAAAAGCGTTTGGCGGCTTCCGATAAATGTGAAGCGGCGGTCATCCGCAGACTTCAAAACATATCCACATCGACTAGTTTTGAGAGTGCAAGTTGCTTCAGGATCTGTAAACTAACAGTTGGGGAATTGTCACGGCGCTTGAAGATTTGTCGGCAGTATTAAAAGCTAATTTTGGACTCGCTACACAATTATACAGTCCAATTTTATTACTGGACGCCGCCGCTAAGCTCGGTCTCGGCAGAAAATACCCGGGTTTTATAACAGGAAACGAGGTAGAGAAGATAATGATAGCTTTTATTCTTCGTAGGTGAGGCATGTTGTTTTGTTCAACATTTACCAGTTCCAGTCGTTTGAATGTCTATACAAGATCTTTACATTTTATTGTTTCATTATACGCTTGTAAAATTATTGAACGATAACCATTTTAATCTTGCGCATAATTCATTCGCTTTTATTTGAATCGTTTCATTGAACCGTTTCCGGACATCAACGGACTCGCGCACAGCACGAGCCACTGTGAAGAAAACGAGACAAAATTACAAACACCGACTCCTCCTTAGGAATATAATTGTCCAAGAGGCACGTGACCAGAGTTGACCAGGGTCTCTCTTCTCTCGCTCCAGGGGGCGGGAAGATGAGAGACCCTGGGAACGAGGTTGCAGTATGTGTATGGAATACAATTACTGGCATTCACCATCCAGTTATTAAACATGCATAGGAATACTATTATGTCATTTACCCATTCTATCAGGTGATGTTCTTGTGATGTCAAGGTGTTCCAGTATGATCGCACTTTGGTTTACCAAGTGTACCATCCTACTGGTCAGCCTTGCTTCCACTTCTTAATTGCTTTACAAGAAAATTTCATCCTTGGCTTAAAGGGGCACTGTCCTGCTGAAATATTGATATTGTGTTTACTTAGTTTCCATGTTATATCGCCAAATGCCACCAAATGTACCACTAAATTGAATAAAAACATTCTATAGAGCAAAACAGAAACAGGAGCAAGTGCTAAGTGTAAAATTTGTCTAGTGTTAAGTCAGCCACCATTTTGGTTTTGCAACCTGTTGTGGGTTGTAAATAAGAAGTAAAGGAGGGTTGGGAGGGCACTTCTTTTCTTTCTTTGTTTAACTCAGTGCTTGTTCACCCCATTATACACCCACACCACAGAATAGTGGCTCAGTTTTTGAAGGCTTGCCTTTACATAAATCACCGCCGCTTGGGGTCAATATATTATTCGACTATGACATCATTAATTTTTATCCCACAAGGGCTAGAAAATGCACAAAATATGCGAGCGTATTTACAGGTTAGGAACAGGGTGAAGTTAAATTTTAAGTGTGTGCACTCGGAAACAAGAGTGAATCAATTGACAAAAAATGATTGCTAAATTGAGAAGTAACTAAGGAAAAGGCTCTTAAACATTGGAAGGTAGCAGTCAAATAATAAATATCTTATTTTGATGGTCGCATTTTAGTATTTCAACTCCAGACTGAGTTAATTTGGAATTTCTTGAAAGTCTTACTTTATTATTCATTGAGCAGTATGCAATATATTTTTAAGATGTGAATTTCATATTATCTATAATTGATTATTTATGTATTGAGGTGTAAAATTTTCAAGGACCCTTACAATTTTTTACCTGGTATAGTGTTTTGTTTATTTAATTTGCAGCATTATTGCAGTAAACTACAGATTGAATAACGTAAAATGTACTGTATGTTAAGTCACAGCTAAGTTAAACTATGCAGTTACTGAACAAACAATTTTATGGAAAGCAATAAAATTTTAATAATCCACAGAAAACGTTTTAAGTGATTTTTCCCATCCTATTAGGTGGTGGAGGAGGGGGGGGGGGGTGGGGGGTGGGGGATGTATTATCATATATAAGCTGTATGGGTATGTGCTGCTGTGAAGGGTATGGTTTTCAAGAAGTTTAGTCTTGGATGGTGTATTGAAATCAGAGAGTTTTGGTCTACAATAGGGTATCATAATAAGTAATAGTAATTGGACTGAGTGGAGTACAATTCAGGGAGTAATCGAGCGAGTAATTTCAAATCTGCCGAGCGCGTAGCGCGAGGACGATTTCAAATTAGTAGCACGATTACCCCTGAATTGTACGACACGAAGTTCAATTACTAATTAATGAAATCAATAACAAAATTTGAGATTAAAAAGTCTATGTGGAGTTTTTTGTGCTCAAAACTTCAAGGTTATTTTCTATCAGTTTGAAAGCAGGAAGAAACAGCAAGAGATAAAACCTATTGAAGTGCACCTGATTGATGTGCGCGCAAGGTAGGTGTCCAACAAGAATTTTGTTATTTATACGATTATAACAAAAATAAGTCTGCACTACTTATTAAGGCCACCATTTTGAGAAAGGTCCTTGAAGTCTAAGGTCTCGAGACAGGACCAGACTAAAAGTAGAAAATTTGTTTCCAGGACAATGAACACCTGTGAGAATTAGAGATGATAATAATAACAAACATTATTTTATACAGTGTAAAAAACCAATTCAGTTATACAACTGCTATCAAAATGGACCCGAGAGTGTTATTACATAATAATAATAATTTTGGCCCGTCAGTTTTGACTTTGACTTTTCTTTATCTTTAATATCTTTGGAATGAATGAATGAATGAAAACGTTTTTATTGGAGAAATTACATAATCCTTGGTCAGCGTTAATAGGCTTCCAAACAACAGGGCCCTGGCGTTTAGTCCCAAACTTTTTTGTTCATTATATGCAGCAAGCAATGTATTTTTGGTATGTGAATTATGTCAGTATCTGAGTTGTAAAAGTTCAGCCACCAAAAATTTATTATTATAATAAATTTATTATGATAAATTAATAAGTTAATCATAAAATGTAATTATTATCTGCACTATCTTGTTTATTTACTTTATTTGCAGCATAATTGCACAAAACCTTCCTGCAAAACCCAAAATTAAACCCCCAAAAAATCTCATGCTGAATTTTTGAACCTTAAAAAAATAATACCCAGAAGGGAATGATATAACAAGTTTTGTTGTACTACATAATTTCGTAGCACCATGCACAGCAATAATTCTTTACCACAAATTTTCATTATTGTTTTGAATACCCCCAAGAATCCATGCTTCACTCAAGCCATCCCAAAAAAATACTTGGAATCAAAAATTTCAAACCCCAAAAAGTCATTCGCAAATCCCATCACTTTGATTCTGAAAATTTGTTCCTTACAGGTTGAAATAAATTTTTTAAAACAGATGTTTCATCAGGAATTTTCAAATCACTTTATATTTGATAGTTCATTAGATGGATTTTTAAAATCACTGAACTAAGTGATTTGAACCATATAAAATTGATGGGGTGATTGCGGATATTTTGAAAGATCGCTAAAAGGTACCAGAAACCCATATTTGGGGTGTGGCTCACATTAATTTTTGGCCTTTGAAACCTTGTAACTGTCAGCATATTTTTCTAGATTAATACCCTAAAAAGTATCAAAATGACTCTGAGAGTGGTCGTTTCCAGTTCAAACACACCAAAGTGGTACCAAACCAGGGGCATAGCCAGCTTTTAGAAGAGTTGTAGGCCTGGCCATCCGGGGGGTCGAAAATTTTTCAATATTGGCCATTGAAATTGCTTCATCCTTCACTTTCTGTATATTTGATAAAAGAGAATGGATTAGAATGTTTAAAACAAGTGGGCTGAAAAATTTGTAGGCCCGGGGCTACGGGCCTATAGGCAGGCTACGCCACTGCAAACCACAAAAATTACCCTCACCCCTGTCACTTTAACATGGAGTACACCCAGGCTCTAGGTCTGGATTCTTAATTGAGCATCAAGATTCATGCATAAAAGAGAATCAAACTCAAAAATAACATCTTGTTTTTGTTTAATTTTTAAATTGAGCATTGCTGATGTAACTTGGAATCAATTTACACTGAGCAAAACTAACCGGCTTTGTGGCGAATCCAGTTACTTTTCCTGTAACCATTTACACATAGAAGGGTGAGACCAGTTGTAATTAGAGCTGAATGCTAACAAGAGCTTTCAATTACTGACTTATTGAGAATAAACCTCTTTGGGATTTTAGATATTCATCTTTACATTGTCTTGTTCCAACAACATCCATGCCTCAGAAGTTTGTACTGGTTTAACCCCCCACCCCCCATTCCACCCACGGTTGGCCACTGCAACCTCTCGCTGACAGAAAAAGTAGAGATTCTTGCTGTTATGATCTTTCAACTGAAAAAAACAACTTTCCACTTCCGTACAGCTTTTTTGAAAACATGATAGTAATAGTCCTTTATTTGAACAACTACAATTGTACCAAGTTATAATGCAGAAAGCTAACAGCTCAAGATTATTTTTAAAATATGTAAAAGCACAAAGTCCACGCAACAACACAAGCAACCATGACTGAAATAATACATTTTACTTTGTGACATGGCCTCTTATCAAACTTTACATGAAGTGTCACTACTTGACAAGTACTACAAAATCAAAAAATATCTTTTTTTCATATCTAAAATAACTTTGACTGATGAAATCAATAAGCAACCACAAATCATGTCTCATATAACTCGTAGATTGCAGCTCTCAAATAATTATATTAAGCACAGCTAAGCTTGTCATGCAGAACTTTAGCCTCATTTTTCAGCTGTTTGAGGGAGTCCGGTTTTCAGATCTTCTCCGCGAAGGAACACAGACAAACAAAACAGCTGAAAATCGAGCCAAAGAAATTCTGAAGCAGATATTTACCAGTACATCTAAAGGAAAACAACAGACAAAATCCATCCGAGAGTTCACTGAAAATTGAACTGCAGACTAAACTGGCTGCATCCCACAGTTTAAGTGGGAAATAGTGGGAATGTTAATTTGTAATGCCAAATTTCCTAACGTTGACTTTTATGTCAAAAGGCAATTTATTGGAAAATGGTCATAACTATTATTTGTTATATCTGCAGAGCCCTGTAAACTTCAGGTGGAGAGTTTAAAAAGTTTGTGTTAGCTGTTAAATTCCTAGCCAAATTGCATGGAATTTTTTGTACATCCAAAAATTAATACTATATGAAATAACTGCTGTAGAAGACCTTTGAAAAGATAATAAATTATGTATAATGTTATGGCACTAATTGTATGACTTGTGTGAGTGTTTGTCATCTCCTCGCCCTACCCCCTCTCTGTAATCCCATGGAAGGGTATGGCATGGAGATGGTAGACATTTCAGGCTACAGTATGGCTGAAATCAACTAGTAGTTTGTCTGTTGTCTACATAGTAAAACAGGAAGATTATTAGCAAAAAATGATTCATCTTTCCCAGTGTATTACTACTGCACATTTATGAGACTGGCCCTTACAATTCACTATTGGGTAATAGTCTTCAACCCAATACTTCACTCCTGTTACAAACACTGAAGAATATTATTTTATTTTCTGAATCACTACACTAAGGAATTCCTTGCTGCCCATTTTTATCTAACAGTTATTTCTGGCTGCTACTTATTGTTCTACATTCCTAAAATATTATAAGAAGCTTTGTCATTTCTATAAAAAAGTCAACAACTCGCCCACATTACAAGTATGGCTTAAACTTGAGTTACAGTAAATCATCGTAAATTTTGGTTAATATAACTCGTGCGCTATCCCACAGATCAGATTTTAAGTGAAAGCTCTCTTAATTTAAAGCTGTCTCCAGCAAGTTAAGCCAACTGATAACAAAGGTTATTAGCATTGTCCAATCCTTCTGCCAAGCAGATGAAACTAAAAAATACAGCACGTTATTTCACTTTCAAAACTTTTGTACTCTATCTTGAAGGAAAAACTTAAGTAAAATTATTACTTCAACTTCTTTAAGTCAAGGCTGAAATTTTTATCAAACTTTGATGAAAAAATTATGTCTGAAAGTATATTGTCCCCACAAAAACATGTGCAATGAAACCACAAGATTAGAAATAAACCACAAGATGATAGGGTAATTGAGTTGAAGGTTGTCTGTATTTTGGAGCATATTTCTAAGTGAAAGACAACTCAAAAAAAATTTGTTGTGGCTTGTGGTCTAGCGTCCATCTCATAAGTAAGAACCAATAAAACTTCAACTTGCTTTCACAGCTTTTTTGTAGGTAAACCACACAGAATTAAGGAAAAGTGAAGTGAAAATTGATCTTTAGCACAAGCAAAAAATGAGTTTTCACTCACACGTAAATATTACTTTAATCTCCTAAATATGCCACTACTCGGCAGTAGCGTGTAACATTTTGCTGGAAACACTTATGCTAATGCCGTCAACTTCTCTTATATCCACAAGAAAGTTACTAATTCCACTTTTTCTCAAATACATATTCACCAAAATATTTGTCTGCATCTTAGGGTCAGGAGTTTGAGCATTCACTTTTTGATGTGTACATTCTCATCTCTACATAACTCATAAAGGGACACTTATATGTAATAAGTTATAATGTCCAAGATTTTATCAAACTATATAATAATCATTATTTATATCAAACAGCTGATCAAGCCTGTATAGATTGGCTCTTTTGTTTGTGATGATAGTCACAATATTATTTATCAATACTGACTTTACACAAATAGAATATAAAAATTCACAACCTAAACACTATTACCTACACATATCAACCAGAATATTTTCAAATTACTCTACTTAAGAAAAAAGTAAAAAAAATCAATTATTTTGCAGTCCACAAAATTGCTTGTCGGTGAGTATGCTTTATCAATTTAGCTTTCTTCTTTGTAAATAAACACTCTTATAAACACAGCCAAACACTGGAATGTCTTGACCTTATTTTTGCCTGATAAACAATTTTGGTGCAAACACACCTCAACTGCAGCTCAATATCCCTTATACCCTGGAGAAACACCCCCTTTAAATTGCATTATCTTGGACTCAACACTGTTTGTTGCATTTTCAAGTTACTGGAGCATCAAAGATTTTAGATTGTCTTGTAATATAGTGTCCTTTACTGCATGGAAAACAAACTTGATATTTTCTGTGTCGATGGCTGTTGTAAAGTGATGAAAAAGAGCTTTAGACCTCTCTCGTCGCTTGCTATCAAACATCTGTAAGATAAAGTTCTGCACATCTTCAAGCTTTCGTGGATCTCCTTGAAAAGCTGGGAAGTAGTCCTTTATGTTTGCATATTTGATCTTTTCCATTAAAAGATCTGTTTTGTTGAGAAAGAGGATGATTGACACATTGGCAAAGAATTTGTTATTCACTATTGTCTCAAAGATGTTGCATGACTCCACAAGGCGATTAGTCGTTCTATCTTCCATGAGAACTTGATCGTAAGCACTTGACGACACCAGGAAGAGAATTGACGTTACTTCATCAAAGCACTGAAACCACTTGGCTCTTTGAGATCTCTGGCCACCGACATCAACCATTTTAAAGGGGATTCCCTTGATAACAAATTCATGTTCCACGATACCCTTTGTAGCTTTCCTTGCATGCAGAACATCTTGTTTTGTGGGCAAGTAGTCCTTTAATAAAGAGCAAAACAACTGAAGTCAAACAACAACAATAACAACAAAAAACAGGTGCCCTTGGCTAGTATTTTTTTAGCTGGACTGTTGTAATAGCGAAAATTTAAAAAGTGCAGCTCATCTACCGTTTTTTTTTTACTCGAGTTTTCGTAGGAGCGAGAGTCTTAAAATGTAGGCCATTCTTTTTTTTCATCGGTCGCCAAATTGGGGGTCATGGTCCCAGGCGTTCCTGGTCCCAAACATTCCTAGCGGAGACCGTGGAAACTGGGGACGAGAATCACATCAACCTGCTTGTTTACTTGAAAATTTTCTTTTCACGATGTCAAAAGGGAAAGGTATGTCAAATGTGTCAGCAAATGGTGTCATCTTTTCTATGCTCAAACATACAAACCCACACACCGTTCACGGTAGATCCACTTTAAAAGATGGCATAGTTAATGAGCGTATATTTCAAAACAGATCGTTCCACAGACTCAAAGTAGCAAAGGAACAAATGATTGAGCAAAGATCTTACCAGAATCAAACCAGAAATCACATGAGTTGTCAATGATCAGAAAATGTGGACAGACGGTTACTACAGACGACAAAAGAACATTTACGAACTTTTCAGGTGCTGATAAAGACATGATGCAGCGTGATCAAACACTAGGAAATGACAATATGGACGCCATGTTGGATTGCACAAGTGACTCTTGTCAAAGTGAAGATACATGTAATTGTCGTATTTATGTGACTTTTGTCATGATTATTACATTTATTATATTTTTGCTCAAATTGAGTACATTACCAGCTTCTATTTTTCTATTTGTGTCATTAGTTTTGTCACTTTTGTGTGAAAATTATATTTGCATTTTGTGCAGCAATGTTTGTGATATCAAGTAACGTGGTGTCAGACGAATCTGATATATTAGACAAAGGAGCGTTATTATGCGTACAACAAAAGCATGATGTAGTAGGCAAACTCATTCGTTATGTAGTCCCCAAGGAAGCTCAAGTTAACACTTTAAACAGCGTCTTGTTAATAATAATAATAATAATAATAATAATAATAATAATAATAATAATAATAAGAGAGATAATTAGAAGAGAATTCCGTTAGCCCTTGGTCATTTGTTATGACCCGCCTAATAAAAGAAATTACGGCAATGACAACAGCCAGAACATAATGTTAAACAAAGATAATAATAATAATAATAATAATAATAATAATAATAATAATAATAATAATAATAATAATAATAACAGCTTTATTTCAACTGCAAAAAATCTGCTGAGAAAAGTATCAGCTGGGATCAACCAATGTGCAACTTTTGTATCAACACATCAGCATTACATGTTTTCAGATGTATTGGTCAAATAGTGCCGTACCTAAGCACATTGTTAAAGGCACAGGCTCATGGATGCGTATGCACAAGCTTCTGATTAAAACTTGAAAAGATTAGGCTAACTTTTTCAAGTTTGGTTCAGCAAATTCAAAATTGTATAGTGGGCGGCAGTCGCTGGGAAAACATGGACACATGTACATGCATGGGCTACAGAAGAAGAATATTCGATACTCCAAAAGAGCAACCAAGAGTGATTAAAATGCCAAAACACATTTATCTCTAAGACTAGTACTTTGTTATAGAAAGTGAATTGCTGCAAAGATGTGATTTATGACTTTTATTTATGGAGCCGTTTTTACATTAGTGTCATAAATCCCAAAGCAAAGTAAAATTTTTACTTTGTTTAGACGCGGATTAGAGCAGTGCGTCCGTCATGTTTGTCAGCAGTTTAAAAGTCAGAATTTACTCACAATGCATGGACATTCCAAAATCTATTAAAATGGTGCTTTATCCTTAAAGCTTTCTCAAATTATATTTTATAGAGGTAGCACAGAAATTTGTGAATTTGGCCATCACAAATTATTTTCATTTAAACTTTGTAAACAAACCAAACGGATGGTCGTGTCACGAAACAACGGGGACGTGACTAAAAAAATGAAAAAAAAAAATGTCACAATTGATATGCAGAGTGCAGAGCTCTTTCAGTTGCTGGCCAAAAAGGCTGATGTTAAAGTTAGATTGCTGTGATTAGTGTCATTACTTGCAGTTTCTGTGTTCAGCTTCACTACACGATTGAAGATGCAGTTTTGCTGGCTCTTACTCAGAACATGTTCCTTATTTTTCGACGACAGGAAGTACAGAGTTTCCCGACGCTTTCTATAAAAGTTCAGATAAACATTTTTGGCAACATCTTTATAAGCGGTTGCGATATATTTTCACTTACCAAATCGGTTTGTATTGTGGAACCATTAATTGTATTGCGGGATCCATCATGGCGGCAAGGCCGTTCTCTTCAACCCCGTTCCAGGCCGTTCTGAATGCACGAAATTGAGACATTTTGCGCGACAAAGTTCGATCATGACAAACATATTTTTTTGCCTCAGGACTTTGGTATCCAGCAGTCGTGTGTTTGTGACATCATCATGTCCTTTCGAAATAGTCTGCTGCGAAGCTGGTGCTTCGCAGCAATAAAATTGTAAAAATAATGACATCAAGTGTGATTCCCAACTTTAGTTGAGTTTTGATGTGGAAAATGTGGGAAAAGTACTTATTGATGATGAAAGTGGTTGGTTGTCATCATAGTGCTACTCCTTTCCAAAAAGTCGCGGGAAGTTGACCAGTGTGTATTTTCAAAGCTTTTTAATATTATCGGGTTGAGAAAAACTATGCTTTAACTGAAAATGGCATTTTTTATCAATATTTAACTTGAAAATTATTTTGTTTTGAGAAATCCACAATCTTTTAGCTTTCAAATGATTTATCAAATTTTGAAATCAATCGGGAGGTTCTGAAAAAAAATAATTATGTAGTAAATTTCACTTGAAGCTGTCATACTATTGGGATGCAAACACATGCCCATGGCCCAATGCTAAGTCAAAGCAGCAAACTTTCTTGATATATCCTTTCTTTAGCCAAAATAATTCATTTCATTTTGAGAAATATATGATTCTTTAACAAAATACAATAGTTGACATTTTGCAATATTTTTGGTCAATTTTAGCTGCCAAATTGAAAAATTTAGTTGCAAATGTGATTGTATCAGTTGCAATGTCAGGCCCAGTAGTGCACAGCCTAACAGTTACCCTCTTGGAGACAAAACTACAACCTAAGAAATATGCATACACAGTTTATGTTTAGAGTCAATACCATGTTTGTATCTAACATTAAACTTGTATTGTTCCTTGTGGTTGATGAATTACACCAACAATAACTCCATGCTTCCTGCCTCTCAGAAACATAGCGGAAACCAAACAAATAAACACATCAAGCTGATTTTGGAAGAAATTATGGGGTTACATGAGACAATCAATTTAATTTGCCTACACAGCAACACTTGCTAGGGAACAGCAAGGGAAAATGTCCAAAACAAAACATATCAACTTTTACTGTGAGGTACCGTCAATACATACATGTATTACAACAAAATGTAGTGTAGTTTTAACTTTTGAGTTTGTCAACGAAGTTCTATGGTGTGACCACTCAAATGAAACTAAAACACAGTCAGCCTCGAAACAGTTACTGTATTTATTCTAATAAACCTGTTTTCAGGAGGAAGGGGGCATTTATTAGAGAGTTGTGTTTATTGGAGAGGCATTTATTTCATTTCTTTGCAAAGACTTCTGGTTGAAACAACTTAAAACGAAAAACTAGTTTCATTCCAGGGTTTGAAATTCCCACAAGCTAACTTGCAAAATGCGAGCCAAATTTGCGATTATTGAGTGTGGAAAAAAATCACTAGCATTTTCTAGCCAACTGCCTCGTATACTGTGTAGAAAAATCAATTTCAAAATAACCTTGTGGCTTGCCCATTTAGCTTGTAGTTCTCATCTCTACAAGATATCTCCATCTTGTGACAAAAAAAAAAAAAAAACGAATTTCTAACCTTGCATTCATGCACTGTATAGTTTCCTTTGTATTGCTCAATTTTCCAATCAGGATTTGGGGGTGGGGCATTTATTAGAAAGAGGCATAAATTGAATTTTCCTGGATTTTGGGGTGGGAGCATTTTATTAGAGAGAGACATTATATTAAAGACAGGGTGTTAAGTAGAATATACAGTGTTTTTTGCACTGAAACTAGGAACCGCAAAAGGAACATAACGTGATTACTTCCTGTGATCCACAACTTGTCTCCGTGTGTCCTTCCAACACATAAAAGATTTTGTTGTTTAATTTGATTTTACTGATAGGGCAAAAACAGACCTTACATCACACCTTACAAAAAAATTGCTCCTTGTTGGTCTGCTAAAATCAAAATTTGGGTTGTACAACATGCCATCACTTTTAAATATTGAGCCAAGCATGGTGAGTAAGCTAATGTGCTGGTCGTAATGATGAATTCTGAAAAAAAAATTGACTTTGTTGACCAAAGAAAAGGGAGTAACCACAGCAGAATGAACACTCATTTCCAGGAATGAAAATAAGCACTCGCTTACTCGCCCTGGCAAATGTACATTTTTTAGTGCAGTTCTGCAAGTCACTTGCCCAAATGGTGAATGCTATTAAAATAATGTTTCCAACCCTAATTTCGAGCATGCAAAAGGCACTCTGCAGTTTGGTTATGTTATAAAATGACAAGATGTGTGGACATCAAGAACTTGAGAGAGAAAAAATTTCTTTTCTTATAAAGCAAGGGACAATGTACTCATGCAGTAATAAACTGGAGTAAGGAGTAAAATTTGCTGTATCAGTTTACCGCATTATTTGGAACAACAAAAGTCTGAGTAATGCTTGAAACCAGTGAATAAAAAGTAACCCTTTTGTACAGAAGTTTCTATTTTCTCTTCCCATTTACAGCTTCTGTATTTTCAAACTATTTAGGTGTGAAGTGTGTAAATTTTGGTAGTCATTCTACCATATTTCAATCCCAGTAAAGTCAAACAGTTACTTGAAAATGAACTGAACAAATAAAACAAGATCTAGGCATTCAATAAAATTAGTGACTTAATAAATTAACTTTGCTATTGCTATGCAGATAAATTAGAACAGCAGAATATTTTTGATTTTCCTCAACAATTTCAAATATAGAAGTAAACTTCCTTTCAGGGCATAAGTTACATCTCTTGTGCCCTGCTCTAAAGTATATGGTACACATGAAAAACATTTATTCTTAAACAAGGGCTTGTTTAAGAAAATATCCAGAAGAAACAAAGCCACAAAACTTGAAAAGAGGACCTTTGTGTTACTAATGAAATTATTGCAATCTAAATTTATTTATTATATCTGTTATGGATCTAACAATGCCCACATATTTGAAATGCAAAACAGACAAAACATATAACATAAAATCTAAAAGGTATGCACATTAAGAACATCAAAAATCGACTGATTAAATTATACTCGAGATTTGATGTGTATACACGGTACACGTATATATATATAAATATATTTCTAGAGCCACTTAAACACTCACATACTGTACGGCACTTCACATTGGTGCCCATTGGTACCGCATGAATAAAAACTCTCAAACACAACTATCATCAAGCTACCTTTGTTGTAAGAGAAATGTTGAGCAATTTTTTGGGGCGTGCTTTTCGATAGAACAGGAAGTTTTGATTTTTAAGTGCTTGCTGCCATTATCTAAGTGTCTAAACATGAATAAAATTTTTAAAAACGTTGACATTAACTCGAAGATTATTCCATTGCAAATGTTAAAAAACAACACACTGAAATGGGCAAGCGATTCAAAACTACACTAAAAAGCAAGTATATGTTTCTCACTCTCTGAAAATAATCAGTTTTGAAAGGGCTGGATTATGAGCTTATAATTTAAAAAAAAAATAATGTTTGCATTTTGGTAGGGCAGGACTACATTTTTTTCAAATACGATTGTTTGCTCTTAGAAATAATACGAGGAAAAAACATGAAATTGACAGTGATTCATCACTTGAAATGAGTTTTGAGTTTGTCGGCATGTTTACACTTCGAACAAAACATAACGTCGATTGAATGTCCTTTATCTCAGCTAGCCGTGCACAATAAAAGTAATGAAAAATCAGTAGGTAAAAACAGCTTACCGGACGGCCAACCCGCTCCAAATTGTCGAGAAAATATTTGGATGAATCGCCCTGAAAAAAAGAAGAAGGAATGATTACAATTGAGGCAAAACACGCCTGAAAGAATGCCAATTTCATCCTCCATTCTACAAACCCTGATACGATACATTGAATGTACTGTCGGCTGATGTATCACAAACTAAACAACGCTTGCTAAGCTAATTCAAAACACACAACAAGAAACGTCCGTCGTTCCAACCGCTACTCTCTGGTAATTGAGCTTATAAGTTAGAAAACAAAGAAATAAGAGAGATCGAATGAGATACGTAAATGTATCTTGTCTTGATATCATGTTAGTCGGAAAACTAAGCTCGATTTTTTTCTCCAAGACAATGCCTGCAGGCCTCGTATTCTGACGCGTTTGTACACAATATGTAAGTCCAAGATAAAGCAACGCGATGAAAATTACATAGAGAACTCGTGCAACTAAAAAACACGTTACAAATACAGCTTTAATATTCTTCATGAGCTAGCATTGTTGAAATCGGCGATGAGTTGTGTGTTATGCATAATACATTGTTTGTGGTAGCGACATCTCAGAAGCCGCTTTCTATCGAATGTAATAAACATTTTACGATCAACTATTCAACCTCCTACAGATCAGATCAAAAAATCGTCAAATGCACAACCTTACCAGTTGAAATTCTCTCCTTCTATCGTATGCATCTTGAATTCCCTTATCCCGCCATAACCTCTTCACACAATCGAAGTACCTTTGGAATAGGTCGGTGTCGATAATTTGGGGCGCTTGGAAGTTTAAAATTATTTCTGCGTACTGCTGGTTGGCTGGATTTTGCCACTCTAGCTTCAACTTCCTTCGAGCGTCAGCCAACACTTTCATCCCCTTTAGAATGTTACTATAAATGATGGGACGAAATTCATTCAAAGCATCGCTATCGAAATCCTTGCCATGAATGATGCGCATTTGCTTTAGGAACGTACTTTTGCCGCTCTCTCCGGCTCCCAAAAGCAAGACCTTAACTTGGCGACGGTATTGAACTTTTTCTTGAGCTATTTGTCTGTCTATTTTCTTCGATCTCGCCTTCTGTTCAGCCTCCTCAGGGCTGAGGCAGCACGCGTCCATTATGGCCGACAACAGGCTGCAACAAACTGACTGCAAAATCCACACCCACTGTGGTTTGTGGGCTGGGGAGAAATTAGGCTTTGATCAGCAAGCCAATAAAAGACCTTGACCGGAAGGAACGCGACTTCAAACACGCATTGAAGCCCGATTTTTGTTGCTAATTACATTTAACTCATTTCATTACCCTGGCTAGTTGCGGAAAAGATAATTAGTGGCTAAAAGATATTTTTTCAATGAAAATAAGGCAAACAAATTTATAAACGACAGTGACATGGCAACGCTTGAGTCACTGCACAACCCAAAAGCGCCTACATGTTATGCAGGCTAATTTTTTTCTAAATTTTTAGTTCGTGTTTTGCTATTTTAAATTTTCATTTGGGCTACAAAGAATCAGATAATCAAATGAGTAAAATCTTTTATACATTATAAATCAATTTAACTCCAAGTTAATTAAAACTTTTAATAGGGTATTTCGTTATACTTTTATACTTTTGCATTTTCTTTGAAGTTCCGACCGAATATAGTTCATGTTGTCCACCGGTTTAAAATAATTTCTTCGAAACACTCGTCAGCTGACATGAGTTGAAAATATTTCCTGAAATGCCTCGAGGACTTTTTGGATCAATGTCCGAAATCGCTAAGCAGATTAGTTTTAATGCATCTGAACAGTGTGTCTAAATTTATTTATCATTTTAGTTGTTTGAAATATTTTTTGATAATTAATCAACCCTCCCTTAAGTACAATTGATGTCGTTTCAAAGGAAATGTAACTATTAATTCAATTACTCCAAGAGAACATAACGGGAGCTTTATGTTCTCTTGTTTACTCGGATTGTCGAGATTCTGTTCAAGTAAATAAAATTCATATCCTCAAGTTCCGCAATATCAATGCTAAAAGAAAATTAATGAACAAGTTGGCCAATATGCCTTTTTACAGGAACTGAGAGATAGCAGTTAGTTATAATATCAAGCTAAATGGCTTAGTAAACATAGTTAATTCCTCTTGAAAAGGATCTTTATTAATCTCTTTGACGTAACAGAGTGCATTAAAATAATTTATTCATAAACATGATTTAGCAAGTTAAGCACTTTTCCTTGATCTTAAATTTTCCAATAAACCTTTTTATGTTCACTTTGCTTTCGAAAGCACCGTAATTAGAAATGCATATTTTTAGATGGCGTAAAATAAAACAACTGACAACTTAGATAAGTGATGCAATGAAAGATATGACCTCTCTGTAATGAAGTAAATAATTTCGAAGTTACTGGAAATTAATTTTACAATTATCCTTGCGTCGCCCAAATCTTAGTAAGTTTTTTTACATTGACGTTTATGATAACAACAGTGTTACCAAAAAGGACCATTTCACCATTTCGATGACGTTATAAACTAAACATCTTTTAACACGATATTTTAGGCCTTCAAGAGGCTAAATATAGGCTAATTATCTCGTTCAAATCTTACAGTGGCTATAAACAGCGTGTGTCTAAAGTACCAAAACCCACGAATTTCTTTTGCAAAATACTTGTAGCAAGCATATAACGGTAAATTACTGCTCACTTCGGCATTAGTTTAGTTGCACTTGGAGAGTTCATTTACAGACTCGAATTAAAGTAAATAACCTCAATGCTTGTCGCGTGATTGTCTATTGAAGTTGAAAAAGGTTAATCATTTCTTAGTGTTAGTTCATGTTTCCGTCGAGTTCAGCCTTTGTAAAGGGTGTCAATAATTAATAGCGTTGAATAACTGGCGCCGTTTTCATGCAGTCGATTCCATTTTAGATCACTCACGCAAATTCTTTGTTGTTCAGGAAATAGTAAGTCAACAAACTGCAATAATGTTTTAATAATCGCCCGCCTTCCTTCTTTTCGATTTTCCTGCGCATAGACATGATATGATAGGCTTTACTGATGTAATGGTTATTATGATTCCAGATTTTTTAGGGCAAGTATTTTTCCCCTCTTCCAGACTAGGGTCGTGTTTTACAGGGTAGACACCTGATTAGCTGAGGCAGTAGACACCGGACTAATTAAATATCTTCTAGACCGCACAAGTCAGTAACTGAAACCAAACTCTTTGGCCGCGTTTAATAGAAGTGTTTTCTGCAAGTTCACCTACAGGGATCCCAGACTCACAACGACAGTCCTCAACGACAAAAATACAGTAAAAACCCGCAAGTAAGAACCTGCATTTTCCTAAGTTAGCCTAAACAGGTTCTTACATAAATGGTAATTAGCACAAATTTAGGCTATTTAGATTCTTAAATAGGTTCTTATTTTTTGAAGAAAAAAAATTACATTGTAGCTAACAGAATTTAGTGGTATTCAGCCTATTCCTTATATAAAATCTGCATACCAAGTAAGTATTTATGTAAAAATGACTATAAGAAGAAAAATTGAAGCACTAATCACAGAACGTAACATATACATGTACTCTTATTTGTCCAAGTGCACTGTACACATTTTTTATATAGATTTTAGAACCTGTTTCAAATTTTAGGCCAAACAGGTTTTTGTATTGTGTGGGTGTAACTGGCAAATTTTAGCCTAACTGGTGCTTAAAAACTAGGTTCTTACTTGCGGGATTTTACTGTATGGCTTCTAACGTGCTTCTATAAACAGCATTTTAGCGAGTTTTGGGTGAACGGTCAAACCACAGAAAAATCAAAACTCGCTAAAATGCCATTTAAGGCTGGTTTTCACTAACGACGGAGTCGGAGTCGTGATCAGAAGCACTGAGCGTTACGATCTAGTGAAAATCAAACCGACGGAATCGGAAGAAGATTACGGAGTCATAAGCGGAATCTGTTCTGATTCTTCCGACTCCGATTCGGTTAAGCCTAAAGCGTCGGATACCTTATTGAAACTTATATAACGGAGTAACTGGTTAGCTTTCAGTTGATGTTATGGGTAGCAGTTGATATAGTTAAATTTAGGCCTGAACAACCCGAGAAGCTAGGTGGTACAGTGGTACAGTGGTACGGTAGGCTATGTAAGCCTAAGCCTAGCAGAGATCACAGGTTCAATCCTGAGTGGGGGATTTTAAATTTTCTATTTTACACTTAAAAATTTATTGAAAATAAAATTCTAAGTGTCGACATTACGTTATATAAGTCTTAATAAGGTGTCCGACGTCCCTCTAAACGGTATTCTTTAGGCACAACCCTCCGTTTCCGTTGAGCTATATGACTCCGCTTACGACTCCGATTTTCACTAGGTCGGAAGCGCTCCTACGACTCCGTCGCCAGTGAAAACCAGCCTTTAGAAGCCACAAAGCCGCCAAGAAACAACAGAGAGACATTATTTAATGAGGTATGGACAATTTAATGGCTGTTTATTTACAATGTTGATATTTTATCAAACTCACGATGATAATGACAAGGGGCTGGTACCTTTTAGTGGTCAAAATTTGTAGATTGGTACCGCTACTGAAGGGAATGCTAAAATCTAAACCGTTATAAGCTTAATTATCGCGAATATTTTTTGGGTCTTTTTGTTTAAGTCAGTTTCACGTAAGCTCGCTAGAGAAGATGAAATGTAACAAAACGACTTTCTACATGATTTACTAATAATAGAGTTTCCGGTAAAGTGTGGTCTAGTACGATTTTACGACGTTTTAAAATCTTGGTCAGTCTTGTTTCACGAAAGCCTTTCGGTGTAATAATTTTGATACCACTTCTCTTCTTTCTTTAGCTTACTTTTTCGCTATTTGCGCGTCAATTTACATTTTACCAGTTAATTTACATAGAACATAAGATAAAATTGCCTCGGGCTTTAAAATGGAGTAGTAAATACAGCAGAATGATCCAAAATATCAAAATAAATACTCACATTGTGCACGAACGTGAACCTTCTCGAGCTTCCTCCGTTGAAAACGGCAAACGGTCCAAACGGCGGACGGCAAACGTGAAAAATGGCGGGAAAATCGTGATCACGTGGTAGTCTGATCCAAAGACGAAACTAAAGCGAAAAGTAGTTTTTGTTGACGTGGAAAATGCGGAAATTAGAAAAAATCCTCGAACAAACATGATCACAGTCGAGCGCTACGAGGCTAATTTTTCTTCCTTGTTTCAATATTGTATGAAATAAATAGTTCAGTTATAGATTACAGAAGACGTCAAAATGTGGTAACAACATCAGTGACAAACTCGCTTGCGGCTCGTTGGCCAATTTTTTTTGTTCTTACCACATTTTAAAAGTGCTTGATGACTCAGAAAAGAGTTACAAAAATTATCGGATGTTTAACTAAGTGTTTAATCTTCGTTTGTATCAACAACTTTACAATGTGCTTTTACTATTTATAAGACTAGCTGGAATAATTTACACTGCTACGGTTATAAAATCATTTGGCGTTACACCAACAAGCCATTCTTCAAACGCTATTTTATAAATTCGGGAGCATATCACTATGATGACATTTACACGCAATAATATGCATTCAAAATAGGTTACACAAATTTCATTCATAAAAAAAGGTATAAATGCATTTTCAGTGTCCCTGAGTTGGCGTGCAAGGAAACGAGCTAGTTTCCAGAGCCTTCACGACAACCAGTACAAGAGAAGGATCTGGAAACTGCTCTGTTGAAGACCACTTTGAAAAAGGGTGGCAGACTGGGGCGAGAATGACGGCGCATTGCACTGTGGAATCAAAAATGCGCAGTGCTTCTTAGCAAATTCAGTGAAACTGTTTTCAAATAGATACTTCTTTACTTTTCTAGAATAAATCGCCACAAGCTGCCACTCTCTTTCGAAGTGGTCTATACTGATTTTGTCTGGCGAGAACTCGTACAATCGCCAATTTGGATGCATTTTGGTAGATTGACTCTCAAGCTAGAGTGCTGTGTACTTGATGAAAGGAATATTGCACTCCACTGTTTTTCATTTTCATTACAATTCATCCTGGTCGCGAACAGCAGAAACGTTGAAAGACGAAGAAAACTGGTTTCTAGTGTCCAGTTCCTCCTGTAGCACGCGTGCGCGGGATTGGAGCACGGATATCTGCTGTCTCAGTGACTCGATTGTATCTTCAAGCTCCTGATGAATAAAAACAAAAGAGCAGAGAAGAAAGTTAGGCAGCAAACTTAAGTTCATAACGAAGAAAATCTGAGAGTAACAGTTCATTTACCAAGTTCGAAAAAAACATAGGTGGTCGAAATACCAGGTACGGCCAAATCTCGGTTACAGTACCAAACAAAGAAAACAAAAACAGACCAGGAGTAACACTACTCCCCCCGGATGGGATGCTAGTCCACTACAAGGTTAATTTCAGCATTACAGCGGTTTTCAATTGAGTATAGAAAGTAATTTCGCGATTGCTTTGGTTTTGCATTGCTACGCTTTGTGATTGGCTAAAATATCTCACGCCACTTTCTCGACCAATCAGAAGTAAAATCAAAACGGGCTGTCAGTTGCTCGCACGCGTTTTCCCGCGCTTGACGCCGGCTACATGTATTTGCTTCGAGCTCTGATTGGTTAATTGGATTGTCTGCGTCTGTTGTGATTAGCCAGAGTGATTACTTCGGTTTGTTTTTACGAGATTCGACTGAAAACCGCTCCACACGACAACCATTTATAATACTGAGTAGAGAGAGGTGATATGAAGTATAGTCGTGTCTAAGAAAACAACACGGGTATAGACCAGCTGACCACCGACCCTCAGGTCAACGCAGTGGATGCTGTGGGGATACCCTGGGTACCAGAGATTCTCTCACAGCACGCTTTCGTGAGATGTCGGGGCGGCCGAAGGCCGACCGACCGACCAACCGGAGACGCTTTTCTTGCGACGAAAATATAAGAGACTACCCTGGGTGCCAGAGGTACCCTCGCGGCACGCTTTCGTGAGAATTGTCGGGCGAAGGGCGGAAACGAGCGGCGAAGCCGCGAGAGAACTTGTCGCTTGTCGAGCGGCGAAAATATAAGAGACATCAGAGGCGTGTAATATGAGAGAGATGAGAGCGCGAGACAAGCCTCTGGCAACCAGGGTAATAACAGACATAAGAGGCGTGTAATCGAGAGAGATGAGAGCGCGGGAAAAGCCTCTGGCACCAAGGGTAATAAGAGACATAAGAGGTGTGTAATATGAGAGAGATGAGAGCGCGGGAAAAGCCTCTGGCACCCAGGGTAATATAAGAGACATAAGAGGCGTGTAATATGAGAGAGATGAGAGCGCGGGAAAAGCCTCTGGCACCAGGGGTAATATAAGAGGCATAAGAGGCGTGTAATATGAGAGAGATGAGAGCGCGGGAAAAGCCTTTGGCACCCAGGGTACTGCGAGGATTACAATGTGCTAAAGTAAGTAAATGAAATATTACCTCTCTGAGGGAAGCTGGCATCAGACCCTTCATTTTCTCTTCGTATTGTAACCGTAATCTTGATACCTGCGATACAGAAACGCAAACATAAATTTCATTTTTTTTTTTCAAACAAAAACAGTAGGGCATTGGTGCTGATTTGTTCGCCAGACCATTTAACCTCTGAGCTTTTGGCTTCTTTGAGTTTCATATTATGCGGCAACAGTCTTTGATTACAACAACGCTCTTAAACCTAAAGGGGGTACGTCACCATTTTTAGCGTTACTTTTAAAACAAAGGGCATATTTATGTTGTGGTTCAATTTTATCCTTGGATCAAATTTAATTTTCCTTTGTTTAAAACTCATTATCATACATTACCATAGCCAAAAACAAAGGAAAATAAAATTTGAACCAAGGATAAAATTGAACCACAACATTTATATCAGTTGAAACCCCAAAATAACGCTGTATTTTCAAGGGCATTTTGTGCGTATGAAAATTATTTTATGAATTTCAAACGCAACTCATACGTTTCTCTCATACGCAATAGTGTGACAGGGCCTTTATGAAGTTGTACGCATTAAAGAGGTGTCCGCATTATGGAGGTAGGCAGAGAGGTAGGGAATGTATGTATTTTCGTACCTTCTGGACAAAGTGAACTGTCCGTACTAGTGAGGTGTCCATATTATGGAGGTGTCCATATTATGGAGGTGTCCGTAAGGAGAGGTTCGACTGTAGTTAGTTTTAATTCGAGGCAATTTTGACCCAAAAACGTCAAAATTGTTATGACATAACTCGTTTAAAAATAACAGAGAACCATAACTGTTACGTTACGTTCCTTTTCGCAAATTGTTTGGATTTCAATGTTAGCTGGAACAAAAATAGGACAAAAAAGAACGATCCATAACGCCATGGTTTTTGTTCGCCCGATCTAATTGAAAACTGACGTGAAGTTAATCTGGTTCCAAGTTCGCTGGACTGTTCCAAGCGTTAAGATAGTAGGGAGCCTCGCTCTCTTTCGGGCCTATCCCTCTCCATCAGCGCTTGCAATATTTATCCTCTGCGCGCCGTCCCTGGGGGGGGGGGGGGTACTCCCTATAATGGGCTATACGGGAATGCTCCGCCCGAAAGGGGTACCTTTTTGAGGCTGGAGGTATATGAAAGGGTCGAGATTTCACGAAGAATAGGAAAGGGTAGCGAAAACACGAGTTCAAGCATAAAAAGGTAGGGAAAACTGCCATTTAACTATTATAAAAAGGGCCTTTCAAAATATATCAAACAGACGTACGTAAAGGCTATATGAAAGGGTACCATTTTCAATGAAAGGTATATGAAAGGGTACCTTTTCTGTCAAAAACGGTATATGAAAGGGTAAGGGTTTGGACCTCGGGGCGGAGCATCCTGTACGAAACTTTGTTGAGTATCCCCCTCCCCCCGGGCGCGCCGTTTATCCTGCGTTTCCTGCTATCCGAATGCCTGGAACTAACCTGCGTAGCAGGCGCCGGTATATTTATAGAGGTGCCACCTCTCCCTTTCGCGCGCGCCCTCCTCACGCGCGCGTCATCGAAACTTCGCCCTATATATATACTTAAATAAATATAGGCTAGCCTGAAACAGACTACAAGCATTCTAAAAAGATTTCGATATCAAAGTGGAACGATCCACCTCCGGATGTGGACGGTTTGGATTGCCAACTAAGATGGGTTTGTCTGTAAATGGAACGAAAATCTGAAGATCGGGGCAGAGGAATGTAAAAAAATGAATGTAAAAGGAATGTAAAAGTTATGTAACCAAAACTGGATTCGGTTCGCGTCAAACATTTTCAACATACTCGTTCCTGTGAGTCAAGTTCCGTTTGCTGAACACGTTTCTCTAAATGTCTGACCATCGTCTTCTGCGTTTCCACGTCCTGCTGCAAAGACTAAGGGAGGAAATGCAACAAAAATCAAGCGTATTAGCAGGGTTTTAATAACTTGAGATGTGTGAGATGACACTCTTTGCTCAACCCAGCGCCTGAAGAATTAAGTTTAGTGGCATAGCTAACGAAAGCAAGAGATTATATCTGAACAATTTTTCATCAAAATTTAAGAAAAGATTCATATCAGGATAAAGAAGACGATTACTTGAATTAAAATAAATGTCAGAGCTTCGCTGGCATGCAGCGTCAGCCGGCCACTGAAGTATTTTAGTAGGCCCTTTTTACAGCATAATAAAATCGACTTTAAATGAAAAGAAACACTAACTATGTAAATAAAAGCTTGAAAAGTCAGAAAAACAAAAATGATGTGCTAAGAAGAGAGAAAAAAGCAAAAACAAACAAAATAACAAAGGGGATAAAAACAGATTGCAGAACTAGTAAGGACCCCAAAGTTAGAACACAGGGGGCACATGCATAAAACTTAACGTCGGACGTAACTGCTGATGTCTGACGTTAACATAGAGAGTTTGACTGGGCTGAACGCCCAACGTTAAGTTTTATGCAACTGGCCACAGAATGTCGACTGGTGCTGGTGTAACATCAAAAAACAAAATAACCCAAAACCAAACCTTAACAATGGTAGAATTATGCTTTTTCACCGACGCTTTCTCTTCTTCGTATTTTGCCGTTGTTTGAGCAAGCTTCTTTTCCAAGATTGTTTTAGTCCTGAAAAAAAAAAAACAAAAAAAAAACGGAAAGACCACAGGGTGTAAATAAAAACAACACAAGGAATGTGTCATTTTCTAACAGGCAATGCGACACGAAAATAAAAAAAAAAATGAAAATAAAAGCTATTTAGTAGTATTTTCCTGTGGTACTGTTTATTATGCTGTACAAGGTGGTTCTAACTTTTGAGTCTGTGGATGAAATCCTGAAGTGTGACCATTTAGATGAAAGCTATCGAGCAGTACTTTCCTGTGGTGCTGTTTATAATGCTGTACAAGGTGATTACAACTTTTGAGTATCCTAAAATGTGGGCATTCAGATGAAAGCTACTGAGCAGTACTTTCCTATGGTGCTGTTTATTATGCTGTACAAGGTGGTTTTAACTTTTGAGTCTGTGGATGAAATCCTAAAGTGTGGCATTCAGATGAAAGCTACTAAGCAGTACTTTCCTGTGAGGCTGTTTATTGTGCTGTACAAGGTGGTTCTAACTTTAAAGTCCGTGGATGAAATCCTAAAGTGTGACCATTCAAATGAAAGCTATTGAGCAGTACATTCCTGTGGTACTGTTTATTATGCTGTACAAGGTGGTTCTAACTTTTGAGTGTGATAATGAAATCCTAAACTGTGACCATTCATATCGGAAAGCTTTCAAGGAAACACGAGTCGGACAAGGAAAGTCGGACGCTTGCAAGACTCAGAACCAAATTAAAACGGAATTTCTTAAAGATTGGCAGCATGAGCAAACCGTTGTTCTAATTGGTTGAACACACACGGGCCTTTCGCAGAACCAATCGCTTAGCTCAACAAATGCAAATCCAATAGAAATACATCGATTCAGTTAACAGTACGTTTGACAAATTATTAAAGGGCTCATCTTACCGAATAACTTCTTCTTTTAATTTCTTGATTTCATCTTCTAGAGTTTCTATAACCTATAAAAAAAATAACAAGCTGACGTTATTATTTTATTTTCATTTTTGTGAGAAACAATTCATAAACTATGAAAAGGAGTTGTTTCACCAAGCTCTGTCTCGCGCATCGTCTTCACACAGCCAACTGAAGTTTACAAACTCGTGTTGGTAAATACAAGTTGTCGTGTAGGATCATCGCAAAAACAGTTTGACCAAAAACTAAACTGTTTTTGCATGTTGCCAGTCAGTCTATTTTGCGTCGTTTACATACGCCAAATTGTATTTGCTATGCTAACCGGGCTAATGTGAAGGCGCATGCAACCTCAGTCCCAGGGTCTCTCTTTTTCCCTGGGAATGAGGTTGATGAAGGCGCCCTTTATACAACTCCTGAAATGGTGCACTGCTATTTAGAGAGGTTCTAGCCTCATCCGCAGGTTGGGTTGGCAGGGAAATGGGGAGAGAATCTACATGCTTTCTCCAGGCCCCTCCCAAGTCTGTTTGGTGTCACAGGGTACCTATGTGTACCCATGTACACATATCACTCGTGTACACATCACTGATTCCTGTACTGTCAACAGACTGGGGCAAGTGGTCATATTCTCAGCTCCAGACAGAATTCGTATGTTTTATCGTTTAAAAGTATTCATTTTAGCCGTACAAAAATGAAAATAATCATTGTCAAAGTCTTTCAAAACTAAGATTTGTGTTAGATCAAGCAAGGAAGAACCTTCATCGGCCTCTCGCTGCTCTTTTGCAATCGCAAAGAATCAGTGAACTGGTTTGTAAATGGCTGCGTGGTTTCGAAAAAGTAGGATAAATGGTGAAAACCTGGAAAAAAACTACAACAAAAGCAGACAACAGCTAGCTGGCCGGGAAATGGGTCAAAACTCTTGCCATCCAAATTCTCTTGATACTTTCAAAATTTCTCCCAGCTTGGGTGATAAGAAATGTATGGGGACCAGTAAGGAGAATTTGTGTTTTAACTTTGCACAAGATCCAAGGGGTGGGCGGCGAGGTCATGCAAAAATATCCGCGGATCATTGCGCATTTTTATCCTGAATGGTAATATGAGTAAAAATAACACAGACGTCAAGGAGGGAATATGACTTTCATTTTCGACTCTGATCACGTCTCGCTAGCAGGAGTCCTTTACTCTTCATCAATTGTCTTACTATCTGGCTGAATATTCGTCCATCAAACAAAGTTGAAACAGTAAGTATATAAAGTCGGATTATAGTGTCCCTGGTTGCAATTTCATGCAACAAAAAAACCTCAATTTTCCGCTTTCGTTCGTCATCATGGCGATGTGTAATCTGAATTATCGGCTGCATGTCATGAAGTAACCGATCAGTAGTACTTTGAATTCGCTTAAATAACTGAAATAAGAACCAAAGCTGGTATCAGTCTTACTTTCTGCAGCATTCTGTGGAAATCACCGATGGGTCTAAATAAAACGACTTGCTTTTAAATCATACAAGATGCGATCAAACAAAAAGAAACTCGATAGTCCTTAAAATCACGGATGTATGAAAATGGAGCAAGTCTGAAAACTGAAGATCTGTCTATAGACAAAAATCCTGACCGTCCAAGCAATCGTTAACAACAAACATGTAAAATAAAACAAGGAAAGAGCCGAATTCATTTTTGTGGTATCTAAAGCATAGATAAACACACGCACAAAGGCACTGAAGCAAATAAACCGCGCAGACGGCTGTTCATTTTTTAAAGTCAGAGTACAGTGTATTAGTATAGTATCGATAGTATAGTATTAATTGCTACAACAAAGCAGACGTACAAACAAAACAGTTAATCACACATGGTTCAACATTTGGTGACCGACAGATGTTGCGACTGCTGTTCAACAAATGTTGAACAATGTTGAACAATGTTGTATCATGCTATGTTGAACATTGTTGAACGAAAATGTTGTTTAACATTTGTTGATCAACATATGTTGAACATCATTATCTCCTGTAAGCCAATGTTTAACTTACAGGAAAATATTGGGGTTTAACCTGCATTCTTTGTTTTCTCTTGTGAACAGTGCATGAATCATGCCAAAAGTGGAGTTGGTATCCCTTTTAGAGGGTTCTGTTAATTCCAAATCTGTGTGAAAATAATTCTTGTTGTAAAATTCATTAATAATTCATAAGGGTACTTACAAATAGGAATCAGCCATTCCAATCACATGGTTACCCTGTATAGGCCGACACAATCTTGATACAACCACTAGTGGTTGTATCTAATTTACATTCCAGATACAACTCACGAGTGGTTGTATCTAATTTACATGTGAATGTGAATTTCACAAGTTGTTTACTACATTCGCGTCCGTGTTGTATCGGCGCCATACATTCACTCTCCTTCGGCTCGTGATTGTATAGGCCGATACAACACTCCCGCTCATGTAGTAAACATTACTTATCTTATGTTGAATCGAGATAGCCGCAAAACGTTTTGTTAATTCATTCCGAGATTCTGAATTCCCGTGAGAATTTCACTGCATCTTCGGAAACAAACAGCAACAAAATGTTACACACCTGAACAATATTAGGTTTTTTATGCGTGTAGCGAAGTTTTTTTTCCCGTTAACTCGTGACTTTCAAAGTGTTTCCAGTGAGATCTTCAAGGTTTCATTCAAATCTTGGACGTCACAAATCAAATGTTCATTTCAGTCTTGTGGATTAGTGGTCACGCGTGACAGAGCATGGCTGTAATTTAGTTTGCTGATAGAAAGTTCTATTTACCTATAGGTTCCATGCAGGAGTGTACTAAATATGGCATCTTCAAAAGAATACACCAATGAAGAGCTTAACTACTTTCGGATTTGTTATATAACTACTGATATATTAGTCGAGGGTCTCAGAACAGTTTTCAAACAGGAATGGGACAATCAGTACAAATCAACAATGGGAGAATGGAAAGATAACGCCAAAAATGGAATGGACTTTTATAACGGGGAGTCTCCTCGAAACCAGAAAAGAAATGCTCTTCTCTTGGCCACTATGAGAAAAGGAGATAGATCTGAATGGGACTGTACAATGCTGTTTTACGCCATCCTTTTCTCCGATTGTATCGGGCACGGTCTTAACGCAGCAACCAGGAAAAATGTGGATGATCTTAGAAAATTTAGAAACGAAGAATTCGCTCACATACGGCAAGGCAATCTCTTCGATCGAGATTTTCGCATTGCAATTGCCAAAGTTCATGGTGCATTTCAAGCGCTTGGTCTCTCTACTTTGACAATTCAAGACATAAAAAGTCAGACAACGTTTCCAACAGAAGAGTTACGAGAAGTCCTGAAAGAAGTTGATGACCTTAAACTGAAACTGCAAAAAAAAGAAGATCAACTTCATGAAAAGGAAGATCAACTTCAAGAAAAGGAGGATCAACTTCAAGAAAAGAGAGATCAACTTCAAGAAAAAGAAGATCAACTTCAAGAAAAGGAAGATCAGAGACAGGTCCTCGCAGATCAGCTGCAGAAAGAAATTCCCTTATTTTGTGTTCTTCCTCCTAAACCATCACACAGCATTGGAGGTCGCAATGGTGAGGTAGATAGAGTAGCACAACAGCTCAGGGAGTTAAAAGAGGCCAATGAAAACAGCTTAAGTTACCTATACATTTCAGGGAATCCTGGCAGTGGTAAATCGCAGCTAGCTGGGCTCGTAGCTAAAAGATTCTTCGACGAAGTCAAAGAAATGTCAGGCACTTCTCCATTTGTGATGACCTTAAATGCCGCAAGTCCAGATACACTTCTGGAGTCGTATGTCTACTTTGCTCGTCAATTAAAGTGTCCGGAATATTCAGTGGTACAAACCCTCAGTTCCAAGGATTTGAAGATAGGCGAGAAGATCGCAAGTCTTAAGATGCTTATCGCCGCGAAAATCGGCCTTTACACGTCGTGGCTACTGGTGGTCGATAATGTCACAAGTGTATCTTCTGTGCATGTTTACCTACCAGAGTCTGGAAACGAGGTATGGACAAAGGGTCAATTGTTGATCACAACACAGGACACCACATCAATCCCCTTACCAAGCACTTTCATCAGTCACATCTCAGTAAGCAAAGGTATGGATCCCGACGATGCCAGTTCTTTATTGGCCATGCTTTCTGGCATCGCCGAAGGCGAGCTGGGAAAAGATGTTGCACAAGCACTGGACTACCAACCTCTTGCTTTGGCAAGTGCCGCCACCTACGTCAAACAGGTTCGGCAGAACAAAGCTTCATCACATTTCGGATGGAACGAATACCTTGCCAAATTAGAAAAAGGTCAACGAAGCCTTACTGAAACCATTCTCGCTGAAACCAACCCGAGTTACCCAAAGTCGATGACCGCGGCCATAAAGTTGGCCGTTGAAAAGCAGATGACATCTGACAAAGTTGTTAATCGCTTATTCACTTTCCTTTCCTTGTGTGCACCACAGCCATTAAGCCTGGACATCGGAATCAATTACATTACGAACGTAGATGGAGAAGATAAAGATAACGAATTGATTTGCATAAGAATTAAAAGATGCTCACTGTTGCTATTTGAAGAAGACAAGACTGGTTGCTTCATTCGTGTACATCAGGTTGTGTACGATGCTATTAGAACTGTACTGAAAGACCAACCAGATAGTCAACATTTTCAAGCCGTCAATGGGGCTATCACATCATTCAACCAATATATAGACGCTATCCCGTCAGAGAGTGGGCACGAATCGGACACATTCCACATCGTTCCGCATTTAAAAACCTTAATTATGTCAGTTAATGATGTGCTTTCGAAAGAGAGCATATCTCAAAGCCAGAAAAGTGTTTCAAACAACGTTTATCCAAAAAAAATTCAAAACCTAGGCAACATTTGTAAAGATCATTGTGAATTTACTGTGGCAAAAACATACTATGAACATTCACTTGCTATTGAGCAACAGGAGCTCGGTGCCGAACATGTTGATGTTGCAACGAGTTACAGTTATTTAGGTTTAGTTCATCATGACTTAGGCGACCTTGAGCAAGCCAAGGAGTATCATCAACGTGCTTTAACCATTAATCTCGAGAAGCACGGCGCCGGACATGTTGATGTTGCAAGGGATTACAATAATTTGGGTTTAATTCACCGTGACTTAGGCGACCTCGAGCAAGCAAAGGAATATCATCAACGTTCTTTAACCATTGATCTCGAGAAGCTCGGCGCCGAACATGTTAATGTCGCAAGGGATTACAATAATTTAGGTTTAATTCACCGTGACTTAGGCGACCTCGAGCAAGCCAAGGAGTATCATCAACGTTCTTTAACCATTGATCTCGAGAAGCTCGGCGCCGAACATGTTAATGTTGCAAGGGATTACAATAATTTAGGTTTAATTTACCGTGAATTAGGCGACCTTGAGCAAGCCAAGGAGTATCATCAACATGCTCTTACCATCCGTCTCGAGAAGCTCGGCGCCGAACATGTTAATGTTGCAAGGGATTACAATAATTTAGGTTTAATTTACCGTGAATTAGGCGACCTTGAGCAAGCCAAGGAGTATCATCAACATGCTCTTACCATCCGTCTCGAGAAGCTCGGCGACGAACATGTTAATGTTGCAACGAGTTACAGTTATTTAGGTTTAGTTAATCATAACTTAGGCGACCTTGAGCAAGCCAAGGAGTATCATCAACGTGCTTTAACCATTGATCTCGAGAAGCTCGGCGCCGAACATGTTAATGTTGCAAGGGATTACAATAATTTAGGTTTAATTTACCGTGACTTAGGCGACCTCGAGCAAGCAAAGGAGTATCATCAACATGCTCTTACCATCCGTCTCGAGAAGCTCGGCGACGAACATGTTAATGTTGCAACGAGTTACAGTTATTTAGGTTTAGTTAATCATGACTTAGGCGACCTTGAGCAAGCCAAGGAGTATCATCAACGTGCTTTAACCATTGATCTCGAGAAGCTCGGCGCCGAACATGTTAAGGTTGCATGGGATTACAATAATTTAGGTTTAATTTACCGTGACTTAGGCGACCTCGAGCAAGCAAAGGAGTATCATCAACGTTCTTTAACCATTGATCTCGAGAAGCTCGGCGCCGAACATGTTGATGTTGCAACGGATTACAATAATTTAGGTTTAATTCACCGTGACTTAGGCGACCTCGAGCAAGCAAAGGAGTATCATCAACGTTCTTTAACCATTGATCTCGAGAAGCTCGGCGCCGAACATGTTGTTGTTGCAACGGATTACAATAATTTAGGTTTAATTCACAGTGACTTAGGCGACCTCGAGCAAGCCAAGGAGTATCATCAACGTGCTTTAACCATTGATCTCGAGAAGCTCGGCGCCGAACATGTTAATGTTGCAAGGGATTACAATAATTTAGGTTTAATTCACCGTGACTTAGGCGACCTCGAGCAAGCCAAGGAGTATCATCAACGTGCTTTAACCATTGATCTCGAGAAGCTCGGCGCCGAACATGTTAATGTTGCAAGGGATTACAATAATTTAGGTTTAATTTACCGTGAATTAGGCGACCTTGAGCAAGCCAAGGAGTATCATCAACATGCTCTTACCATCCGTCTCGAGAAGCTCGGCGCCGAACATATTAATGTTGCAGCGAGTTACGCTAACTTAGGCTCTGTTCACCGGGCCTTGGGTGACCTTAAGCAAGCCAAGGAGTATGATCGACGTGCTCTTGTCATTAAACGCGGGAAGCGCAACTAAAACTCTTCTGCATAAGAGGAAAAAAGTTAACTGATATATTGCCGCTACTTTTCAGTATGGCCGTCGATAAACATACAGAACGATGATAGAACATTTATCACACTTTAGAATACACCCTTAAGGCCTATTTACACGCTGCGATTTGTCGTGCCGATTTGTCGGCCTCGAGAAATCGTGAAGCAAATCGGCGCGTGTAAATGGCGACCCGATGCGCGCGCGATTTCAGTCCGACATGTCGGCCGATTCGGAAAAAATCTGTGATCGCTTCACAGATTTTCGCGTGTCGGGCCCGATTTTAAGAACGAAAACGCAATCTGGACAAGAAATCACGCAAAACAAATTATATCTGCAGTATTTAAACTAACAACAACCTAAGCTACATAAGCGACACGTAACCAATCGACCTCATCGCCTTATGAAGACTAGCAGTAATAGCAGTCGAAACGTCGCGATCAACATCTTAAAGTGACTCCATCGTGAGACAAACGAAAAAAAATCGTTGACCTATCTTACACACCACGATGAACAACAGCCACATTTTTAGTAACATTGATCTGAAATATGGGCGCCCAGCCCTAAGGTTGACTCGTCGCCACGAGCGTTGCTCACGCAAGCTCGCACGCTATGCAAACCATCTCACCTTTCTTACAAGGTGTATTAAGAACCACATTATTCCACGAGACCTTCGGGTCCGACCACCAGTTCCAACTAAAGGCGCTCGCAGAGTAGCCGAACTAGCCTCTATTAGGTTCTTGAGGGAAAGAATACGACTGACTCAGAGCGCTAAGGGAGATGCGAAAAAAGAAACCGAGTCTACTGCCAGGAGCATAACAGCCGCTCTTTCGGCAAATGACGCCAGCGAGTTACTCGAAAAGATCAGAGTCAATACTCAAAGAGTATTTAATGCCACTAAAGAGCGGCAACAACGCAAGTTTCTGAAACTTGTACAGGACACTAGAACACCTCATGTCGACCAAACACAAAAATAAATGGGTAATCAATTTATCCTCACGGTCTCTCAGCGATGCTGAGGTGTCCTTACTACAGAAAGGGTTAAATTTCGCAGTGACACCAACTAACATTCCAGCTACTGAAATAGTCGCCAAAGTTGAGTCAGCCATAAGAACGCTCGACTCTGAACAAGCAGACACTGTACGAAGAAACGTAAACAACGTTCTCCAACAGGCTAAACCACCTAAGCCTAACATCACGAAGGAAATGCAAGATGCCCTTAAGAACTTAAAACAAGACGACTCTATTATGATTCTACCAGCAGACAAAGGTCGTGCTAGCGTAGTCCTAAACACTGACACCTACCATGACAAAATGAAAACACTGATTGAGACAGGTCCATATCAGCTCCTTAATAAAGACCCAACCGAGCGTCTGAGCCGTAAGCTAATTGACAAGCTCCTTAATTTGAAACGAGGTGGACATATATCAGAAACTGTCTATAACAAGATCAGACCTAGAGACAAACAACCACCTAGAATATACGGCTTACCTAAGATACACAAGACCAACATACCTTTAAGACCTATTGTATCATGTGTCAATACTTTCGCTTATGATTTGTCTGCTTACTTAGCAGATATCCTGTCCCCACTGACAGGTAAATCAGACTATGCAGTTGCCAACTCTACTCATTTCGTGTCCTCCATTAGCCGTGTAAAAATACAGGACAACGAAGTCATGGTATCTTTTGACGTAGAATCACTCTTTACCAATGTGCCCATAGAAGGTGCCGTACAGGCAACCTTGCGAAAACTAGAGAATGATCCCGGCCTTGCTGACGGTGACCGCACAACGCTAACACCAACACAGATTGCCGACCTCTTGAATTTCGTTTTGAGATCTACGTATTTCCAGTACGATGGATCGATTTACGAACAAAAAGACGGAGCAGCTATGGAGAGTCCAGTCTCCGCGGTTATAGCAAACATCTACATGGAAGAATTTGAAGAACAGGCAATAGCAACTTCGCCATATAAACCTAAGATCTGGAAGCGATATGTAGATGACACATTTACCATATTAGATCAAAGCAATGTCGACGGTTTCTTGCAACATCTCAACAAACAACAGCCTACCATTCGTTTTACCATGGAAACAGAGAAAGACAACACTATCCCTTTCCTAGACACGTCAGTTACAAGGGACTCAAACGGCCGGCCTTCTCACTACCAGTGTATATAGGAAACCTACTCATACTGATCAATACCTGGCCTATGATTCACACCATCCGCAGTCAGTTAAGCGTGGTATTGTGAAATGTCTGTATGACCGAGCCAAACACCTCATTACTAGGCCATCAGTTATCTCCAACGAAAAGAAACATTTGTCGTCGGTTCTTGTTTCTAACGGATATCCTTCCTCGTTTGTACAAAAAATCACAAAAACGAAAGGACCAACAACAAAGAAGGAATCCACGCAGGATTTTAAATCTACTGCAGTATTGCCCTTTATCAAAGGTGTATCAGAGGTTCTTCGCCGCTGCCTACAACAACAAGGCGTACGCACTGTTTTTAAATCTGACACAACTCTCAGGTCACACTTAGTACGACCTAAGGACGTCCTCGACTCTAATAAACAGGACGGTGTTGTCTACAAGATTCCTTGCGAGTGCGGCAAAGTGTATATCAGAGAAACAGGGAGGTCTATGCATGAAAGGATAAAAGAACACGATAGAGACATACGGCTTGCTCGTACTCAAACCTCCGCGGTTTCAGAACACGCTAACAAGACCGGGCATTTTCCTATTTGGGACGAGGTTAAGTTTATTGACCGTGACCCACACTGGTACACCCGTAGAGTTAAAGAGGCCATCCACATAAGACTTCATCCTAATAACATCAACAGAGAGAGTGGAATTGAAATTCCCGAAGCGTGGATGCCTACAATCAAGAAGCATAACAGCCGACCGATATCAAATCGGACCGGAGAGGGAACAACATCTTTTCGGAATAATAATGAGGATTGTACAGGCCCGCAAATGATCCCGGCCCGCAAATGATCCCGGGACCGGAAATGATCCCCAAATTGGACCGCAAATGATCCCAGGACCGCAAATGATCCCCAGATTGTAGCGCAAATGATCCCCAGACCGGAAATGATCGCCTCGCCGTAAAGGGAGGAAAAGTGTGGACTCGGAAATTTGGAAAGTGGATTTAAAATTTTTAGAATCCATTTTTTTTTCTTAATAATACAACGGTTATTTTATTACAACAGTTATTTTATGCAGCAGTTATCATAGGTAACGCAAGCAAAATGTACAGTATTTGAGCTATTAGCAAACAAAGTTCTCAACTTTGAAAATGATATCAAACGTCGCGAAATACAATGTAACAGTTCAATAAAACAGAACAATTTAGTAATGAAACTGGAACTTTTTTTTTTTACTTATATCATTATAGCGCCTAAAGTGTGCACCAATTGAAGGAAAAATCCTCAATGTTTCAAACAGGGCTAAGACAAGAAATAAATTTTAACAGTCCAACCAAAAAAATTCAACTGGAACAGATGTTTCTAATTACAACATCCTCACAATAAAGAAAAGTCCAAAACTGTGGGTTTTTTTTTTTTTACTGACTCGGTATAACTTTTGAGCAACAAAAACACGCAAGATCAATGGAAATGACAACGAGAGAAGACGAGAATTTTTAATTTTATGCAAGTGCAAGAAATTTGACTGAGACAAACTTCAACTCTCTACAAGTATAATAGCTTTTTAAGCTACAACTCTCTTTGCTATAAAGCTTGGATCCTGAAAATTAAAATCCTGCAAAGACAAATCTAAAATAGCTGGGCCCAGCGTGACATAAAATTAATAGCAGGAAAGACATTCACGGACAACAGATCATTTCAGATCCTGTTATGTCCGGTATTTCAGAGAGAAAAGTTAGAGAAATTCGAACCTTTCCTACATACTGAAAAATCTACATGCAAATATAAATAATGGACGATAAAATGAGGTCAACATCTACAAGCGCAACACCACGGGAAGTACAACAGACACCTTTACTTGACCTCTAGTCCGTTGCACGCGGCTTTTGAAAGGTTTTAAAACTCAGTCTACACACTACAGTCACTAAAATCCTCCTTAACAAACGGCTAAATGTAGAATACCCGTCCAAAACATACAGAAGGAGCAAATGGCATTAAAAACACGAGGTAAGAGTCGTGCAGGCCTGCCACCCCCATTTTACACCTAAAGGGCCCAGCGGTAATTCAAGTACTTACCGCTTGTATTTTATCTTATATTTGCAAGAGCGAATTGTGAGGGAAAGAAAATGTATTTTCAAATGAAAGTTAATAAATTGCAAATGTGTCATGACCTCCGAAATTCACACGTAGAAATGTTGTGCGCTTCCATGGAAGCCCATGAGCAGGGAAAAAGTTCTAAGTGGTTGACAGACAGCAAAGACATCTTCGAAGATTCATGGAATATTTTTGTTTATTTTTGCGATGCGCTTTCAAAACGAAAAACGTATATAGTCACATGTTCATTTAATTATTTCGCACAGTATGTTTACCGGTTTTCTTTGTTGCTTTAATGCCTGAGACGCTTGTCTTTTCCTCATTTCCTCACTTAGGATAATTAACGAATATACATCCACGCCATTCCTAATTTTTGTTGGTATCATTTGCAGCAATCATTTCCGGTCCTGGGATCATTTGCGGTCCAATTTGGGGATCATTTTCGGTCCCGGGATCATTTGCGGGCCGGGATCATTTGCGGGATAGCAACAAGCCAACGTCATCGCCTGATGAAGACTAGCAGTAATAGCAGTCGAAACGTCGCGATCAACATCTTAAAGTGACTCCATCGTGAGACAAACGAAAAAAAAAAATCGTTGACCTATCTTACACACCACGATGAACAACAGCCACATTTTTAGTAACATTAACCTAAATAACCTATTGGATACCATTTGTTTTTCAAGAAGTTCTTTGCAGAAAAGTTTTGAAATAAAAAAAAGTTCATGTACGATGCTTGCACTGTACAAAGAGCGCGCGCACGGGACAAATCGGCCCGACAAATCGCAGCGTGTAAATAGGCCTTTACAGTAATATATCCTCGACCATAGCCGTCTATCCCCTTCCAATATGGTACCAGCCCGGGATACCCAATTCCCTAGTGATATGTGTCACTAGCAGATGTGAATGCAATTTCGCAGGAAAATAGATACGTAAAGCCCTCAAGATATGGATACCGCAAAATATAGAAACCTTTTTGGAATATGTTAAAAATCATGAGTATTTACCCGGATTTTCGAAACAAGAAAAAATAATTCTGCGACGATGTGACAGAAATTTAGAGTTTGACTATGCATCGTCTATTACAAAGTGGTGCTCTTTTATGGACGATTAAATAGAAAAAAAAACACGCCAGTTAAAGGCAGCACCATTAATTGAATATTTTTAATACGGTCACCACCCGCAGCAAAAAGAGATTTTCCATATTTATAAACATTTATGATCAGAAAAATAATTCACAAGCGCAACCACAGCACTGTCAGTCCTTGCATGTTGTCCATTGTGTGACCCACTGCTATTTTCACTGTCAGTTTGACAAAGTGTGTGTCATCTGGTTTTACAGATAACTGAAAATACAAACGAATTCGTCTAGCTGTACCTTGTTGACTGCGGCCTTTATTTTCCATTTCAATGGAATGTTTCACGTAAATAAACAGTAAGAGTGGGCAAGCGTGCTTTGGATTGCAATTACATGCTTTGGCAATTGTAAGATCTTGTAATTGAGATGGATATTGTGCACATTGAATCATTTAATATACGTCGTCTGTACCCTTTTTGGAACAGAACTCAATGATCTCGCACGATCACTACACAACGTTACTTAAGTTATGCAATGCTTTATTCTATATATACAAACAAGTTTGCACCTTAGCTGCTTTCAATGGCTTCTTTAACCGATCTTCATGACTTGAATGTATATAATCAATGCTAAAAGGAAATTAATGAACAAGTTGGCCAATATGCCTTTTTACAGGAACTGAGAGATAGCAGTTAGTTATAATATCAAGCTAAATGGCTTAGTAAACATAGTTAATTCCTCTTGAAAAGGATCTTTATTAATCTCTTTGACGTAACAGAGTGCATTAAAATAATTTATTCATAAACACGATTTAGCAAGTTAAGCACTTTTCCTTGATCTTAAATTTTACAATAAACCTTTTTATGTTCACTTTGCTTTCGAAAGCACCGTAATTAGAAATGCATATTTTTAGATGGCGTAAAATAAAACAACTGACAACTTAGATAAGTGATGCAATGAAAGATATGATATGACCTCTCTGTAATGAAGTAAATAATTTCGAAGTTACTGGAAACTAATTTTACAATTATCCTTGCGTCGCCCAAATCTTAGTAAGTTTTTTTACATTGACGTTTATGATAACAACAGTGTTACCAAAAAGGACCATTTCACCATTTCGATGACGTTATAAACTAAACATCTTTTAACACGATATTTTAGGCCTTCAAGAGGCTAAATATAGGCTAATTATCTCGTTCAAATCTTACAGTGGCTATAAACAGTGTGTGTCTAAAGTACCAAAACCCACGAATTTCTTTTGCAAAATACTTGTAGCAAGCATATAACGGTAAATTACTGCTCACTTCGGCATTAGTTTAGTTGCACTTGGAGAGTTCATTTACAGACTCGAATTAAAGTAAATAACCTCAATGCTTGTCGCGTGATTGTCTATTGAAGTTGAAAAAGGTTAATCATTTCTTAGTGTTAGTTCATGTTTCCGTCGAGTTCAGCCTTTGTAAAGGAAGTCAATAATTAATAGCGTTGAATAACTGGCGCCGTTTTCATGCAGTCGATTCCGTTTTAATAGATCACTCACGCAAATTCTTTGTTGTTCAGGAAATAGTAAGTCAGCAAACTGCAATAATGTTTTAATAATCGCCCGCCTTCCTTAGCTTCTTTTCGATTTTCCTGCGCATAGACACGATATGATAGGCTTTACTGATGTAATGGTTATTATGATTCCAGATTTTTTAGGGCAAGTATTTTTCCCCTCTTCCAGACTAGGGTCGTGTTTTACAGGGTAGACACCTGATTAGCTGAGGCAGTAGACACCGGACTAATTAAATATCTTCTAGACCGCACAAGTCAGTAACTGAAACCAAACTCTTTTGCCGCGTTTAATAAAAGTGTTTTCTGCAAGTTCACCTACAGGGATCCCAGACTCACAACGACAGTCCTCAACGACAAAAATACAGTAAAAACCCGCAAGTAAGAACCTGCATTTTCCCAAGTTAGCCTAAACAGGTTCTTACATAAATGGTAATTAGCACAAATTTAGGCTATTTAGATTCTTAAATAGGTTCTTATTTTTTGAAGGAAAAAAAAATACATTGTAGCTAACAGAATTTAGTGGTATTCAGCCTATTCCTTATATAAAATCTGCATACCAAGTAAGTATTTATAAAAAAAAGGACTATAAAAAGAAAAATTGAAGCACTAATCACAGAACATAACATATACATGTACTCTTATTTGTCCAAGTGCACTGTACACATTTTTTATATAGATTTTAGAACCTGTTTCAAATTTTAGGCCAAATAGGTTCCTGTATAAAGGGGGTCTAACTGGCAAATTTTAGCCTAACTGGTTCTTAAAAACTAGGTTCTTACTTGCGGGATTTTACTGTATGGCTTCTAAACAGCATTTTAGCGAGTTTTGGGTGAACGGTCAAACCACAGAAAAATCAAAACTCGCTAAAATGCCATTTAAGGCTGGTTTTCACTAACGACGGAGTCGGAGTCGGACTCGGTCGGAGTCGTAATCAGAAGCGCAGAGCGTTACGATCTAGTGAAAATCAAACCGACGGAATCGGAGAAAGATTACGGAGTCATAAGCGGAATCGGGAGAAAATGGAACCGTTCTGATTCTTCCGACTCCGATTCGGTTAAGCCGTTCAGAAGGACGTCGGACACCTCATTGAAACTTATATAACGGAGTAACTGGTTAGTTTAAGGACGGTGCCACCTAATGGCAAGGTATTTTGCCAGGTTTTTGACTATGCGGGAAAAGTAGATCTTAGCAGGGGCTATTGGAATCCAAAGAGAAAATTGGGGGTAACCACGCAATTTTCGGAGATATTTAAGCTTCAATCTGGAAAAAATGCTGACATCAGCATTTTTTTCGAAAAAAGGAAAAATAGCTCTTTCTTCGCGGATTTCCTTAGAATTCGCCTATACATACACAAAAGCAACAATAATTCTAAAAATCTCTAAAACACATAACAAATGGTAACATAACAACTACTGTTTATATGTTTTAAGCTACAAAATCATCACAATGGAGCCATTATCGGCCCTGACAGCTTTCCCACGTTCGCCAAAAATACAGTCTAAATAACTTTTGCCCACAACAAAAAATTAATTGCGTCCTTAATATGCTTACCACTTTCATTTTACAAGATAAAAAGTAGGGGTCACCACGCGTTTTTACAAGTTATATTTAGATGTTTTCAACTTTTACGGAATCGTTTTCGCGGTCCGCGACATTTTTTTCTATGCCCTCCCTGGTAAGTTAAATATTGTGCGTGTCTTTTTCGGGGGCATGCTGGGATGTCCACTTGACGGCTTACCGTTTAAAACTTGTACAAAGACAAACATTGTAGAATTCAAAGTTAATTCTATTTGTAGCTGGAAGTTGCTCTTTTGAGAAACACTTTTCGGGGATTGCAAGGTCAACGATCGTCAACCAGCACAGCAAAGGAGTAATATATATAGATAGGCTTAGCCTAACAGCGGAGCTCTCTGAACAGAAACGATGATGATAAGCTTAACTTAGGTGAAAGGTCGGAAGCACAAGAAAAGTTAGAATTAAGATTGACGACCAGGCTACTTTTCAATTTTAGCAATAGCTTATTACGCGACCGTCTGCACAGTACATTTAGACTGCACAAATTCCACAAAAGCTCACTGTTTGAGAAATGTGAAACCTCTCTTGAGTAACAAACCGCGAAATAAAGCAGGGAAAAACGATTTTGCAAACCATTTTCTCCGCTAAACACAACAAAAGTTTTTTTTTTCTTTTAAAATGTTTTATTTCTCAATAACAAATCCCTAAAGTTTACAATATTATCCTGAGAGGCTAGTCATTTCCGGTTACAAGGCCTTCCTGAGTTAAGGCTATTCATTTCCGGTTACAATAATACAAGGTCAGTTCCGGTTTACAGTCACTTGAAAGTCTAGTCCATACGGGATTATTTATAAAGTTCATTTCCGGTCGTTTGGTCCACTTGGATATCCTTTCTGGTTTGCACATGATTACTTTAGTCATTTCTGGTAATGAATGATGAGTTCCCAGTAGCTAAATTATTAGAGTCACAAGCTTTGACTGTTGTATTTCACAACAGTTGGATGAAGAATTTAGTCTAGACGAGGTTTACTGACAAATAGCATTTAATAATCGGTAAGGCGTGCTGTACGACATTTTTACTAACCCCTAGTATCTTAGACTGTGATAGTGAATGAGTTTCTGCAAAATAGTGAGTCTAGAAAAGGTCTAGGATAAGGTAGGATTTTTCGTTGTTTAGTCTAGAATAGGGTTGCAAAATGCAGCTAAAATTGGTCTAGTATAGGTTAAGGGTTTCAGAGTCCCAGCGGCACACCCCCGCCCAAAAATTTGCAAAGTACCCCCCGGTCATTTTGCAACTGTGTTGTGATGTCATTCCTTATGTCCCTTACAGTGGCCCGAGAGTTCTCAGTGCCATTGTGAAAAGTTGCTTTATTTCGAAAAACCCATATACCATAAGTATGGTCTTAATGAGCGTGCTCGAATGTCATTCTCGTCGTCAGCAGAAGTCCATTAGGTAAAAGAAACTAGTCTTAACATTAACTAAAAACCAAGTATTGAGTAGTGCCGAAAGGGTGGGAGTGAAAACACCCCACACCCTTCCACAGGTTCAAATTTTAATCTAGCTTGGAAAGGCGTGGTAACCAGTTATCCGGTTCCACATTTGCAGTACCATTGCTAAACCAGACACCCAAGATTAACATTCTTGACACCCACGTCAGGCCATAACGAGTGTCCGGACGTGAGCACCAAGCTCCTAACTTCATGGCTTCTGTACTCTTTGCCACATTTAATTTAGTCCCTGTACCTGTCTCGTAATTGTGAAGTAAAGTAAACAATTTGTCTAAAGAAAAAATGTTGCTTACAAAACATGTGGAGTCATCCGCATATTGGTGAATTTTAGAACGCTTTTCTCAGGCTTCTGGAAGGAGAAAACTTTCAGTAGTATCATCCTTTCTTATACTGGTAGCCAAAACCTGCACATAAAATGTACAAAAGTGGAGACCGGGGATCCCACACTCGAGTGAAATTTCTTTAGTCAAAAAACCATTAACTATAATTTTCATATTTGCTTGACAGTATAATGTAGAAATCCACCGCTGGAAATTAGGGCAAAATCCAAAACGACTTAAAACATTGGTAAAAAGTTTACCAATGTTTTTCTACCCTGTCAAAGGCTTTCTCTTGATCAATATTGACAGCAAGATACCAGTTTCATTGGTAATATTTATATAATCTAGAGTGTCACGCAAGAGAAATAAATTCTCAAAAATCGTCCTACCTGGGACGGAATAAGTTTGATCTTCTTGAAATAATCGAGGGTAACACTTTTGAAAGTCTGTTTGTATAAAGAGCTTTTGAACAAACTTTGTAATCAACATTGAGTAGCGAAATGGCCAGGCCACCAATTTTTGAGGTTTTTCTTATCATCTAGTATCTTATCTTTTCTTATCATCAAGTAATCTAGTCACGCTTCCTTGCATTGAATCACTGAGAGAATTATTTTCCAAACTAAATTTATAATTTCAAACAGAATAGGGCCTAAAAGATCCCAGAATTTAGCGTAAAATTCTTGAGGTAATCCGTCTGAACCGGGCCACGCATTGCTTGGGTAATTTCAGCCAAAGATAAAAATCCTTCGCAGGATAAAAATTTCGCTCTCACTTAATCTGTTTTCAAGTTTGTTCAAAAATTTGGTTTGGACTGTTAAATTAACAGGTTCTTGCAAGTACAAATTACGGTAAAAATCGAAATGAGCCGGAGTCTTGTGAAAAGACTTCAACACCGGCGGAGTTATAAATAGATTGAACAGTATTTTTTCTGAGCACGTAAAAAAGAATTTGGTAGGTTTTTCACTTTCTTCAAGCCATTTGACTCTGCTACGAATTTGGCTTCCTCTCATTTGGGATAAATTAATGGCCCGAATTTCTCTTTCAAGCGTTTCTATATGGTGGTTTTCACTGAGTTATCTCCTTCAATGAGAGTCCGTTTAGCTTCGATCAAAGGATTTATAGTTGTTAATATCGCGATTTATATTAATGTGCCTTGTTTACTTCGACCAAAATCTATAGCAACTAATCTTATAGATTCTTTAAGAAAATCCCACCAAGCTTGAATGGAAGTAAATGTTTTCCGGTGCAATACATGTTTCTTAATAATTTCTGAGATATTAAATTCTAAATTTAGCCTCCAAAGTAATGCATTATGCAAATTGGGGCTTAAATCAACAGAATCATGATCGGAAAAAACACAAGGTAAAATTTCACATTTTAAAAAGGAATCATACAAGTCCTGAGCAATAAAAAAATTATCCAAACGTGTACCGATAGTTTTATCCGCATTAAACCATGTGCATTGTATTTTTCAGTCGGCCGTGGTTTTTTTTTGTGTCATAAAAATACGTTCACTTGGATTCGTGGGTGCATAAGTATAAAACCAAATTAATTTTCGTGTCGTCGAGTTCAGTTAAAACACTAACAATTCTACCAGAAGAATCTTTTTTCCATTGTAAACATTTGAAATCAGTATTTTCAGCGACAAGAATGGCATCGCCGCCTTGTTTACCAAGAGCGGGCAACCAGAAACTTTTACCGCGCCATAAATAGCTGTCAGAGAATTTATCGCATTTTGTCTTGTCGCTAAAGTTTCTTGTAAACAAATAAAATCAGAACGGGAATTTTTCGCAAAATCAAAAACACAGCGTTGTTTGGCTTCATTGCCAAAACCACGGATATTCAAAGTTGTAAATTTAGCTCTGAATGCAAAAACTTGGAGAAAATTCTTCTGGTAAAATTAAGCTTACATATTAACTAAACAATTTTTGAAAATCACATTTAGACAGTTACTTGCTTTTCTGTTTATGTTTGTTTGTCCGATGTCCAGTGTTTCTCCTCTTCGGCAAAGGTTGTTCGCCGTCATATTCAGAACGTTCGAGAGTTTTAGTGTCCGTTTTCTCCGATCCTTTGGTACTGGAAAAATCCGTAATAAAATCACACATCTCCCCGCATTGAAAAATGTATGAAGTTCCCGAAGCAAGATTTTATCCAAGAAAGCTCTTCTTTTTCCACTAAAGCGGCTTCTGAGTATCCCTTAATTAGTATCTCTGTCTTGAGTAGCAAACCGCGAAAAAATGCACTGACCAGCGAAAGATCCAAAATTTTTAAAACGTGTTCACCGAGCTGACGGCCGTGTAGCCGCGCGAAAAACAAAGCCAGCTCTATATTCCTCCAAAAACGCTTGATTTGCAGAGTCACACAGCCTCAAATGCGGTCTTGACCACTGTTCGAGAAATTGTGAAACCTGTCTTAAGTAGCAAACCGCGAAAATGCAGGGAAATAACGACTTTTAAACGGTTTTCTCCGTTTTCTCCGCTAAACACAGCTCCAACTAACGTGTTTACCGAGCTGACGTGACATTCGCCATGTAGCTGCGCGAAGGCGCGAAAATCAAAGCCTCGCTTTCGTTTCAAAATGCCCAACACGGGGGGCGGCGGGCGGACACGCGCCCGCGAAACATTCCGCTGGTCATGACCATGAAAAATGACGGCATGGGTTCTATGAGTATGGCGCTCCGCGCGGGCCTTCGGCCCGCAGAGCTCCGCTAAAAACGCAAAAATCGGTTCACTTCCATTGATCTACAGTGGATCTACGGATTTATTATGTTCCTTCGAGCACAAGAACTTTACATTGTGTGCATCTTCTTTCGATCAATTACCAACTTGAAAACATCAGTGCTATATCGAGGTGACTGGTCGGCTGCCGAAAAACTCTGGATTGGCATGTTAGTCTTTTAACGATTATTTGGAGTCACAATGTAAGAAATATTTGTCGAAAAGTGCTTGAGTTGTGCAATTTCATTTGGCCGCGTGTTTATTTTCTGTGAAGCTCCTGTAGTTTTCATGGCTTCTCTGATAACTTTGGAAAAAAATAAGTCAGTACACTTTAATATCAGAAAAATCGTGAAATAATAAAACACTTTTTTACCGAAGTCTACGGCTTTATTTGATCTAAAAAGATAAGATTTCTTGTCAGTTTATCATGGCACGTTTTTCGCCTATCAAAATTTGTTCTGATGCAAAGAAGTTGAGAACTGACACGATGCGACTTCGAAAAACATCACTTGCCTATATAATAGAGAATAAAGGAAATCAACTGTACCTAAATGCACGAATGTGTTTACGAAATATTACACTAAAAACCATGCTTGCCAGCAATCGAGGGAGGGAAGACTTTAGCCGGATGCTTTCCGGCTTTGGAGCGGCCAATTTTCTTTACTTGCTGGCTTCAGCCTTGTTTTTATATCTTAGTCAATTGTCAAAAACGGTCGTTTTGAAAACGTTTTGCTCATTTCAATTCTCCTTTTCGACATTTGTTTGCTTTAACTGGAACAGTTGTTCTTCTGCTTTTGTTATATACTTTTTTTATTCGCAAAAATGGCCACTGGCAAAAGATTTTTGCAGATAAACAGAAATTTCAAACAACGCGAGTTTGGCCGCCAAAACAAAAACTTGTGCTAATTGGAAATAACAACATGCCAGCCTTAGCTTTCCTTGGATTTTATGCCTTGAGGGTGCTTGTTTTATATATATAAAGAAAACACTACAGTGTAGTCTGGTTTGACTTGAAGTTCTGTTGAAATTTTGAATGGAGAAAAGTAGCCAATGTAAACAATCTTCGTAAAGAAAGGCAAAACGTACGCGTTCTGCTGATCGAGGCGGCATCGCCAATTAGCTCAAAATAGTTTCATTACCGAGGCTCTGTCGTTTGCAAAATAGAGAAAGAATTTAGCAGTTTTAGGCTGTCTATAAACACATTTTCATAGATTTTTGAGAACTCTATTTATCTTGTAAGTTAAGAAACTGAGCCAGGGAGTTTACAGTTTGACATGAAAAGTGAGCGGAACTTAGCCTTTACCTCGCGCGTTCGCGTTTAAAAAATAACCGTGTCTCGCGCGACTATCGCGCAATGCATGCGCAGAACGTATGCGCAATAACAATAGGTGGCACCGTCCTTAAATTTAGGCCTGAACAACCCGAGAGGCTAGGTGGTACAGTGGCACGGTTGGCTATTTAAGCCTTAGCCTAGCTGAGATCACAGGTTCAATCCTGAGTGGGGGATTTTAAATTTTCTTTTTTACACTTAAAAATTTATTGAAAATAAAATTCTAAGTGTCGACATTACGTTATAGAAGTCACCTTAAGATCGAGGTTTTTCGGCATTTCCCGCGAACCGCGAACGTCAAGAAGTCACGTGACCAGTGCCTTGCCGTCAGGTTTGCGGTTTGAGGTTCACGTTTGTACGGCTAGACCACGCTCTAGAGGTAAGTGGTTTACCGCAAGGTTTTTTGCACCCTAAAACATCACAATCCCACGTTTGAGAGGAAATACTACTTTGTAGAACTCTTTCGCTTATTAATTATCGAATTCTTTTTCATAGAAACGTAATTTTGAAGACGATTTCTCAGCTTAAAGAGAAGTGAACGAACTAATGTGGACAAACATGGCAGCCGGCTGTTTGTTTTGGAACTGATTTGCCAGTCGGATAACTCTGTGGTTAAACTACGATAAATAAAGTAAAAAAAAGCCAGTTTCTGATGATATGTGATTGAATGAATGTATATGCATGAATGTATACTCTGTTTCCTAGATGGCTCCGGTAATAGGCATAGGTAAAAAGAAACCCTCAATCTTAAGCCCAGATTTTGTTCATACGGCGAACTCCGAACTGTAAACTGCTGGCCGACGTTTGTGGTTTGCGGTTTAAGAGGAAAACCTCAATCTTAAGGTCTCTAATAAGGTGTCCGACGTCCCTCTAAACGGTATTCTTTAGGCACAACCCTCCGATTCCGTTGAGCTTTATGACTCCGCTTACGACTCCGATTTTCACTAGGTCGGAAGCGCTCTTACGACTCCGACTACGGCTTCGTCGCCAGTGAAAACCAGCCTTTAGAAGCCACAAAGCCGCCAAGAAACAACAGAGAGACATTATTTAATGAGGTATGGACAATTTAATGGCTGTTTATTTACAATGTTGATATTTTATCAAACTCACGATGATAATGACAGGGGGCTGGTACCTTTTAGTGGTCAAAATTTGTAGATTGGTACCGCTACTGAAGGGAATGCTAAAATCTAAACCGTTATAAGCTTAATTATCGCGAATATTTTTTGGGTCTTTTTGTTTAAGTCAGTTTCACGTAAGCTCGCTAGAGAAGATGAAATGTAACAAAACGACTTTCTACATGATTTACTAATAATAGAGTTTCCGGTAAAGTGTGGTCTAGTACGATTTTACGACGTTTTAAAGTCTTGTTTCACGAAAGCCTTTCGGTGTAATAATTTTGATACCACTTCTCTTCTTTCTTAAGCTTACTTTTTCGCTATTTGCGCGTCAATTTACATTTTACCAGTTAATTTACATAGAACATAAGATAAAATTGCCTCGGGCTTTAAAATGGAGTAGTAAATACAGCAGAATGATCCAAAATATCAAAATAAATACTCACATTGTGTACGAACGTGAACCTTCTCGAGCTTCCTCCGTTGAAAACGGCAAACGGCGGACGGCAAACGTGAAAAATGGCGGGAAAATCGTGATCACGTGGTAGTCTGCCACTGAGGGTACGTTTTTGAAATAAAATCCAAAAACGGATCAAGACAATAGACCCTTCCACGGTTTTTTCAACTTTTGATATTGGCCATGTAGCGAGAATCTAACGACATTGCTTGAAAGAGCACCTCAAAATTAGTAAAATCGCCAAGTTTGTGAGTCGTATCTAGGAAAATCGCAAAGTTAAAGCCTCGCGAAGTCTGGAAATTTGACAGACATTTGTACTTGGCGATTTTACTAATTTTGAGGTGCTCTTTCCAGCAATGTCGTTAGATTCTCGCTACATGGCCAATATCAAAAGTTGGAAAAAACCGTGGAAGGGTCTATTAAGAAAAGACGAAACTAAAGCGAAAAGTAGTTTTTGTTGACGTGGAAAATGCGGAAATTAGAAAAAATCCTCGAACAAACATGATCACAGTCGAGCGCTACGAGGCTAATTTTTCTTCCCTGTTTCAATATTGTATGAAATAAATAGTTCAGTTATAGATTACAGAAGACGTCAAAATGTGGTAACAACATCAGTGACAAACTCGCTTGCGGCTCGTTGGCCATTTCTTTTTTTTGTTCTTACCACATTTTAAAAGTGCTTGATGACTCAGAAAAGAGTTACAAAAATTATCGGATGTTTATCTCAAGTGTTTAATCTTCGTTCGTATCAACAACTTTACAATGTGCTTTTACTATTTATAGGACTAGCTGGAATAATTTACACTGCTACGGTTATAAAATCATTATTTGGCGTTACACCAACAAGCCATTCTTCAAACGCTATTTTATGAATTCGGGAGCATATCACTATGATGACATTTACACGCAATAATATGCATTCAAAATAGGTTACACAAATTTCATTCATAAAAAAAGGTATAAATGCATTTTCAGTGTCCCTGAGTTGGCATGCAAGGAAACGAGCTACAAGTTTCCAGAGCCTTCACGACAACCAGTACAAGAGAAGGATCTGGAAACTGCTCTGTTGAAGACCACTTTGAAAAAGGGTGGCAGACTGGGGCGAGAATGACGGCGCATTGCACTGTGGAATTAAAAATTCGCAGTGCTTCTTAGCAAATTCAGTGAAACTGTTTTCAAATAGATACTTCTTTACTTTTCTAGAATAAATCGCCACAAGCTGCCACTCTCTTTCGAAGTGGTCTATACTGATTTTGTCTGGCGGGAACTCGTACAATCGCCAATTTGGATGCATTTTGGTAGATTGACTCTCAAGCTAGAGTGCTGTGTACTTGATGAAAGGAATATTGCACTCCACTGTTTTTCATTTTCATTACAATTCATCCTGGTCGCGAACAGCAGAAACGTTGAAAGACGAAGAAAACTGGTTTCTAGTGTCCAGTTCCTCCTGTAGCACGCGTGCGCGGGATTGGAGCACGGATATCTGCTGTCTCAGTGACTCGATTGTATCTTCAAGCTCCTGATGAATAAAAACAAAAGAGCAGAGAAGAAAGTTAGGCAGCAAACTTAAGTTCATAACGAAGAAAATCAGAGAGTAACAGTTTATTTACCAAGTTCGAAAAAAAACATAGGTGGTCGAAATACCAGGTACGGCCAAATCTCGGTTACAGTACCAAACAAAGAAAACAAAAACAGACCAGGAGTAACACTACTCCCCCCGGATGGGATGCTAGTCCATTACAAGGTTAATTTCAGCATTACAGCGGTTTTCAATAGACCAATTCCGATATATTAAAATTCATACTTGGCTCCGAGGCTTAGGGGAATAAAACAAAAGAAATAAATTATTCATCCCTGAACCTCGATGTGATTTCTTTTGTTTTATTCCCCTAAGCCTCGGAGCCAAGTATGAATTTTAATATATCGGAATTGGTCTATTGAGTATCGAAAGTAATTTTGCGATTGCTTTGGTTTTGCGTTGCTACGAAATGTGATTGGCTAAAATATCTCACGCCACTTTCTCGACCAATCAGAAGTAAAATCAAAACCGGCTGTCAGTTGCTCGCACGCGTTTTCCCGCGCTTGACGCCGGCTACATGTATTTACTTCGAGCTCTGATTGGTTCATTGGATTGTCTGTGTCTGTTGTGATTAGCCAGAGTGATTACTTCGGTTTTGGTTTTACGAGATTCGACAGAAAACCGCTCCACACGACAACCATTTATAATACTGAGTAGAGAGAGGTGATATGAAGTATAGTCGTGTCTAAGAAAACAACACGGGTATAGACCAGCTGACCACCGTACTCCTCCTGGGTACCAGAGATCCTCTCACAGCACGCTTTCGTGAGATGTCGGGGCGGCCGAAGGCCGACCGACCGACCAACCGGCCGGAGGCGCTTTTCTTGCGACGAAAATATAAGAGACTACCCTGGGTGCCAGAGGTACTCTCGCGGCACGCTTTCGTGAGAATTGTCGGCTGAAGGCCGGAAACGAGCGGCGAAGCCGCGAGAGAACTTGTCGCTTGTCAAGCGGCGAAAATATAAGAGACATAAGGGGCGTGTAATATGAGAGAGATGAGAGCGCGAGACAAGCCTCTGGCACCCAGGGTAATAAGAGACATAAGAGGCGTGTAATACGAGAGAGATGAGAGCGCGGGAAAAGCCTCTGGCACCCAGGGTAATATAAGAGACATAAGAGGTGTGTAATATGACAGAGTTAAGAGCGCGAGACAAGCCTCTGGTACCCAGGGTACTGCGAGGATTACAATGTGCTAAAGTAAGTAAATGAAATATTACCTCTCTGAGGGAAGCTGGCATCAGACCCTTCATTTTCTCTTCGTATTGTAACCGTAATCTTGATACCTGCGATACAGAAACGCAAACATAAATTACATTTTTTTTTCAAACAAAAACAGTAGGGCATTGGTGCTGATTTGTTCGCCAGGCCATTTAACCTCTGAGCTTTTGGCTTCTTTGAGTTTCATATTATGCGGCAACAGTCTTTGATTACAACAACGCTCTTAAACATAAAGGGGGTACGTCACCATTTTTAGCGTTACTTTTAAAACAAAGGGCATATTTATGTTGTGGTTCAATTTTATCCTTGGTTCAAATTTTATTTTCCTTTGTTTAAAACTCATTATCATACAATACCATAGCCAAAAACAAAGGAAAATAAAATTTGAACCAAGGATAAAATTGAACCACAACATTTGTATCAGTGGAAACCCCAAAATGATGGTCCAGATTTGTTTAAACTCATTCTACTAGTGCTCGAAGACTAAACAAAAGTGTCTTGGGCTGCAGATGGCCAGGATGGAAATGGATTGCAACTTGAAAAAATTGGGCTAATTGATTCAAGTTTATAGACTTGTGTCGTGAAAAACTCACTAAAACTCTAATTATGGTTTATTCTCTCTTCGAAAATTCACTTCTTCTGTTGGCGTATTTCTTGTACGACAAAGGTACCTCCCTAATATGGACACTAACGGGACAGACCCAAATGTCCGTATTATAGTGGTGCTCGTCTTATAGAGGCTGAAGAGGTAGAGAATGTATGGATTTTGGTATCTTCGGAAACAAATGAACTGTCCGTACTTGAGAGGTGTCCATATTATGTCCCTGTCACACTATTGCGTATCGTACTAGCGTATGCCAGCGTATGAAAAATATCACTCATACGCTGGCAAACGCTGACATACGCTAGGGGTACGTTAGGCATAGGTTGTATACAAGCACGGTCGCATACGGTGGCATACGCTGGCATACGGCGAGGCAGAAAAATTTTTTTACGCATGCTTAAAAATTTTGTGCGTATTCGGACGTATGGTTTACACGCTAAGCATGCGCTAGGCATACGCTGAATACGCGAGAGTTACGCTAGAGGTACGTTACCCATAGGTCAAGTATGCTGGTCAAACGCTGTATTTTCAAGGGCATTTTGTGCGTATGAAAATTATTTTATGAATTTCAAACGCAACTCATACGTTTCTGTCATACGCAATAGTGTGACAGGGCCTTTATGAAGTTGTACGCATTAAAGAGGTGTCAGCATTATAGAGGTAGGCAGAGAGGTAGAGAATGTAAGTATTTTCGTACCTTCCGGACCAAGTGAACTGTTCGTACTAGAGACGTGTCCATATTATGGAGGTGTCCATATTATGGAGGTGTCCGTAAGGAGAGGTTCGACTGTAGTTAGTTTTAATTCGAGGCAATTTTGACACAAAAACGTAAAAATTGTCATGACATAACTCGTTTAAAAATAACAGAGAACCATAACTGTTACGTTACGTTCCTTTTCGCAAATTGTTTGGATTTCAATGTTAGCTGGAACAAAAATAGGACAAAAAAGAACGATCCATAACGCCATAGTTTTTGTTCGTCCGATCTAATTGAAAACTGACGTGAAGTAAATCTGGTGCCAAGTTCGCTGGACTGTTCCAAGCCGGTTAAGATAGTAGGGAGCCTCGCTCTCTTTCGGGCCCATCCCTCTCCATCAGCGCTTGCAGCGCTTGGGGGGGGAGGGGGGGGGGGTTACTCCCTATAATGGGCTATACGGGAATGCTCCGCCCGAAAGGGGTACCTTTTTGAGGCTGGAGGTATATGAAAGGGTCGGGATTTCACGAAGAATAGGAAAGGGTAGCGAAAACACGAGGTCAAGCATAAAAAGGTAGGGAAAACTGCCATTTAACTATTATAAAAAGGGCCCTTCAAAATATATCAAACAGACGTACGTAAAGGCTATATGAAAGGGTACCATTTTCAATAAAAGGTATATGAAAGGAGTACCTTTTCTGTCAAAAACGGTATATGAAAGGGTAAGGGTTTGGACCTCGGGGCGGAGCATCCCGTACAAAACTTTGTTGAGTACCCCCCTCCCCCCGGGCGCGCCGTCTATTCTGCGTTTCCTACTATCCGAATGCCTGGAACTAACCTGCGTAGCAGGCGCCAGTATATTTATAGAGGTGCCACCTCTCCCTTTCGCGCGCGCCCCTCACGCGCGCGTCATCGAAACTTCGCCCTATAAATATACTTAAATAAATATAGGCTAGCCTGAAACAGACTACAAGCATTCTCAAAAAGATTTCGATACCAAAGTGGAACGATCCACCTCTGGATGTGGACGGTTTGGATTGCCAACTAAGATGGGTTTGTCTGTAAATGGAATGGAAAATCTGAAGATCGGGGCAGAGGAATGTAAAAAAAAAAATGAATGTAAAAGGTATGTAACCAAAATTAGATTCGGTTCGCGTCAAACATTTTCAACATACTCGTTCCTGTGAGTCAAGTTCCGTTTGCTGAACACGTTTCTCTAAATGTCTGACCATCGTCTTCTGCGTTTCCACGTCCTGCTGCAAAGACTAAGGGAGAAAATGCAACAAAAATCAAGCGTATTAGCAGGGTTTTTTTTTTTTTTTAAGGATTGGATTGGATTGGAGCAGGATTTTAATAACTTGAGGTGTGTGAGATGACGCTCTTTGCTCAACCCGAAGCCTGAAGAATTAAGTTTAGTGGCATAGCTAACGAAAGCAAGAGACTATATCTGAACAATTTTTCATCACAATTTAAGAAACGATTCATATTAGGATAAAGAAGACGATTACTTGAATTAAAATAAATGTCAGAGCTTCGCTGGCATGCAGCGTCAGCCGGCCACTGAAGTATTTTAGTAGGCCATTTTTACAGCATAATAAAATCGACTTTAAATGAAAAGAAACAACTATGTAAATAAAAGCTTGAAAAGTCAGAAAAACAAAAATGATGTACTAAGAGAGAAAAAGGCAAAAACAAACAAAATAACAATGGGGATAAAAACAGATTGCAAAACTAGTAAGGACCCCAAAGTTAGAACACAGGGGGCACATGCATAAAACTTAACGTCGGACGTAACTGCTGATGTCTGACGTTAACATAGAGAGTTTGACTGGGCTGAACGCCCAACGTTAAGTTTTATGCAACTGGCCACAGAATGTCGACTGGTGCTGGTGTAACATCAAAAAACAAAATAACCCAAAACCAAACCTTAACAATGGTAGAATTATGCTTTTTCACCGACGCTTTCTCTTCTTCGTATTTTGCCGTTGTTTGAGCAAGCTTCTTTTCCAAGATTGTTTTAGTCCTGAAAAAAAAATACGGAAAGACCACAGAGTGTAAATAAAAACAACACAAGGAATGTGTCATTTTCTAACAGGCAATGCAACACGAAAATGAAAAAAAAAATGAAAATGAAAGCTATTTAGTAGTACTTTCCTGTGGTGCTGTTTATTATGCTGTACAAGGTGGTTCTAACTTTTGAGTCTGTGGATGAAATCCTGAAGTGTGACCATTTAGATGAAAGCTATCGAGCAGTACTTTCCTGTGGTGCTGTTTATAATGCTGTACAAGGTGATTACAATTTTTGAGTATCCTAAAATGTGGCCATTCAGATGAAAGCTACTGCCGGAGCAGTACTTTCCCATGGTGCTGTTTATTATGCTGTACAAGGTGGTTTTAACGTTTGAGTCTGTGGATGAAATCCTAAAGTGTGGCATTCAGATGAAAGCTACTAAGCAGTACTTTCCTGTGAGGCTGTTTATTGTGGTATACAAGGTGGTTCTAACTTTAGAGTCCGTGGATGAAATCCTAAAGTGTGGCCATTTAGATGAAAGCTATTGTGCAGTACATTCCTGTGGTGCTGTTTATTATGCTGTACAAGGTGGTTCTAACTTTTAAGTCTGATAATGAAATCCTAAACTGTGACCATTCATATCGGAAAGCTTTCAAGGAAACACGAGTCGGACAAGGAAAGTCGCACGCTTGCAAGACTCAGAACCAAATTAAAACGGAATTTCTTAAAGATTGGCAGCATGAGCAAACCGTTGTTCTAATTGGTTGAACACACACGGGCCTTTCGCAGAACCAATCGCTTAGCTCAACAAATGCAAATCCAGTAGAAATACATCGATTCAGTTAACAGTACGTTTGACAAATTATTAAAGGGCTCATCTTACCGAATAACTTCTTCTTTTAATTTCTTGATTTCATCTTCTAGAGTTTCTATAACCTATAAAAAAATAAACATGCTGACGTTATTATTTTATTTTTGTGAGAAAAAATTCATAAACTATGAAAAGGAGTTGTTTCACCAAGCTCTGTCTCGCGCATCGTCTTCACACAGCCAACTGAAGTTTACAAACTCGTGTTGGTAAATACAAGTTGTCGTGTAGGATCATCGCAAAAACAGTTTGACCCGAACTAAACTGTTTTTGCATGTTGCAAGTCAGTCTATTTTTGCGTCGTTTACATACGCCAAATTGTATTTGCTATGCTAACCGGGCTAATGTGAAGGCGCATGCAACCTCAGTCCCAGGGTCTCTCTTTTTCCCTGGGAATGAGGTTGACGAAGGCGCCCTTTATACAACTCCTGAAATGGTGCACTGCTATTTAGAGAGGTTCTCGCCTCATCCGCAGGCTGGGTTGGCAGGGAAATGGGGAGAGAATGAACACGCTTTCCCCAGGCCCCTCCCAAGTCTGTTTGGTGTCACAGGGTACCTATGTGTACCCCTGTACACATATCACTCGTGTACACATCACTGATTCCTGTACTGTCAACAGACTGGGGCAAGTGGCCATATTCTCAGCTCCAGACAGAATTCGTATGTTTTATCGTTTAAAAGTATTCATTTTAGCCGTACAAAAATGAAAATAATCATTGTCAAAGTCTTTCAAAACTAAGATTTGTGTTAGATCAATCAAGGAAGAACCTTCATCGGCCTCTCGCTTGGCCTGTTCCAGGCGTTCAGATAGTGGGGAAAGCGCGAATAGTTGGGGAAGGCGCGAAGAAAAGCGAGCGAAGAAAATGAGAGAAGACACTTCCTCTCCCCAGTCTCCCCACATTTTTTGCTTTCGCGCCTTCCCCACTATCTGAACGCCTGGAACAGGCTACCTCTCGCTGCTCTGTCCCAATCGCAAAGGATCAGCCGAATAAACTGGTTTCTAAATGGCTGCGTGGTTTCGAAAAAAGTAGGATAAATGGTGAAAACCTGGAATAAACTACAACAAAAGCAGACAACAGCTAGCTGGCCGGGAAATCCGGGCGTGGGAGGGGTCAAAACTCTTGCCATCCAAATTCTCTTGATACTTTCAAAATTTCTCCCAGCTTGGGTTATAAGAAATGTATGGGGACCAGTAAGGAGAATTTGTGTTTTAACTTTGCACAAGATCCAAGGGGTGGGCGGCGAGGTCATGCAAAAATATCCACGGATCATTGCGCATTTTTATCCTGAATGGCAATGCGAGTAAAAATAACACAGACGTCAGGGAAAAAAAAACATCCGGCCAGCGCCAGCGAGGGGAATATTACTTTCATTTTCGACTCTGATCACGTCTTGCTAGCAGGAGTCCTTTACTTTTCATCAGTTGTCTTACTATCTGGCTGAATTTCGTCCATCAAACAAAGTTGAAACAGTAAGTATATAAAGTCGGATTGTAGTGTCTCTGGTTGCAATTTCTTGCAACAAAAACCCTCAATTTTCCGCTTTCGTTCGTCATCATGGCGATGTGTAATCTTAATTTATAGCTGGCTGCATGTTATGAAGTAACCGATCAGTAGTACTGAATTCGCTTAAACTGAAATAATTACCAAGCTGGTATCAGTCTTACTTTCTGCAGCATTCTTTAAAAATCACCGATGATGTTAGCGACCTTCGTGGGTCTAAATAAAACGACTTGCTTTATCATACATTACAAGATGCGATCAAACAAAAAGAAACTCGATAGTCCTTAAAATCATGGATGTATGAAGCGTGTCTGAAAACTGGAGATCTGTCTACAGATTAAGTTTCCAAAAATCCTGACCGTCCAAGCAATCGTTAACAAAGAACATGTAAAATAAAGCAAGGAAAGAGCCAAATTCATTTTTGTGGTATCTAAAGCATAGATAAACAAGCAAAAAGGCACTGAAGCAAATAAACCGCGCACACGGCTGTTTAGTTTTCAAAGTCAGAGTACAGTGTATTAGTGTAGTATCGATAGTATAGTATAAATTGCTACAACAAAGCAGACGTACAAACAAAACAGTTAATTACACATGGTTCAACATTTGGTGACCGACAGATGTTGCGACTGCTGTTCAACAAATGTTGAACAACGTTGTATCATGCATGCTATGTTGAACATTGTGAACGAAAATGTTGTTTAACATTTGTTGATCATCATTTTCTCTTGTAAACAGTGCATGTATCATGCCAATAGTGGAGTTGGTATCCCTTTAGCGGGTTATTTTAATTCCAAATCTGTGTTAAAATAACTCTTATTATCTTATTGTTGAATCGAGATAGCCGCAAAACGACGGGGACTAGAAGGTGTGAAAGAGGGTAGTAAGAGGACGGGGAAGCGAGAACATTTTCCCTCTCCTTCACCCTTCAGTCTTGATAGCCCAATCCGTGCGTCGGTTTGACTTAGCGCTCAATACAATGTCTCCTAAGGCTGATGATTTAAAGTGCTACTACGACAAGTTGGGCTCTCTGGGCTTGAAAATCTGGTTTGTGGATTTTTCTGTAATAACCCACTTAACACAGGTTGCACGAGATCTAGTATTAAACACAGGAATACCAATTCTTTATATTGATTTAAAGCAGTAGCCACATGCAGTCCTCGACTCCCCTGCCCCACAAACTTAACGCCCGTATGGAACAGGCATACCAATAATAATACAGGACTACCAATTCATAGAACAGGCTACCCTTGACTGAACCGCTTGGCACTAACTTGAACGGTTTTTCGTTTCATCTGAGGATTCAAATTATAGGAAACTCTACTGTTACTCTGTCGAGCAATTCATCGCATAACAAATCACAGACGCATTATTGCAAAACACAAATTCTCTTTACTGGTCCCCATACATTTCTTGTAGCATAAATGAGATAAATTGTTGAAGGATCAAGATAATTCATCTTGGGTGATCATCTGAATTCTTATCACCTCTCACCGCATTGATATTACAAGGAGAAAGTTAATACCGATCACTATTGGCACTTTAAAGGGGTAAAGTCTCATTTTGATTAATAAAGTTACATTCGTGTCCGTGATTTCTTAATTTCTTTTTCTTAACCCGATTAGTATCAAATATCTCCTTGTAGTATCAATGCATTAATAAGTAGTGAGATGATGAGATTATGATCACCAAAGATGAATTCTTTTGATCCTTTCAAAATTTCTCCCAATTCGGATGATAAGAAATGTATGGGGACCAGTAAGGAGAATTTGTGTTTAACTTTGCACAAGATTCGAGGGGTGGGCGGCGAGGTAAAAAATATCCGCGGATCATTGCGCATTTTATCCTGAATGGAAATGTGAGTAAAAATAACACAGACGTCAGGGAAAAAAATATCCGGCCAGCGAGGGGAATATTACTTTCATTTTCGACTCTGATCACGTCTTGCTAGCAGGAGTCCTTTACTCCTCGTCAATTGTCTTACTATCTGGCTGAAGCTGAATTTCGTCCATAGTAAGTATATAAAGTCAGACTGTAGTGTCCCTGGTTGCAATTTCATGCAACAAAAAACCTCAATTTTCCGCTTTTGTTCGTCATCATGGCGATGTGTTATCTGAATTTATAGCTGGCTGCATGTTATGAAGTAACCGATCAGTAGTAATTGGAATTCGCTTAAATAACTGAATTAAGTACAAAGCTGGTATCAGTCTTACGTTCTGCAGCATTCTGAGGAAATCACCGATGATGTTCGAGCCCCGTTCGAGGCCTTCGCGGGTCTAAAGAAAACGACTTGCTTTATCATACAAGATGCGATCAAACAAAAAGAAACTCGATAGTCCTGAAAGTCATGGATACATGAAAATGGAGCGAGTCTGAAAACTGAAGATCTGTCTATAGATTAAGTTTACAAAAGAATCGAATTCATTTTGTGGTATCTAAAGCATAGACTAGTGTATCCAAAAGATAGTAACTGCTGCGGTAAATTTGTTGTAATAATGCTGTTTTATCATCTCGCTGGTATTACAGAATTTTCTCTTTCGTTTTTTGAGGGGAAGCAAAGCAAATGTAACCGGGATGAATCGACGAAAATTCCAGCTGATAAGACTAATTTTGTTTTGTAATTCACGCATCAAGTTCCTGCAATGTCTGTAGAATATTGTTGAGTAAAGGACGCGTTGACCACGAGGAAGGTGCGAAAATTTAGGTTAATTACTGTGTTCGCGTCTCCCAAGCTCAGCTCAGGTTTCGCCTCCCCAAGCGCTCAGCTCAGTTCAGTCTCATCGACTGCTGTCGGAGTGATTTCAAGTAAATATGTCTTTTATTCCGTACAATCTTCGAAAATCTTTGCCATTCAACGGTCCTATCACCATGCCTCACAGTCCTCGCTCAACTCGCGGTAGTCTTCGACACTTCAGTTCCGATTTCGACTGGGACATGTTGGACCAAAATATTACAAATCTCGCAGCCAACAGCTTGAAGCAGCAAGCGAGGCTCTTGTTCGTGGCGCAGTGCATTCTGGCCCAAAATGTGTTCGTGGCGCAGTGAATTCTGGTAAAAAGCGATCAAATCGAGATTTTTCCTAGCTTATATTTTTTTCTCATATATCTCTCTTAAATCCTGATTATGTTGCTGCTCACTCGCTACGCTCGTTCCGCAGCAATAAACCCCGACATAAACACACGCGCAAAGGTAGCCTGCGCGCAGACGTATCCGATTTCCTTGCTCTCCGAGGAAAACGGACGTCTGCGAAACGCTGTTTCGAATCGTGTTCACGTCGTGCCGTTGGAATTTTAAATTTGTTTTTACATGGGGTTCAGACTCCTTTACAAGTTATCCTTATGGCAGTTGTTATTATTATTATTATTGTTGTATATTTATATTATTTGCCATTAAATTGTAGTAAATAAATAAATAAATAAATTATGATAATAATCATCCGCTGACCGGATAGGTTGCGGCTCATGGTGTCATCAATGCAAAAAAATGGCGGTCATTTGTGTCGTGTTAGATCAAGTTTGCGAAATTTTCAGGATTTCTTCGCTTCGAAAAGAGCGGGAAGAATGTCTAAAGGCCGTCTGCGATGACAAAAATGTTTACGCCAGTCTCCCTGGGTATGGGAAACCTTTAATTTTCTACGCCATTCCAATCGTCGTCGATGTGGTTTTTGACCGTGCGCGTGGTAGCAGCAAAGTGATTATTATTTCTCCGTTGAAAACATTGATGGAGGATCAAGTTCAATTTCTAAAAGCCCTGGGACTATCAGCGGTGGCTCTGCACGACGAACAGTCGGAGGAAATTTTAAAAGATGTCGAAATGGGTTCGTTTACGTATTTGTTTACATCGCCGGAGAGGAATAATGAATTTATGCAGCATAAATTATTTCGACATTTCGGAGTGATAGCCAATCAGAGTTGTTTCTAACAATGCCTACTGTCAAGCGTCCAATCAGAGCGCGGTCCACGGATCCTTGAGAAACAACAGGATACGTGAACACGATTCGAAACAGCGTTTCGCAGACGTCCGTTTTCCGCGGGGAGGAAGGAAATCGGATACGTCTGCGCGCAGGCTAGCGCAAAGGCACTGAAGCAAATAAACCGCGCAGAGGGCTGTTTACTTTTCAAAACAGGATATTTGAATAGTATAAACATAGCAGACGTCAGGAGCTTAGCTCCTGCAGACGTACAACAACAAAGTACAACAACGTACAACAGAGCAGACGTACAAACAAAACAGTTAATTACACATGGTTCAACATTTGGTGACCGACAGAAGTTACGACTGCTTCAACAATGTTAGACTACGAGTAGTCCCTCCTTTTACCTCAGGGATAGTAGAGCGAGCGAAACGCGAGCGCGCGTGAAAATCACTCCACGCGAGAAAGGCGAGACGCGCGGCGAGGAGAGAGAAAACGCGCGTCTCGCCTTTCTCGCGTGGGGTGATTTTCACGCGCGCGCGCGTTTCGCTCGCTCTACTATCCCTAAGGAAAAAGGAGGGACTACTCGTAGTCTACAACAATGTATCATGCCAAGTTGAATGTTAAATGTTACCCCAGTTTAAATTCTTTGTAGAACAGTGAATGTGTTCTATAAAATGATTCCATATTCCATAATGCAGGTGTTTCTTGGTGAGCAACTGCTGATAGTCGCAAAACGACGGGGGCTGGAAGGTGTTAGATAGGGTAATAAAGGGACAGGGAAGCGAGAAATTTCTTCCTCTTCTTCGCCCTTCAGTCTCAGCAGCCCATTCCGTCGGTTTAACTTAGCGCTCAATACCAATTATCCTAAAGCTGATAGTTTAAAGTGCTACTACGACGAAAATGTTTGTCCTTCTTTTCACTTTTTTTTTTACTTCAATCCATTGAAAGGGTTCATAAATACACAAATCGCTATATAAGCTAACTGACCCTGGAAACAGCTGGCTGAAAACCGTTGAAAGCCCCTCTGCCATTACTCAGTTCGCAAACTGAAGCCTGCAATTATTCTAGAAAGCGGTCTAATGTGTGAGTATTCTCTTGCATGTTTACAAAAAAACATCTTCGCTGTAAAGCAGGCCCAAGAACCACTAAGATAAAAAAGGCAATGTCTATGCGAGATCAACAGATTTCCAAACAATGAAACAGGCCTTGGGAAGCAGACTTTTTTGGCAATTTGAATCAAGTAATGGCGGCAAGCCAAAGCTGAACTTTATGTTTGAAATAACTGAAATAACTATCATATCAGCGGCAGTATCATCAGGGTGAAACTTGGAAAACTGGGCCGACGTTTTCAAGTTTGATTCGGCAAATTCAAAAAAGCCATCGAGAAGTGGAGGTATTCGTTGAATCAAAAAATCCGTTTTGATAGCCGGAAGAAAGAAAAAAAAAATCACTTTTAACAGTGATATGTCCAAAATTCCGGTGCAAGAAAAAGTGAACAGTGCCGCGCGTGGAACCTCGTGATACTGCCCCTTTAAGTTAGTTTGCTGATAGAACGTTCTATTTACCTGTAGGTTCCATGCAGGAGTGTATCAAATATGGCATCTTCAAAAGAATACACCAATGAAGAGCTTAACTACTTTCGGATTTGCTATATAACTACTGATATATTAGCCGAGGGTCTTAGAACAGTTTTCAAACAGGAATGGGACAATCAGTACAAATCAACAATGGGAGAATGGAAAGATAATGCCAAAAATGGTGTGGACTTTTATAACGGGGAGTCTCCTCGCAACCAGAAAAGAAATGCTCTTCTCTTGGCGACTATGAGAAAAGGAGATAGATCTGAATGGGACTGTACAATGCTGTTTTACGCCATTCTTTTCTCCGACTGTATCGGGCACGGTCTTAACGCAGCAACCAGGAAATATGTGGATGATCTTAGAAAATTTAGAAACGAAGAATTCGCTCACATACGGCAAGGCAATCTCTTCGATCGAGATTTTCGCAATGCAATTGCCAAAGTTGATGGTGCATTTCAAGCGCTTGGTCTCTCTACTTTGACAATTCAAGACATAAAAAATCAGACAACGTTTCCAACAGAAGAGTTACGAGAAGTCCTGAAAGAAGTTGATGATCTTAAACAGGAACTCCAAAAAAAAGAAGATCAACTTTATGAAAAGGAAGATCAACTTCAAGAAAAAGAAGATCAACTTCAAGAAAAGGAAGATCAACTTCAAGAAAAAGAAGATCAACTTCAAGAAAAAGAAGATCAACTTCAAGAAAAGGAAGATCAGAGACAGGTTCTCGAAGATCAGCTGCAGAAAGAAATTCCCTTATTTTGTGTTCTTCCTCCTAAACCATCACACAACATTGGAGGTCGCAATGGTGAGGTAGCTAAAGTAACACAACAGCTCAGGGAGTTAAAAGAGGCCAATGAAAACAGCTTAAGTTACCTATACATTTCAGGGAATCCTGGTAGTGGTAAATCGCAGCTAGCTGGGCTCGTAGCTAAAAGATTCTTCGACGAAGTCAAAGAAATGCCAAGCACTTCTCCATTTGTGATGACCTTAAATGCCGCAAGTCTAGATACACTTCTGGAGTCGTATGTCTTCTTTGCCCGACAAATAAAGTGTCCGGAATATTCAGTGATACAAACCATCACCTCCAAGGATTTGAAGATAGGTGAGAAGATCGCAAGTCTTAAGATGCTCATTGCCACGAAAATCGGCCTTTACACGTCGTGGCTACTGGTGGTCGATAATGTCACTAGTGTATCTTCTGTGCATGTTTACCTACCAGAGTCTGGAAACGAGGCATGGACAAAGGGTCAATTGTTGATCACAACACAGGACACCACATCAATCCCCTTACCAAGCTCTTTCATCAGTCACGTCTCAGTAAGCAAAGGTATGGATCCCGACGATGCCAGTTCTTTATTGGCCATGCTTTCTGGCATCGCTGAAGGCGAGCTGGAAAAAGATGTTGCACAGGCACTGGACTACCAACCTCTTGCTTTGGCAAGTGCCGCCACCTTTGTCAAACAGGTTCGGCAGAACAAAGCTTCATCACATTTCGGATGGAACGAATACCTTGCGAAATTAGAAAAAGGTCAACGAAGCCCTACTGAAACCATTCTTGCTGAAACCAACCCGAGTTACCCAAAGTCGATGACCGCGGCCATAAAGTTAGCCGTTGAAGAGCAGATGACATCTGACAAAGTTGTTAATCACCTATTCACTTTCCTTTCCTTGTGTGCACCACAGCCATTAAGCCTGGACATCGGAATCAATTACATTACAAATGTAGATGGAGAAGTTGATGAAGATAACGAATTGATTTACATAAGAATTAAAAGATGCTCACTGTTGCTAATTGAAGAAGACGAGAGTGGCTGCTTCATTCGTGTACATCAGGTTGTGTACGATGCTATTAAAACTGTAACGAAAGACCAACTAGATAGTCAACACCTTCAAGCCGTCAGTGGGGCTATCACATCATTTAACCAGTATATAGACCTTATCCCGTCAGAGAATGGGCACGAATTGGACACATTACACATCATTCCGCATTTAAAATCCTTAATTATGTCAATTAATGATGTGTTTTTGAAAGAGAGCATATCTCAAAGCCCGAAAAAAAGTGTTTCAAACAAGGTTTATCCAAAAACGTTTCAAAACCTAGGCAACATTTGTAGGAAGCATTGTGAATTTACTGTGGCAAAAACATACTATGAACATTCACTTGCTATTGGGCAACAGGAGCTCGGTGCCGAACATGTTGATGTTGCAACGAATTACAATAATTTAGGTTTAATTCACCGTGACTTAGGTGACCTTGAGCAAGCCAAGGAGTATCAACAACGTGCTTTAGCCATTGATCTCCAGAAGCTCGGCGCCGAACATGTTAACGTTGCAACGGATTACAATAATTTAGGTTCAATTCACTATGACTTAGGTGACCTTGAGCAAGCCAAGGAGTATCAACAACGTGCTTTAGCCATTGATCTCAAGAAGCTCGGCGCCGAACATGTTAACGTTGCAACGGATTACAATAATTTAGGTTCAATTCACCGTGACTTAGGTGACCTTGAGCAAGCCAAGGAGTATCATCAACGTGCTTTAACCATTGATCTCAAGAAGCTCGGCGCCGAACATGTTAATGTTGCAACGCATTACAATAATTTAGGTTCAATTCACCGTGACTTAGGTGACCTTGAGCAAGCTAAGGAGCATCATCAACGTGCTTTAACCATTAATCTCAAGAAGCTCGGCGCCGAACATGTTAATGTTGCAACGCATTACAATAATTTAGGTTCAATTCACCGTGACTTAGGTGACCTTGAGCAAGCCAAGGAGTATCATCAACGTGCTTTAACCATTAATCTCAAGAAGCTCGGCGCCGAACATGTTAATGTTGCAAGGGATTACAATAATTTAGGTTCAATTCACCGTGACTTAGGTGACCTTGAGCAAGCCAAGGAGTATCATCAACGTGCTTTAACCATTAATCTCAAGAAGCTCGGCGCCGAACATGTTAAAGTTGCAACGGATTACAATAATTTAGGTTTCATTCACCGTGACTTAGGCGACTTTGGGCAAGCCAAGGAGTATCAACAACGTGCTTTAGCCATTGATCTCAAGAAGCTCGGCGCCGAACATGTTAAAGTTGCAACGGATTACAATAATTTAGGTTTCATTCACCGTGACTTAGGTGACCTTGAGCAAGCCAAGGAGTATCATCAACGTGCTTTAACCATTAATCTCAAGAAGCTCGGCGCCGAACATGTTAATGTTGCAAGGGATTACAATAATTTAGGTTTAATTCACCGTTGCTTTGGTGACCTTGAGCAAGCCAAGGAGTATCATCAACGTGCTTTAACCATTGATCTCAAGAAGCTCGGCGCCGAACATGTTAATGTTGCAACGGATTACAATAATTTAGGTTCAATTCACCGTGACTTAGGTGACCTTGAGCAAGCCAAGGAGTATCATCAACGTGCTTTAACCATTAATCTCAAGAAGCTCGGCGCTGAACATGTTAATGTTGCAGGGGATTACGCTAACTTAGGCTCTATTCACCGGGCCTTGGGTGACCTTGAGCAGGCCAACGAGTATGATCAACGTGCTCTAGTCATTAAACGTGGGAAGCGCAAGTGTATTTCTAAAACTCTTCTGCATAAGAGGAAAAAAGTTAACTAATATATTACCGCTACTTTGATAGAACATTTATCACACTTTAGAAAATTATACACTTTTTTAGTATATCCTCGAGCATAGCCGTCTATCCCCTTTCAATATGGTACCAGCCCAGGATACCCAATTCCCTAGTGATATGTGTCACTAGCAGATGTGAATGGGTCATTCCATTTTTTTCCGTCCCCCCCCCCCCCCCCCGCCTATGGAGGGGATATTTTGGTACGGTCAAATTTGCCCTGTCGGAATCTTCAAATTTTGCTTTTATGGTAGGGTCGGAATCTGTAATTCAATGAAAGGGACCCATCGGAATCGCGAAAATGAGAAAATTTTGCCTGTTGGAATCTGCTTTTGCCAATGCTACTTTTTTTGTAAAAAAATATATAGGAATCGATATAGGAATTGATATTTCTTGTATCGGGAACGGGCCCTTCGGAAAGTGAAAATTTTACAAGGCAGCCCTACAGGAATCGTTAAAATAGAATTTTGGACCTTTCGGAATCCGTTTTAATGAGATCCAAGCCCTGTCGGAATCAGCCCCTCCTCTGGGGGATACGGAAAATTTTTGGAACGTCCCAATGCAATTTCGCAGGAAATTAAATACGTAAAGCCTTCAAGATATGGATACCGCAAAATATAGAAACCTTTTTGTAATATGTTAAAAATCATGAGTATTTACCCGTATTTTCGAAACAAGAAAAATTAATTCTGCGACGATGTGACAGAAATTTCGAGTTTGACTTTGCGTCGTCTTTTACAAAGTGCTGCTCTTTTACAGAAGATTAAATAGAAAAAACGCCATTTAAAGGCAGCACCATTAATTGAATACTTTTAATACGGTCGCCACCCGCAGCAAAAAGAGATTTTCCATATTTAAAAAATTTATGATAAGAAAAATAATTCACAAGCACAACCACAGCACTGCAATCCTTGCATGTTGTCCATTGTGTGACCCACTGCTATTTTTGGTCATCAAGGGGTTATATACCAGATATACCTGACACTGTCAGTTTGACAAAGTGCGTGTCCTCTGATTTAATTTATAATTGAAAATACAAATGAATTCGTCTAGCTGTACCTTGTTGACTGTGGCCCTTATTTACCATTTCAATGGATTATTTCACAGAAATAAACAGGAAGGTAAACAGTAACTGGTAACAGTAAACCGGGGGGATACACATATCACTGGTGATATGTGTACGGGGGGGGGGGGGGGGCAGACAGATCACTAGTGATAATTATGTGCACGGGAGTACACATCACTGTGACATCGGAAGTAACTATTTTCTCCCAGTCTCGCCTTTTTAGTTGCTTGAGGAAGCTAGCGAAGTTCCATGCTTTTGTATTTTAAATGTTAAGGCTAAGCGTTCTAACCTGTTGTCCCTTGTTGGATCTCGTTCCGTATTCTTCTTCCATCTGTTTCATCCTGTTGTTCGTCTTTAAAGAAAGAAATACACCAAAAATAAATAACTGGCATTCAAATACTCATTTACCTTGTTTGAAAGATCAATCAAAGGAGTTATTATATGCTCCAAGACATACTGCAGCGCTGTATTTTTTTTGTGGGGGTAGTATGTGGTTTCACAAAATCTTCCTAATCTTTAAGGTTCTTCTTTCTCAAACTACAATGCTGGCCAACTGATCTGGGACATCGACACTTCTTTTGACAAAAATACGACTTTTACATAGACTCCCCTCCCTCTGAACAATGCTGATATCCAAAAGTAAGACAAGCATCTTACGTTTCGTGCAAATTATGGACTTGAACATTGTACATTGTTTTAGTGACATTAATCAAAGGCGACTTAAAATGTCTTAAAAAGGTGAAGTGTCCCTTAACCAACTGGCCAGGATTTTAGCCTGATACTAAGGTCGCGTGAGAAAGTGAGAGCTAGCCACCTTCGCAGGCAGGCAGCCTTGCAGAGAATGAGCTTATTCTCAAGGCTTCCTGGAAAATACGTTATCATATCCTTTGGGTTCAATATCAGCTCGCTCTATTTCCTCGTTTGCACGTGACGTTACGGCGGCCATATTGGTGTCCCAAAACAATGAAATGGCGGCCATGTTAGTGTCCTAAACGAATCCTATGTTACTTTAGCTCATTCTTATTGAAACGTTTCCTATTGTTTTAGCACCACAATATGGCCGCCGGTCACGTGAGTGAAAACACTTTATAAATAGGCCACTCCGAAAAATACCATAATAATCTTTTATGCGCGGGCTCAGCCTCACCGGGGTGTAATTATTTAAAGGCCCATGTTCACCCAATCTGCTTTGCGCGCCCGGGCTGATTTTCGCACAGACGGAAAACCGAAAAATCGACGTGCCAGCCAATCATAATGCTACATTGAACAATTGAACCGTTTCAAAATAAAAACACAAGTGCGCAAAGCAGAATGGGTGAACATGGGCCTTTAAGTCTCCTTTGTTAGAATGGTGCAATGGAATTCAGAATACATGTAGGAACGCTGGAACGTAGCACTGTGTGTTCGTATACAAATGTGCACCGTATGCAAATTGCCAAGAAGTTGAAGCATAGCACGTGAAGTTCGTGTTGAAAACAAAAGAAATTGGAAAAATCAGGCTTACATCAAGCATCACCCAAACTTACACTTTAATGAGTATTATGGTATTTTTCATAGTTTCTGGAGTGGGGAATGCTACTTTGTTGAGGCAATTACTAAACATATAACAGATAAATGATAAATGATGTCTTTCAACTTACCTTTTCCAGAATCTGTTCCATCTCTGTGCTGTGTTCACGTTGTAACTGGAGTTTCTGTTGTTCAAGTTGGCTCTTGAATTTTATTTGCTGTAAAAAAAGAGAGAATTGGTAACCAGAAAATATCCCTTTACGATGTTGTATTTTTGCATGGCTTCAGATAACTACGTCATCGCATGCGTTGTTAGCTTATGACTATATTGGCGGTTTGTCTTTTTTTTTTTGTCAATAGATATACACCATTTTAGTCTACATGATTTTAACAGACCTTTTTCTTTGGGCAACTATTTAATTTTTTTTTTTTTACTATTACTTCTAGTATGCTTTTGCGATTTTTAATGCATTTTATCATTGAAGAAAACGGCCAGATTGTAATTGGAACTAAGCCACATAAGTACGCCTCGCACACCAATTTTTATCTGAGTCTGGAAATAATTCCTCAGTTTTAGGGAGTTGCAGACCAGTGGAAACCGATTTGGCAGGAAGGCAGAGAATTTTGGGTAACCAGAATAAACTGCGCTATTAAACAAGAACACGCAAAAGAAATAAGATGCACAACTCACCAAGTTCTCTTCTTGTCTCTTGTAATTTTGTTTCTCCTCTTCTCTCATCAGGCTTAGCTCCATCAGCTGAGTTTTGTGCGTGGAACTCCCTTGAATAATCTGCAACAATAAACAAGGGTTAAGGCACTTTTGCAATGAAAACTGCATGTAAAAGTAATTGATGTATTTTCTTTGAATTTCCATTTGCTGAGCTCTGTGATTGGTTGAAAACAACTTGTGTATCGTTCTCTAACCAATCACAGCAAACGTGATTGCTGATGTTTAACCAATCAAAAGCAAAACCACATTCACTTGTGAATTGGCCTTCACGCGTTTTCCCGCGCTTGGTTGTTACTTTGGTTTCGTAAAATTGCAGGGTTCTGGATCTGGAAGGAGCCTTGGTCGTTTGGTCGCGTCTTTCGACTCGCCCAGTCCTCGGTTTAACTCAGCACCCCCCCCCCCTGTTCACCCCCTCACCCCAAATAGAAATTACAGCTCACCTCTTCTCGTAACTCCCTTACTTGCTGCTCCAACTCAGCAATGGTCTACAAACAAAATGGATGTGATGAAATTACACAATTAATCTGAAACTTGCTAAAGGTATTGTCAAGATGATGTTTTCGTAAGTCTACAATGAAAAGTCGAACTTAGGGACTAGACCTAGTTGTTCAAAGCATATTTTATATTTTTATTAGCTTTGTCATATAAATACTACTTATAAAAAGAAAGCAAAGATAAGTAAGGGTTATTGACCAGGAGCGAGGTGATATGTGATATATTCCCCTCGTGGCGTACCCGAGGGCGTAGCCCGAGGGAACGCCACGAGGGGAATATATCACATATCCCCGAGGGACTGGTCAATAACATGCTTATTTTCCACCTTGTGGGGTTTTCTAAAACAAAGAAACTATTAATTTTTCGGAGAGTAACATTCCGTTCAATTCAAATGCAAAAAAGCATGATTCCGCAAGGCCGCATTGGGATCACGGCACATTACGAAGCGAGACGGTAAACATGTTTTGCTTTTGCCAAATTTGCATTGAGCACGTTGCTTCGTTATGAGTAGAAGGAGAGAGAAGAAAATGTATGAACAGTACTCGTGGTCTCGCCATGGCCCAACTGCCCGCCTTCATCTTTCGAAGATCAATGGAGTGGTTGCGGTGTGTTTTCCAAGGGAAAGCGGCAGAAACATATTCAGGTTCAAGCGTAAAACGAGGCGTCATACATTATTGAAGACCCGAAAACTGAATCGAGGTACGATACCATCGAATAATGTTATTAACATTTCGCTTTTTGGTCACGACCGGCAAGTTAATTACGTAGAAATATGATTGATGAAGTTGTCTTTTTTGTAAACAAAAAATATTGACCGATGCTAGAGCGTTCTCTTTGTTACGCCCTATTTTGTCTTCCCGTTTGTGTTATTCTATTATGAGGGGAATAAGTCGAGGGGAATATGTCGAGGGGAATATGTTGAGGGGAATATGTTGAGGGGAATATATAATCCTTTGTTTTGCTATTGTTATCAGCTATTGTTTTCAGCCCCGCCTCTCCCCTGTTACAATCAAAGCCGCACCCAGCTTTTCAGACACTGTAATGAACGGGGTTATGTGATATATTCCCCTGAAAAGAACAAAGAAAACCGAGCTAGGTGGAAAATAACATACATTACATAAATAAATTTTAAAGTAAACAAAAAAGTAAACATAATACAGATCGAGGGCGGGGACACAGCAACAGCATAGGCGATGACACAAATCCAGGATTTGCAACTTTGAATTCAGAAGATTTCTGTACAAAATTTCTGCTTTATCTTTGAATTACAGCCATGCTCCGTCACGCGTGACCAGTATTTTTGAAAATTTGAATGGATTTTTCAAGTTTACGCGTCGGTTTTGTAAATTCATTCCGAGATTCGGAATTCCCGTAAGAATTTTACCGCATTTTCGGAAACAAAGAGCAACAAAATTTCATTTTATTTGAAATGTTACATATCCGAACAATATTTGTTTTTCTATGCGCGTAGCGAAGTTATTTTTCCGTTAACTCGCGACTTTCAAAGTGTTTTCCAGAGAGATCTTCACGGTTTCATTCAAATCTCGGACGTTACAAAGAAACATTCAAATGTTCATTTCAGTCTTGTGATTACTGGTCACGCGTGACGGAGCATGGCTGTAACTATTTTTAAATACTTAAGCTAAAATTTAAGGTTGGTTTTAGTCTGTAGAAAAGAATGCACTTATGCCTGTGTCATTAGGTCGCCCAACCCAGCGTTCATCACGTTACCTTAGCATCTTTCGCTGCCCTGTTTTGGGCCTGATTTTCATGGTCTAACATTTTCTGGCGAAGCTTTTCCAGTTGCATTTCCTAAGTGCAAGAGTTCAGTAGAAAAATAATCAGACAAACTCATGAACATACCAAGAAAATACCATGAAATTCCAAATATACCCACCCCTTCCCCAAACATAAGTCCCTGTTTTCCCGCGATATGTTCCTTATATACACAATATTGATATTATCCGCTTGATAGAGGTGACCGCTTAGTAGAGGTGACCGCTCAATAGAGGTGACTGCTTATTATAGAGGTGACCGCCTTAATACATAGAGGGCAGATTTACAGTGAATTAAGGGCAAGATTTCCTGGGACTTTTTCAACTGTTCGCTTAATACAGGTACGCTTATATAGGTTTGACTAAGTCTAGAGTGAGAAGTGTTTCAAGTAGTATTTTTCTGACCTTCTCTTGTTCATGTTCTTTCAGTGATGAGTCCCTTTCTATCTGGTGGGCTCTGAGAGACTGCGCTTTCTCCTGCTCGTGTTGAATACATATCTCTGCAATCTGGAACAAACAAAGTAACGGGTTGAGTTTGATTCCTGTATACATCAAAGAAGACGGCAAAAGTGACCAAAAAGAATTACCATGAAAAAAAAAACACAAGAGTTAAGAAGACTTAAGAAAACTCCAAATTGCATTTTGTAAAATACCGAAAAACAAACAATACCAATTGAAAGTATTAGCCTAGCTTTCACACACTCAAAAGTTAGAACTGCCTTTTACAGCATAATAAACACCACCACAGGAAAGCACTGATCAGTAGCTTTCATTTGAATGGTCACACTTTAGGATTTCATGCACAGACTCAAACGTTAGAACCACATTGTATAGCATAATAAACAGCACCACAGGAAAGCACTGCTCAGAAGCTTTAATTTGAATGGGCACAATTGAGGATTTAATCCACAGACGTAAATGTTAGAACCACCATGCACAGCATAATAAACAGCACCACAGGAAAGTACTGCTCAATAGCTTTCATTTGAATGGTCACACTTTAGGATTTCATCTATAAACTCCAAAGTGAGAACCACACAATACAGCATAACAAACAGTACCACAGGAAAGTGCCGATCAATAGCTTTTATTTGAATGGTTACGATTTAGTATTTAATCCACAGACTCAAAAGTTAGAACCACCTTGTACAGCATGATAAACAGTACAACAGGAATGTAATGCACAATAGCTTTCATTTGAATGATCACACTTTAGGACTTCACTCGCATACTTAAAAAATAGAACCACCTTGTACAGCATAATAAACAGTACCACAGGAAAGTACTGCTGAATAGCTTTCATTTGAATGGTCACACTTTAGGATTTCATCCACAGACTCAAACGTTAGAACCATCTTGTACAGCATAATAAACAGTCGTATCACGGAAGAATACAGCACAATAGCTTTCACTTGAATGGGCACACTTTAGGATTTAATCCACAGACTCAAAAGTTAGAACCACCTGGTACAGTATAGTAAACAGCACGCACCACAGGGTAGTACTGCTCAATAGCTTTCATTTGAATGGTCACACTTTAGGATTTCATCAATTACCCAAAAGTTAGAACCACATTGTACAGCATAATAAACAGTACCGCAGGAAGAACTGCTTAATAGCTTTTATTTGAATGGTCACACTTTAGGATTTCATGTACAGACTCAAAAGTTAAAACTACCTTGTGAAGCATAATATAAAACAGTATCACAGGAAAGTACTGCTAAGTAGCTTTCATTATTTTGAAACCAAAGAGTCAAAAGCTACACAGTAGAATCGCCTTGTTCAATATAATTAACAGTACCACAGAAAAGCAAAACAGTGTACCTCTTTCTCATGTTTGATTTTAAGATCATCCAGTTGACGACTAAATTCTTTAGCTTGCTTTTCCCGAAGATTCTTTGAACGAGCTAGGTCCTCTTCAACTTTCTCCATCTGCAGAATAGAAAAGATAGCACACAGTGACTTGTAAAATGTTTGCCCCACTGAGAGTAGCTGGCTGACCGAATGAAGGTCAGTCGACTGGACTAAACGTCTGACAGACCAAACTGACTGACTGACTGACAATTTGAGCTGACACTAGTCCTAACTAGCTTTTGAATCTCTTTACAGTGGCCAATTTACCATATCAACATAGTTGATAAGACCAAATGTTTGTAACTCTCCTACTGATGCACCACAACAACTTATTTAGAAACTAACTCCTTTAAACTAAAGGAGCAACAGACAAACTGCCTGATTGACCAGCTTAGCTGACTAAGTGACTGACAGACAGACTGACTGACCAACTTAGCTGAGAGACTGACTGACTGACCGACAGACTGACTGACTAAATGACAGACAAGCTGACTGACCAACTAAGCTGACAGACTCACTGACTGACCCTCAGACTGACTGACCAACTAAGATGACTGACTGACTGACCGACAGACTGACTGACTGACTGACAACTGACTGACTGACTAACTGACTGACTGAAAACTGATTGACTGACCGACTAAGCTGACAGACTCACTGACTGACTACTAGACAAACTGACTGACCTACTGACCTTCTGTCTGACAGACTAATATTACCTAACACCACATAAAACATGCAAAAAATCTACTGGAATCCATAGAATCAGCTTTACCTGTGTTTTCATTTCATCAAACATTCTTCCTGAGTTCCTTTCCACTTGACTTTTAAAATCCTCTAGTGCATGCTCAGCCTGTTGAGCCTGCTGTTTTTGAACTTCAGAGAGTTTTTGGATTTGATCTTCACGTTCCCTGAAGGACAGGAATGCCAAAAGTCAAAATTCAAGAAAAATCCCAAATTTCATCCACAAACTATACAATCATGTCTTCTAAATTGACACTGAGAGTGAAAGGGTAAAATACACATCAGCCTGCATCCACTGTTTGTTGTGAACTTACTTCAGTGCTGTTTCCATCTTTCTAATGCGCTTCTCAGACTCTACTTCACCTTGATGTAGCTCTGCCTGGATTCCTCGAATCTTAAGAATAACAAAGACAAATCAGTAAAGAGCAATTTTATCTTATAAATATAGTGAAAGGAAATATCTCTCATTTAGGCTACAGTAAGTAGAACAAAACACAATAGCTTGTTTGATTTTATTTTCTTAACCCTAGGCACAATCACAAAGTTTATTCACTTTTTTCTCGTGTAGATGTTCATAATTCAGTTTTTCCTGTTTGTGAGTAGCTTCTAATTCCTATTAAAGGGAAAGACAAACACAATAAATATAAAAAGACAGCATGTTATAAGCTGACAGACTTAAATTAAGAAAAAAATTATATTATACAGTCAAGACCTTTGGCAGATGCGCATGGATACATACACAGGCAAATGAGTACATATGAATGCTTTGATCAAGCTTGTTGAGTAAGTCAATGTTTTTTTTTTTACAGTTTGGCAACCCATCCTGTGTGCCAAAAGTGCAGTAAGACCCCTGTGTGAGCAACAAAGCCGCAGCAGTGAGGAACAACATCCATCCTGGGAGCTTATAATTATTATGAGCTCCCAAGATGGATGTTGTGCCTCACTGCCGCGGCTTTGTTGCTCGCACAGGGATCTTACTGTGGCACACAGGATGGGTTGCCAAACTGTAAAAAAAAAACATTGACTTACTTGACAAGCTTGATAAGCCCTTGCAAGACTGCAAGTCTTAACGAGCTATCAGAGATACTAGCATTATTTTAGCTAATAGATCTGTAATTAAAAGTGAAATAAAGTTAAACTAATCATCAATAGATAGTTTGAGAGCTGGTGCCTAGAAAGCAGGTGGGGGGGGGGGGGGGTTCCTTATGTGATTCAAGGCAAGCAGGGAGGCATCTATAGCAACCCTGCGAGCGGGAACCACCACTGCATGCAGCCCCAGGGGCAGGGGCACCGTCACACTAATAAATCAGTGGAAAAACTACTTGCCCAAGTTCACCAAGGCTGGCAATAGGTGGAAGGTGAGAGCAAGACTCTGCAATGATTCACTTAACAGCAAGGTAATGGTTCTGCAACAAGCGGCTTGAATGGGATGCGATGGAAAATGTAACCATGGGACACCCAGCAGGTCACATACATGTACTGCCATTAAGCAGACCACTGACTGCATTGACTCTAGTTTAACTTTGCCTAAATTGCATTTAGCCACATTATATTATTCATTAATTCATCACTACTGGGACAAAATTCTTACCCTGAGTTGTCTCTGCCGTTGAAACTCTGTATCTTGCAGTGCTTGTTTTAGCTGAGTAACCTGTGTTTCTAATTCTGCTATGGTATCTGTAGCCTAGACATTCAATGCAAAATCACACATTAAAAAGGTAGGGAATCACTAAGTTCAAAATGTTGACTTTTAAGTTGGAATGCAAAATTAGCCAAAGGAAATAAAGAAATTTAAGAGGAAAATAAAAACAAAAAGTCATTCACAATCTTGCATTGGGGACGTGTAAACAATGTGATGTGAAATTAATGCATGCAATACTAATAATAATAATAATAAAGCTAAAGCGCTGGACTAAAGCTAAAGCGCTGGACACATGGTGCAACATGGCACACAACTTTCGAACCAAGGCAGCCACATGATCCTACATTATTTGCAACATTCTGTACAACTTTCTTCTTAGATCTTAGTTTATTACCATTCTGAATTTAGCTTAGTTTGCTAATACTAGAAGGACCTTAAAATATTAACAAAACTAAACAGCAATTATAATACAATACAGATATTAAATAATTTAAAAAGCAATGATTAAATCAATATATCAATAAATGCCATAAGGAGATTACAAGTGCTTATAAGGGAGGACAGTTGAATGACTAACTTAGGAATGGCCTGTGCAGCAATGGCTTTAAAGGCCGGTAATGAGGTGACATACGATGCCTCAGGCGGTAAAATATTCTCAACCCTACTAACTCAATAAAAGAAAGAAATCAATATAAATAACTCTGTACATTGGATTGATCCTGATGGCAAGTATAGCCAAAAGTATAATGTAAATATAGCAAAGAACATTGCTGATGCAACTGTTTAAGAAAGAAGTACAATGTATTTGAGGATGGACGTTGAATGTTGTCACAGATAGTGACGCAGGAGGTGCAGGGGTATATTAAGCTGAATCTAATTTGGAGGTTGTTGTGGTGTGCCTTGTTGCATGCAACAAGTTCAAGGGTACTAAGATGGATGGTGCAATTTATGAATTTATGGGTTGCTTCTCACAATGCTGCATTGCGTGTTCAGGCCTTAAGGATCATGTTAAGATGACCTCAGTTGCAGTAGAGCCACACTGTAATAATAATTAGAAACATGAAGATACCTTGGCAATGGATGCTGCATGCTGTTGTTTCATACCATCCATGCTAGCATCTGTTTTCTTGTTTAACTGTTTAACTATTGTCTTGTGCTCATTGATTGCTGAAGAATGATCTTGCTCCACTTTGGACAGGCTGAAGAAAGAGTAGACAAGAATATTTTAACTTGTCTTTAGAGACATTCATTTTCAAAAGCCCCTCCCCTGCCCCCCCAAAAAGTCAGGTCTGATAAGTGAGCTGTAAAGCTCTTGCATTCAAACAAAATGACCTTTTAAAGATTTTAATAAGAGAGCTTGTAGCAATCCTTATAAGGCATTAGAGCATTTCTCACTGAGTGTTGTAAAACCAAAACCAATATTTGTCCGGCCAATCACAACAGATGCAGGCGATCCAATGAACCAATGAGAACTTGAGGCAAATCCATGTATTCACTGGTGCGGTGTGGGAAATTGCATATTAGCAAGTTACAATATTGGGTTTGGTTTTACTTCTGATTGGTTGAGAAAGTGGTGCAAGTATTTTAAGCCAATCACAAAAGCACAGATTTTAATGTTAAACCAAAGCAATCGCTAAATTACTTTTTAATTGAAAACTTTTCTATGATACCTAATCACGCAAATGCAGGTCACATATTCATGAATATGTTGTGGTTCAAATTTTTCTTTGGTTTGAAAATTTTTAAACCAGTTTGATTTTTGTTTTCCTTTGTCTCGGAATATGGTTATGAATCTGAGACAAAGGTAAAATAAAATTGAACTTGTTTGAAAATTTTCAAACCAAGGAAAAATTTGAACCACAACAAATATCCCTGCAAATGTTAAGCTAAACATTTAATTAACAAAATAAAAACAAAACATCTTAGAAGCAAAATAGCATTACATTGACTTGGTTTGTTGTAATTCACTTGACAATGAGGCTGCTTGTTGTTCAAGTTCCTCCTGAAAAAAAGGAAAAGAAAAGAAAAAAAAAAGATACAAGGTGTAGTGCAGTTACCAGAAATTTCCATGCTCCCCCAATACCCTGTTTCGCAGATATGGCAGCCATATTGATTTTGCCCCCAGGGCATCCCATAATGAACATTGAAAACAAAGGAATATATTAATTTAAATGCTCATTATGAGATGCCCTGGGGGCAAAATCAATATGTCTGCCGTATCTGTGAAACGGGGTATGACAGGTCCTTGGAAATCCTGAGAGGGAGGCTTGGGTGGGGGTTTAAAGGAAATTATTTATAATTCAACACATTAATACACTGCCCAAATATGGTCAAAAAGTTATCGATATATGCTATGTCTACATGACGTATAATTATCCAACAATGGAAGTAAATTTCGCATTTTGACAAGAGAATGAATTTTTCAAGTTGAAGTGCGAATTTCCTTTTCCGTCCCAAGTTTCTTCGTTTTCCACTGGGACTGCTGCCACTAGTTGATGCCATTTTGAAATTGACACTTCAACTGAAAAATTCAGGCTGATTACTTTAATTCAAGTTTCAATTCAAGAAACTGGTACATGTGCCTTCGTGACAGTGTCCCTTAACTTATAATGCTGATAACCAATAACATTATTATGGCAAAATACATCACATCATGACCTAAGACATTTCCAGCGGAGCACTTGCCGGGCCGAAGGCCTGGCTGCGCAGCACCATACTCATAGAACCTGTGTCTGTCATTTTTCATGGTCATGGCTAGCAGAATGTTTCGCGGGCGCGCCTCCGTGACATGTGTCAGTCGCGCAAGTGTGGCGCGGCTACACAGTCGTCAGCTCTGTAAACATTAAAAAAGTTGGATCTTTCGCAGTGTTTAGCGGAACAGTAAAGTCGTTACTTCCATGCATTTTTTCGCGGTTTGCTACTCAAGACAGGGATACTAATTAAGGGATACTCAGAAGCCGCTTTACTGGAAAAAGAAGAGCTTTCGGGGATAAAATCTTGCTTCAAGGAACTCTCATACGTTTTTATCAATGCAGGAGCAATGCGGGGGATGCCTTGTTTTTATTACGGATTTCAGAACCGAAGAAGCGGAGTTTTAATGAATTTCCAAGCAGTCCAGTGACTTAAAGGTAAAATAAATCACATTTTTGGATGGGAATTTATGTTGATATCAATTTTTGATTGACTTTTCCTTTGTGTTTTGGAGACATGTTTATGAAACGTGCTCAAATTAAGCCGTGCTGTTATCTTGAATTTCATCGAGGACAGCTTTGCCTTGATGCGCTGTAAATCGTATGTGTTTTACTTTTATACATAAACTAATGAAGATTTGAATAAAATGTTTTGAAAGAAGATTGTGTTGTCCATTTTTATGTGTTTGTTCATTCATTAGATAGATTGAAAAGCAATTTTATAAACAAAACAAGACTTTGATTTTATAGTACAGTTCTATCTTCACTCACATCGCCTTATGCAAATATGTTTGTGTATTTTTGCAATTTTGATTTCCAAATCAGTTTCTCGGGCAATTTTTGGCAAACAAAAACTGTATTTTATTCGGAAAGCAGTCGTACCTGTAATTCTAGACGGAGAAAAGCTGTTTTTGTGAACTTTTCTACGGTCTAAATGTACTGTGCAGACGGTCGGGTAATAAGCTTACTGTTTTTTGAGAATTTCTAAAATTGAAAAATAGCCCGGTCGTCAATCTTAATTCTTGTGCTTCCGACCTTTCACCTTAGTTAAGTTTCACCTTAGTTAAGCTTGTTCATAGTGCTTCGCTGTTAGGCTCTGCCTATCTAGATATATTAAATAAGATGCAAATTTCTTATTCAAGTTGCATCTTTACTACAGTGCAACAAGGCGTCAAGATACTTTGAATGTTATATTTAAAGCCACGCATGCATAAACGGGTCAATTGACATTGTAGACAAGCAAAATATATAATTAAACAATGTTTTGATGTCATCATGACACCATTATCAGGTTGTGCATAAAAAACCCTTTGATCTTGATAATAGTGTCACTATGACACTGAAACATCATTCAATTTTATTGCTAGTTTTTGTTTATCTTTGTTTTGGTAAATCCTTCTTGATATTTTCTCTCTTTAAATGGGGACCTGCATGTCATCTTGAAGTTGTTACCTTTTCCTTTGCAAGCTTAGATCTTGAATTTTGCAGCCCTTCTGATTCTTGAGTAAGTTGTTGAACTCTTGTTTCCAATTCCTGAATAACCAGTCTCTAATGAACAATAACTAGAATTAGTATCATTCTTTCAAGTCTTTAAACTTTAAAGTCACAATATCTCCTTCTTCCACAGCCTATTTCTAATCTATTGATTATATTGTTCAATGCAATTTATTGCAGAGATATTGCAAAAGTTGTGCCTTCAAATTTTGTTGTTGAAAGAGTGGTGTGGAGAAATGTAGAAGTAGAAAAAAATTTAAACCCCGTTCACTAAATGTTGAACATTCAAATATGTACATTTTACCTGTAAGATAGGGATTCATTCAAATGAAAATGTATGCACACTTTCAACAACTGCTACCCCAAGAAGGCTAGTCTAGACTTTACTACATTGAACTTAAAAGAAAACATTGTGTTGTGTAACAGACTGACATTAACTGCACTTACAGTGGTTGCATTCTGCTGGTTGTATTCCGTCTCCATTTTTTGCAGTCTCTGGTTTGTTTCATCCAGTAATTCTTGAATGTTCTGCGTGTGCTGTTTTTGCATCTCAAACTTCTCTTGCTCAAACTCTGCTGTCTTGTCATTCAACTAAAAAAAATTCATCGAAAAGTCCTCAGGGAAAGGAAACATTCTTTTCAGACTGCTTTGAGGTGGGCAAGAGACTGTCAATCTCCCGTAAGTGTCAGACCATCATAGGGATCAGAAATATAGACATATCACTGGAAGCTGATAATGTTAATTTATACAGTCTCTTGATCATGGATATGTACTTACTGACTAAGTGGGAGGGCTGGATGGGAAAATATTTGGCTTGAGGTCACAGTGTACAGACCAAGCATAGCGAGGTCTGTGCCCCATGACCGAGAGCCAAATATTTTCCCATCCGGCCTGACCTAGCTAAGTCAATAAGTATTTTATCATATGACCAATTTGGAGACAGAATTGCTTGAAATTTTAACATGCAAGGTTGTATGCTTTTGTAGTAGGTCTGTTTGGCTTTTTCCATCCCTTCTCGCACAAATTAATGCATACAACCCTCATAGGAGGACTTTCATCAATGGTTTTGCAAAGAAAAGGCTCGCATGGCCATATGATAATAATGGTTACTTAGGTTCAACTCTACTTCTGTGAAAAAGATAAGCTTTATTGCAGGCTTGTAGCTAAAAAACCACTTCATTGTTTTACATGTAAACAAAACAGGAACTTGTGAATGATGTGTAAAATATCACATCAGTGGACTCAGAAAGGCATAAATAAAAAAAAAAAAAAAAAACAGGCAGAGACTGTGGACTCTGTCTTGAGGTACATTTTGAAAAGAACTCCTAAAAGGTACCAGACTCTTGTAATAAGGGAAAATTGACCACTATTATATAAATTTTACCTCTAAAGGATACCAAAAGAAAACACAGTAACACGCATTTTCATAGTTTTTATTGGCGATAGAGTTGGTTTCCTTGTCAACTGAAAGTTCTACTTGCATTGAGATTTTGAAAGCAATGACATATTAGAACTCTATCCTTTCTTTACCCTGAATGGAACCATGATAATAGCTACAACTGACCTTTTTCTCAAAGACATGCTGTGCTGTTTCACCACTCTGCTCAGCTAGTGTCTTGAGCTCTGTTATTTGTTGGTCCCTTTGTTCCTTCATCGTTTGTGCTTCCCTGACAAGCTGGGAGACTGAACACAAAAAACACTTTTCACTTAAATTGGGGGGGGAGAGGGGGGAAAGGGGGGGGGAGAGAGGGGAAAGAGAGGGGAAAGAGGGGGTACTCAGGTTGTTTCTTACCCTTTCTTTCTTGTTTCTTAGCAGCTGCTTCCATTTCTGTTATCTTGTTTCTGTAGTGGGATTTAATTTCCTCCAATTCCATGTTCTTTCTGTCCAGAATCTTACATACAAAGAAATAAAAAAATCCATATTTTATTTGAGTAAAAGCTGACTTTATTCCTGTGCATTGGCATGGTACACTGAAATTCAGTGCATGCTTTGTCTAAAAATTTAATCAATTATTATAATTTTTCTCTCTCCACGTTAACCACATTGTTTCCAGCATCTAAATGTATCAATACCTAAAGGGCCTGGTTATTTTAACAAAGTTTAGACAGTGAACTAATTTTAAGTTTGTGGGTCCATAGGAGTGTGCTTAGGAGAGGTTAGCTACACGTCATGTACATGTACAGTGTACACTCAGAATACCTTCTGAACAGCTACATCATGTACGTGTACAGTGTACACTCAGAATACCTTCTGAACAGCTACATCATGTTGCTGCTGAAGTTTGAGCTTATCTTCATGGTACTTTGCTTCCACCATTTTCGTTCTTAGCTCAATCTGGAAGAAATACAAAATATTTAACAAATTTAAATAATTTATAATGAATAAACAATTACATAATGTACATGCAACATTGACATAAACTGGAAAAATGATGTCACAGAAGGTTTTTGTGAATAGGAGACTAGTAAGTGTGGTTTTATAAAATCAATGTGGACTTTTTTTACAGTTTAACACAGTCTAGTATTTTTGATTCATTATGTACTTAAAATATATATAATTAAAATACTACTATACACATTACCTCTCTGTCTCCAGATCGATTAAAACTGTGATCATCTCGGAAAGTTCCATTCACAGATGATATACCTTTAAAACATAGCAAGATAAATTACTGTAAAAATAAATAGATGATGAATGCAAATTACGCTGCACCAAAAGACAGAAAAACTGTCAGCATGCAGAGCACCCACCTTTTGTAAATCCATTGTACTGGTTGGTTTTTGATGGCTAAATAAAATAAAATAAAAAACTGAGCAATCACTGAATCAGAAAAAAAAAAACAAATTTAGAAGTTCTATTAAAATTTATGTATAATAGTTTGTATTTAATATTTGATACCGAATGATATTCATTCTCATGTACGTGTACATGACTTATATAATTAAGGGGTCACAACCACTTTCCTTGTTGGTCATTTTTCTATTGAATTTAACCCCTGGGTAGCAACCACTTGCCCATAATTCAATGTCACTGACTACAGACTGATGCAAATTAATTAATTGGTGGTTTCACACTAGGGCTTCTAAGTATAACCTAAATGCACTTGAAACCTGCTTTGAATGTGAAAGAGTAATATGCACATACTTGAACCCTACTTAAAACCTACTTTGAATATGAAAGAGTAATATGCACATACTTGAACCCTACTTAAAACCTACTTTGAATATGAGAGTAATATGCACATACTTGAACCCTACTTAAAACCTACTTTGAATATGAAAGAGTAATATGCACATACTTGAACCCTACGTACTTAAAACCTACTTTGAATGTGAAAGAGTAATATGCACATACTTGAACCCCACTTTGTGACCATGGAAACATGTTTACTTAAAGGAGCCGAAGTATGCCGCCAAGTATGGCCTACACCACACTTGAGAAGGCACTTGACCAAAAAAAACAGTAGCCAACTCAAAGATGTTCAGTGGCGAAAACAATTGATAGTGATTGACAGCTTTTGTTTAAAGTTATACACTTTCTTATCAGGTGTGAACTTCAAATAATATTTTCTGACGTGTTACTTGGGAATCTCAAGTGTGCTTCATCATCATCATCATACTTTATTTGATAAGTAGACTGGTGCTTAAATAATGCTCTTGCTTGAGACCTACATGTACTTAGCTTGTAGTGTGAAATCAACATATGTGTTAAAGCAGGGATGGAGAATCTTCTTGGGTGAGTACAAATTGTACATTTTTTTGGTGAGGTTCTGAAACAGTACAACACCAGTGAAATAAAAAATTTGACCCTTGCATCAAAACTTACTACAGGTTCATAAGACCTCCTGTGGTCTGACCTCTGGTAATTAAGCGACCACCTTGGGTTTGCATTTTAGGTGGTCACTTATGGAAGGTTTGACTGTACTAAAATCTCTTTACTCACAGGTGATGTAGACGGGTACCCAGAATCAGTGTGCTGATACTCTGAAGGACTCCGACGAGATGGCGGAGAAATCCGACCAGCATATCTTGACTCTAAAATATCCTCAGAGGGGTACCCAAGGGAGTGCCTCCCCTTGTAGCGTTTTTCCTCGAGAACCTGATCGAAACCTGGAGCCACTTCATAACCATTCTTCTCCTCTCTGCTGCTGGAGGTGCTGTAAGTGGTTGACCGTGGTTGTGGGATGGGATTTACACCACTTGTGGTTGGAAGCTCTCTGAAACAGGTGAATAGAGAATTGATTGTCATCCTCCTTACAAAGAACAGTATATACTCTCCAAGTATATAACTGCTGCGTGGTTAGCTCAGTTGGAAGAGCACCAGACCGTAGATCGGGAGGTCACGGGTTGGAATCTCGGCTGGGCCAACAACCAGGGTCTTTAAATAACTAGTAAGATAATGCTGGCTGTGCTCAACAACTTTCCACAGTTCAGATGATTGTAACATTGGGCAGCGACGTTAAGCGATTGACCTTTTCTCCTACACCTTCTCATACCAAAAATTGCAGGGGACGTTAAAGAACACACATCACTGTTCAAAAAGGGTAGGGGACATAGACCCCAGTGTGGACTGGCCTAATGCTGTTGCCAGTTGTTTCATTTCGCTTCGCATTGTCATATCATGGGTTGGGTGGGCAACAGTGAGAACAAAATTGACTGATTGCAATAGCCAGAAGCATCTTTATGACCTTTATATGAGCCGACCTCTGATCTTGCTGGGAAAACAATGTAAAGCGGACACATGTGTTGTCAACTCATTCACCTGCCCAACATTTTTAGTAGTGTTGTTTAGACTGGGTGGAGCCAATGCTTCCTGCAAACTTATAATAAGTAGGGGCTATAAAAAGCACTGCTTGGCCAATTTAGACAGTTCAACTTGCTTTTGACTGTGGCGATCAATTTTTGTGGCTCACACTGTTCATGTCATAGCAATGACTCTGGTGGTTTAACACATTTGTAGTTTTTTTTGTTATCGTTGTAAAGTGTTAAATATGATTGTTTCAAAATCCTGTGACATTTTTGTATAACTTGTATGAGACAATCATAAGCCATAAATTATTTAGATTTGACTTACAAGAAATAATTCAAGTTCTAGGTTTGCTGGTAAGCATATTGCATGCTACAAAGTTACCCATGCATAAAGTCACTAGTAGGTACATCCAGTGACAATATCTTTGTTACTTACTATATACATGTATGTTGGCAAGGATAACAATAAATTAAACCACCACAAGTTATGATATTGTATATAACACACCTTCTTGGATGAAGGGGAATACTACCAGATGTGTCAGAAAACACACTTCCTGAAAATAAAAAAATGAACTTCATTAGACTTGACTTAGACTCAAACAATGTTTTTCTTGGCTTTTTCCAGAAAAACATCCACATACATGTACCTCCAACAGATGACATGCTGAATCCAGGTGCAGGTCATTTTCAACCAAAAACTCAACTTAAAGAACTCCTTGCATTTGAAAGTACCAGTGGTCTTTCAAACTAAGCACTCCTTACCTCATACATTTTGAGTTTACTGTCATAGGTTCTAATAACTACATATTATTGAGTCAGTAAACGTTCTTGTGGACAACACATCAACTGTACAAAACAATACTAAATCTAAATTAAAAATATGAATATGGCTAGACTGGTGCACAAGCATGATAGAAGGGAGAAAACATGTATTAAGGAAGGATGAAGAAATTGGATGACTGACACAGTGAAGCGTGCCACAAAGCACTGAATTTCATTGTTTTCAATGTTTTTGATATAGCAATAACAACAACAAATTAAAAAAAGCATACCTGATGAGCTAGCAATCTCTTTTAGCCAATCTGGGGGATGATGTCCATATTCCTGGAAATTAAACATCATTGTAAATTAATGCTGCACAATAATATTAAAAAAAAACTAGACATGATAGTATAATTTCACCTCTTCAAGTTCCACACTGGCACTTTTTCTACTTACAGGCTCATCAAGGTATATAGACTGCAATAAAGAAATCCAGATGTTATTCATTAATTTGCAAACATACAGCATGGTTATGAAAATGGGCCTCTACTCACACTAAGGGCAGTTCACTTGGTCCCACAGAAAGTGAAATGAACAATGAATAAATAATTATTTTTGACATTTACACAAACATGTATGGACACCTCCATGTAGTACATTACTTTTGTTCAATGCACTGGACGTTGTATTTAAGGCCTGGTTCACATGTGCAACACAAATGCAAATGCAAATGCAAGCGCAAACGCAAGCAAAGAAGTGCTTTTCATCTTGCGTTTGCGCTTGCAGTGAGCCCGGTTCACACGTGTGAAACGCAAACGCAAGTGCAAATGCAAATGCAAGGAAATGAAAATTTTTCCATTCCTTGCATTTGCACTTGCGTTTGATTACCCTGTATAGGCCAATACAATCTTGATACAACTCACGAGTGGTTGTATCTAATTTACATGTGAATGTGAATTTCTCAAGTTGTTTACTACATTCGCATCTGTGTTGTATCGGCACTATACATTCACTCGCCTTCGGCTTGTGATTGTATAGACCAAACAACACTCCCGCTCATGTAGTAAACATAATTTAAGAAATAGGTTAAAAACTACACTAACATGGATAGTCACACTTGACAGTCTACTGATACTCCTTGGTTCAAACCATTTACAACGCTTTCAACTATGGCATAATATTACATATACAAAAAGTGTCATAAGATTTCAAAACCTCAGCAAGGGAGGCCACATGTCACTTTTTAGGTCTTTATTAATTTATTCCTTTGTTCCATAAGTTTTCAGCCCTTGGAAACCAGAAACAAAACACACAGACTTTCCAGGATACATGCTACTAATTTTTAAAACAAATGCCTTGAGAGCCATTTTTGAATAATTTCTTATAATTACACAATATTGTGTTTATTTGTATAACAAGTAGATATACAGTACCATGTAAGAAGGCAGTGGCTGAAGTGGTCCTGCCTCTGGTCTTCTGGTGAACGGATCCTCCAACAGGCCACGTTTAACCATGTGGAGCAGCAGTTGTGCATACAAGTTACGATTTTTTCTGTAAAAGAAACAAAAATGACAATTAGAAGTTGGTCGTACCTATTTAAGGGAGGTCGCATAAACAAGGTTTGTCAGATAATAACATGTCTCCATCTATGGGCATTCAGCTTGGTTTGCACCCCCAAAAACTGGTTTTAATATCAAGGTAGTTGTCCATGTATTAACAGGGTGGTTGCAAGGCGGGGTTCCACTGTGCATAATACAAAGGTTAAATGAAAGATCAGCTGAGAATAAAATAATCATTGTTTAATTTTGTATTAGTGTCATTGTTTACTCGCCTTCCACTGGTGCCTGGGCCAGGAGGTTCACAGAGCTTCTTGATCCATAATGCTACTCTTTGCCTCTCTTTTAACAATAAAATAATACATGTTTCAGTGGTGAAGTACATGTACTGTACATGTAAAATTACTAGCCCTTGAAAAGAAAGGACATTCAGTTTTCATGTTGCAAACAATGTTTTTGGCAAGTTTGGTTGCAATAATTTGTGCAGACAGTGGTGAAAAAATGGCATTTAGTGGCTCCAAATTGCCATTTTTCACTAGAACTTGAGGAGTCAATGGGTTAATAACAGTAAAGCAATACATCAGTGTCTCAACCAAGAATATAAATCAATGCAATAACCTGAATTTCAGCCACCTCCTCTGAATGATCAGAGGAGATGGCTGAAATTCAGGTTATCAATATAAGAACTTTTGAGCCTGTGTTGTACAGTGTATAAGTTACACGTACAATTGTATGGATGAATGTAACAATATAATTTTTCCAGTTATGTCCATGTTGTAGTTCAAATTTTTCTTTGGTTTAAAATTTTCAGATCAGTTGAATTTTTATTTTCCTTTGTCTCAGATGCATAATTTTTATCATACAATACAATACAATATCTTTTATTAGTTTTCCCAAATGGGATCTTTCAAACTTATTTACAATGAATAAAATGTAGAAATAGAAATTACAATAATGGTAATGACTTACAAAACGAATACAATACACGTACTATTGCAAAGATAAAATCATGAGTTGCTCAGAGAAATTAGCTATTGAGCCAATTACTTAGCAATGATGCCTTCAATTTGTGTTTTAAAAGCATTTACGGAACAAGATAGATTCAATAATTTTCATTGATTTTAAAAGCTAAACAATAAAATTCAAGTTTCACAAGAAATGTAGCACTTGCTTGCAGGCTAAAAACTTCATCGCCACTTAAAAGAAACTGAAATATATCTTAAAAATAGCTTTCGGGTCCAAAATCTCTTTGGAAGGTTTGAGAAACACACACCAGGAAACAATTATAAAGCACAGTGATTTATTCATTATAGGAAAATTATGTGTAAATTTTCAGCCTAAATTATAATAGCGTTCCGCCCAGGTGACGTCATATTTGGCAGCATTGCACTGTGGGATCGAAATGCGGACAAATATTTCAAAATGACTGCCTCGGAAACACCAGTTTTTGCGATTCCTGCACATGATGTGGATAATTGTCGAGTTGTACCCAAGAACAGTGCTTCGTAGCACCTGCTTTTTTCGTAGCTACCTGCATAGTTCTTGAATGTTTGTAGTCATGCATTCAATCCAATGATGCTGCACGCCAATTCTATTTTTAGAATCTGGGTGGAATGCTATTGAAAGTCATTTTATTGGGGAGAGTTGGTGTCCCATCCATCCATCCATCCATTCATCCATCCATCCCACTCGCACATAATCCAGGAGAGTTTATTGGTACACTGTATGCTATTATCATAACTGTTATTCATGTTTTTGGTACAGAAAGTACATTGTAAATAAATTGCTCAGCACATAATAATTTACTCTCCGAATGCAGCCAGGATTTTCTCAAAGCCACAAATAACTTATTTTTGTGCACGAAGGAAATCTGAGTGTATGAATGCATGCAAGTCGCATAATCAGAAAACATCAACTGCACACTAGACTACGAGCAGTCCCTCTTTCCCAGCTGGGTCCGTTGAATGACAAAAACAAAAAACATTGGCAAGTGGAAAATCGCTGTGTGAAAACTGGTGGCCTGCCAGTTTTCATTTGGCCATTTTCCGCCACTCACAAATGTTTTTTTTTCTTGCTCATTGGATTCAGCTGGGAAAGAGGGACTGCTCATAGTCTAACTACACACTGTTCATTGTTTTCATGATAGTACGTTACCCTTGTTATGTCTCTCATAACGATGCACCGAATAATTTTGGCCAGATGGCTGCATAGATTTCTTAGGGCTGGCAGGATAGGCTATCAACCTGTAAACTTCTCAACTAACAAAAGCGGAAGACTCTCTCACGTACACTGCTATATAGAGTGCTAAATTTTAATAAACATAAGCTTTTAAAATTTAATGTTTACAAGTCAGCCCTGCAGGTGTAGAAAAATTGTCTTCAAAGGTTAAAAACCTAATTCAATTAATCATCGGCTCGTATCCAAGGTTAAAATGTATACCGGTAACTTAATCGTGGGCACAATCAACATAAGCTTGGTTGTTATATTAGGTAAAATGATAGCTTAAACCCAGTTCAATGTTAATATTTCATCATGTAACATTTGTATGCGATCTTTGTCGATGTTTTCTCTTCAAACATACAACAAAACATCACAACATTGCCTAAACTACGAGTGCAAATTGCCAAAATCAGTAAGGCCTGGCATATATATATATATATGAAAATCATGTACCTGTTTTGTGAGGCAGGCGAAGAACGAATGGCTTCATTTCCTCCAAATACCGATCAAACATCGAGTCTTGTCTCTCACCCAATGACCCATTTAATCCACTAAGCTCGCCATAACGATGAGACGCCATCCTTTTCACGGATGACTTTACAACTGACTATCTGTGAAAGTCACTTTTTATGCAGTTTTTATAATACGGGATTAGAAACGTCACGTTGAGTTCGCTTCACGCAATGGATCCGGTTTCTTTCTCACACGAATCTTTCACTTTGCTGGGAGCGCTTTTCTCACACCAGGGATAGGATGCACCGCAGCTTGCTTGAGTTTTGTTTTCATTTGAGCCGCAGGAATACCCTAAATAATGGTTCCGTAAAGAATAACATCTGCCTTTCCCGTTATAAATTATAAATGAAGTTTGTAAAAGACCGCCAACCGTTGTAGATGCAAACACAAAACATGAGTGAAAACTATTGAGAGGAACCTGGGAACGAGTTAGGATTTTTTTGGTTCTCTTTTGTTGTTTGTTTTTTTGCTGCTCTTTTGTTTTGTTTTACTTTTTCTTTGTTTCGATTCTTCGCTGAAAACAAAGCGAACAGTCATTTTGCAGGCAATTAGTAGCAGCTTAGCCATTTAAAATTTTTTTTTTTCAGATCTTGTTCCCGCGTTCTTTATGCACAGTTTTTTTCATGGAATTGCCCATGCGTCGACAAACCAAGATGGCGGCAAAATTCACTTTTTGAAAGAAATCACGTTTGAGGTGTGCATGTGTATATATTTTAATTCGTGCAGCAATATATCGTTTATTTTACATCATGGCCCAAATTCGAGAGACGATTGAAGCGCTTTGTACTGTCCTAAATAATAACTTCCAATGCGATGTCTCTGCCGAGAGTTTTCGTTTAGCCAAGTTTGACAAAGGAGAAGCGACGGAAACGTTATGGATGACACTTCACACTGTTCTACAGACAGAAAGCTTGAAACCAAGTGACAAACGCAATCATGATGTAGTGAACTGGTGTAAGCATAGAATGTTTCACAAGGGATATCGAGTTTGCAACTTTTTCCGGCTTCCAGAGGACATGTCTTTTGGTAGCAGGGAGTTAATGTTGGCTTTGGGCTGGATAATAGCTAAGGAAGATGTTATAACTCAGTTTATCAACAAACTTGAACCTTTGATTTTTGAGGATCCACCTTTGGACTTGTCATTGTATGATAAAATTCCTCTACCAGTTGCACTTGATGGCTTAAAAGAACCAGCTAAAAAGGATTGCAAAAATGCTGTTGATGTTGCTGAAGGTTTAATACTCAAGTATAACAAGTTGAACTCTTCCCTAAAAAGCCTTTTGGCCACAAGAAGTGAGTACACTAAAATGGTTTGTAAGTTGCACTCAGTTCCAAAGGCATCAAAATCCCAGTGCTCAAGCCATTTCTCGTCACAAGATGTCTACTTTTTGCGACATCCCCAAGAATTGACAAAATATCAGGAAAGGGTAGAGTGGTTTTGCAGTTATGCTAAAGCTCTTGTTTCCTGGTCTGCAAATGAGCTAACATTCTGGCAGTGGATGGAAAGTGTTTTGGAAGCAAAAGTACAGAATGCTACAGAAATGGAGCATGAAATTGAAAACACTGATGGCTTTCAAGTAAATCAGCTTTTTAAGCCAAGTAGTGCTTTACAGAAGGCAAAAGAGCATCAAGTTGAACTTTCAAAAATCTTGAATGCGCAAGAACCAGTGTACAGAAAAGTTTCCAAAAGGTGGAAGAAAATCAAAGCAAATCTTCAGTCTTCTGAAGAAGGGCACAAGAAACTAGCAGAAGTTCTATCTTCACTTGATAACAAGCTTTTGCTAGAGATAAAGGAACTTCAGAAATGTGTAACAACCCCTCGAGAAAAAAACAGAGATTTAAAACAAAAAGGGGGTTCTCTTTGCTTTAAGAAGTTAATCCAAGGAGAGTTGAAAGCAGCAAGAGGATCAAAAGAGGTTGATAGCAAATCAATGGCATCAATGGAAATTGAAAGGTTAAAACAAAATAAACATGTCATTAAAAATAAACTTAGAATTTTACAGGAAACACACAAGGCAAAACTGTTTCAGATCGCTCAAACTCACCAAACCCTTGTCTGTATCTCTTCTAACATGAGAGGAAGTGCTATATGAATATATCAATCATAAACATGGTAGATCAGAGTGTTTGAGAAGTGAGGATCTTGGTGTAATGCTGGGTTATTTCATGGTGTTTGGATCCCATACTATTGACAGTCCTAATCCACTTCTTTTAACCCATTCACTCCCATGGTCAATATATTATTATGGAGACATGTCGTGTGGTTCTAACTTTTTAGTCTGTGGACAAAATCCTATGGTGTGACCATTCAAATGAAACCTCTTCAGCAGTACTTTTGCATGGTACCATTTGTTCTAACTTTTTAGTCTGTGGACAAAATCCTATGGTGTGACCATTCAAATGAAACCTCTTCAGCAGTACTTTTGCATGGTACCATTTGTTCTAACTTTTTAGTCTGTGGACAAAATCCTATGGTGTGACCATTCAAATGAAACCTCTTCAGCAGTACTTTTGCATGGTACCATTTGTTCTAACTTTTGAGTCTGTTGATGAAATCCTATGGTGTGACCATTTCGATTATTCTTGTTAGTTAGTTTTAATTATCTTTGAAAAGCCCCTTTGGGGAAAGGTAATAAAGTATGTATGTATGTATGTATGTATGTATGTATGTACTTTTGCATGGTACCATTTGTTCTAACTTTTTAGTCTGTGGATGAAATCCTATGGTGTGACCATTCAAATGAAACCTCTTCAGCAGTACTTTTGCATGGTACCATTTGTTCTAACTTTTGAGTCTGTTGATGAAATCCTATGGTGTGACCATTCAAATGAAACCTCTTTGGCAGTACTTTTGCATGGTACTATTTGTTTTTCAATATTTTACAAAATGAAATATTTTTCTTTAATTTTGATTTTTGGCGCTCGTGGGAGTTAAATGCTTAAACAACTAAAAAAAAATATTTCAAATATTTGGCATAACTGCTAAGCTTATATAGTGGAACTCCAATATAACAAAGTACCCAGGGACTGGGCAAATGTGTTTGTTATCACAAAGGCTTGTTATATCAGAGTTCCTTTCCATACATTTCACTATAACTGTGCTGAAGAATATCACTCTTTATACTGGGGTCTTTGTTATAAAGGGTTTCATTATATCAGGGTTCCACTGTACTCAGTGTGCTAATAAGAAGCAGTTGACATCAACATTTCCACAAAAAAAGCAACATATCTCAGGATCTTCAACTGCAACGTGAAATTACTGTTCTTTAATGGCTCTGAAATGTATAGAATGATTCACAACACTCAGATGAGCTATGCAATCCAGACATTTGTGGACATGGTTGTATAAAAAATCTTTCACACCAGTTGGCCTGGCAAACACCCAAACAGGGAGCTGTGAGAAAGGATCCTCATTATACGGATCCTGAGAAGAATGTGGGGTTTAAAACTGTTCATACTTTTTGGAAGCCAGCAACTAACATCGTAGGGCATCCATGACTTCAAAAGCTGAGGGGGAAAATAGAAGATTGCCAAGTAACATCTGCAGCGAAGGAATACTGTCAGATAAAGATGAGCAAAGAGGACAAAGCTATTATAAGAAAACAGTAAGCAGCTATTATAGCCATGAACTGCAATGAAAATAACTGGCAACTTATAGTTTGAAATGACTCAAAGACCAACAGCTAGTGTGTGGGAGACTGTCTTCAGCTTATGACCACTTGCTTTCCTTGTGTAGCTAGCTACCTTGAAGGTTACTGATAACCCTGGAGGAACATGAAGGGGATAGCCTAGAATCAAACTGGCTAGGTTGCTTTATGCATGCCATGAAGCCATAGGCTTAGGTAAGTAAACAAACAAGTAAAGTAAATTGCGTTTCTTCTTACATTTCCACCAGTGTTTTAAATGGGAAAACTGAAAGGGGTGGGGAGATGCACTTATCATAAAATATCTCTTCTAGAAGGGTGGGAGGACTATAGGGCTTTTACAGTTGTAATACTAATACAGGGCTGTGCTCTAGCAGTTCCTGGGTGCCATAGGCGACTACATTGTAACTGTTGTCTTTGGGTGACAAAAAACCCCTGAGTTTTTGCACATCGCTTTACTGCTGGGCACCCAACATTTTATAGATGGACTCCCTTTGGGCTCCCTATGATTTATTTTATTTATTTTATTTTATTTATTTTGCCACAAACAATGAATTACAAGGAGAAAAAAAAAACATTAATAAATAGGTTAATTAACATTAAATTTAAAATTTGTACATAACTTGGGAGGAGTGACTGTGGCGGGGAAATCTCCAAGAAGCCGAGCTTATGAACTCTTGATACATGCCCGTGAATTGAAAGCCAGTTGGTGAGAAGGCATCATAGTTTTGAAACAAAAGGTTTGACAAATTAGGCTTTGATGCTCTAAAACAAAGTTGCCTAACCGTGGGTGGTTGAAACTTTAATCCCAGGAGAGGTCATCATTGAAAAGGAAATGAAAGATAATATCAATTTTGGAATATTGTCTAAATAGATGTAAATATACCACCATGATGTTGGAACTACCAAGGAGTCTTTTTAAGTTATTTTGCTAACAATTCCAACAGAGTTGTCCAAACATGCCTACATTAGCCTGTACTACCGGTAGGCATTTAGATGGTGGGGCTGGGGAGTAGCTAAAAAAACTGGAGAGTAATTAAACAAGGGGAGACTAGAGAGAAGGAGAGGAGGCGAGGTTATAATCTAATTGACAACTGATGTAAAGTAAATCTGGTGCCAAGATCGCAAGAGAATTCGCTGTTTGAACGCTGTGCAGTAAAACCATTCATCAGATCAGTATAGTACGTAGATCCACAGGAATCACTGCAGATAAACTTTTGGTTCACATTTTTCTTTCGTTTGAAAATTTTCAAGCCAGTTTGATTTTTGTTTTCCTTTGTCACAGATAAAGATAATGTGTCTTAGACAAAAGAAAATAAAAATTACTGGTTTGAAAATTTTGAAACCAAAGAAAAATTTGAACAACAACATAAACATGGAAATGATGCTTGGGTGCAAATTTGAGGAGTTATTGACAAAAATCTTCCCATAACATTGAGTTGAAATTGAGTTTGTTGGATTTAAAATTTTACAATTTGGGCCCAAAATGAGTATGGAGTGTTGCCATTTTGGCTTGAAATATGGGAGGTTTGTTGAGCGTTTTTAAATCATAGCCATTTTTTGTTTAAAAAACAATGTTTCAACAATACTCAGCGACTTGAATAGGACCACATGCATTGGTTCATCTTTATTTCAAAGTCATTTAGCCATGATGAGCAGTTCATTTGTAGATCTATGGCTGTCACCGCAGATGAAATGGGGAAGGATCCTTTACTACAAAGGGGTGATTTTCAAAAGGATCTTATTGATACAAAATTATGTGTATTCTATTTTCTGCCAAAACATCTTAATCAAAAACAGGTTACTTAACAAGAATGACTGACCCTGTCCAAAAAAAGCTTTGATAGGTGGAGAGGAAGCCATGCTAATGACCCCTTATTTTACAACTCTCTATTCCTTGCGTTCATTACTTTAGCTTTGAGTCCGAAGCAATCAGCTAAATGAGACACTAAACCTGTTTTGTACCTGTTTAGCCTGGAAAACAGACCTGCAATAGCTTGTCACCTTCCAAGCTTTGTCTCGTAGAGTTTCTATTGTCAAGTAGCTTAAAGTATTGCAAAAGCTCGCACACATCCACAAATGGAAATGGTTTTTCCATAACAAAACTGTCTAGACAGTATTTTGCAAGGAAAACCCAGGAGCTCATCTATCAGGGGTAACCTTTTTTCTTTCCAGACAATTTCCCCACGTGAAAGTAGATGTACATGAACCTAAAGAAAAACAAACTTGACCAGGGTCAAAATACTTGTATTAAGAGGAGTTGTTTCACCAAAAAACGAAATTTGTATTCCCCTTTCACTCATGAAGTGAATCCTTGGTGGTAGTTTATTTGGTCTGTGGATGAAATCCTGGTAAACAAAGGAGGTAATATTTAAAAGGAAACCACCCGAATGCAAATTATGTCTGGCTTTGCATGTGAGCTTTGCCAGAGCTACAATGGCCTGCAGACGTCTCCTGGAAATATTTTTTTTTTTGTCAAATTGTCTTCTGCTTCATGTTCCATTATTTGACGGGTATTTCATAACACTGTACAGTAAATTCTGCCAACCAGCTCTAGTTGTCCGCATGTCTCTGACGAAAGCCTAGCGCTCGAAACCTCGGCTTTCAAATCTTTTTACGGTAGCCAATTATTTACCTTTTGTTATCAACTTAGTTTATAAAACCAAATTTTCATGTTTCACTCCCCACCGACACAATACCACACTTGTTTTAAGTCTTAGAAAGTCAGGTTTCCGCCTTACATGGGTGTCCGTCTCAAGAGAATTTACACAAGCAAAGAACTAAATCTCGCAAGGGTAGTTGTTGATCAGATCGCGCTGTCCGATACTTCGTTGAGTTTTGTAGGTACAAACATAAAACTTGGTTTAAAAATAGTAACATAAATCGAAGGATTTTTGCTAGCTAAGCAATATCAAAAGTTTAAGAACAGAGTTATCTTTTCAGTGTGGAATGTAGATGTCGTTTTTTCCCGAGTGGCATCCAACAAGGAATGGTCAGGAAAACGCTTGCAATCGGATGTTGACTTTTTGTTGTGCTGTTTTCCATAACACTTAGCGCCTTTAAAGGGAACTAAGTGAAAGCTAATACAGTTTGAGCTTTTCGGTTCTTTTCGCTGAATATTTCAGCCGAAGAAAATTTTAAGGGAAGTTTTTTATCTCTCCGAAAACAACATGCGTTAAATCTTCCAATTTTACGGAAGTTTGAGGCGACATTTCACTTAGGAAAACTCCAGTTTTTAAACTAATTTATTACGAAATTTTAAGATGGCCGAGGCCTTCCCGGAACAGCTTTCCACCGAAAGTCAAACGATTCGTTGGGTCCCAAAGAGAAATAATGAGAGCGCATGAGCGCAAACAACGAGAAAGGACAGATTCGGCGACATATAAAGTACTACATTAGAGTAAACTTCTGTCATATCACACTCTGGTAATTGGGGAATATTTATATTTAAAAATTATACAACTAAATTGTTCTTGACCAATTGCTCTGCCGGGTTAATTTGGAAATACTAAATCTTAATCCAGTTGTCAGGTCACAATTGCACAATAATTTTCCGTTTTTTACCGCACGTACAACGCGAGCATTCACGAGATCTTTTTAAGAGCAAGAAGTATGGCGAAATTGGAATGAAACTATTTTTGGGAAAACGGGCTGCGAGAAAACGATGTTCGTTTGGATAACTTAATGGAGCATTGTACATTAAATGGTTAGAGCTGGCCATTGTTTTATTCATGTAGCTAATCTTAGGCCCAGTTCAAACGTCGAACTTCACATGTGCCGAACCTAATGCAAATGATCAAGAACAATAGATTTTTCTCATTTGCATTAGGTTCGGCACATGTGAAGTTCGACGTTTGAACCGGGCCTTAGGTTTGTCAATTCAAGCTAGCGCTGATTCAAAAAAAAATTGGGCGTTGTGTTGTGATATAAGCTATTTAGTATAAATCTACTAGCGTTCTATCACGAATGCTGTTCTCTTATTGGCTATCCTGTTGTAGAAAGTGAGTAGCGTGAGTAGCCTAATGCCGGCCGCTTCTTCGCGTTTTCGAAAAGTCTGTGAAGAGTATTTGTTGTTAAGTTTTGAACGTCTAGTAGATTTATACTAAAATAATTAGATTATTCGCTCTTGATTTCTATCGCGTGATAGTTGATTCGGGCTTCGCCATCATCAACCGTCACGCGATAGAAATCTCGAGCTCATAATCAAAGGCCTCGTCCACACGTATCCGGATATTTTTGAATCCGCAACTTTTTTGTTACGGATTAGAAAATATTCGCGTCCACACGTAGCGTATTCGAATCGTATTTGCCCGAATTCGCCGGATACATGTGGACGGAAGGCCAAACCGCAACAAAAAAGTCGCGGATTCAAAAATATCCGGATACGTGTGGACGGAGCCTAATTGATAGGTATGCGGCCTAGAGGGTTATGGTTTTTGCCCGTTTTGGTTCGAAAATGGGTAAAGAATTTGATAATTTAATAATTGTGGTTAGAAATGGGTATATTTTGCCTTCCAGTCTGAAAACGGGTATATATATTTTTTTGTCATTTCGGTTTGGAAATGAAGAAATTTGAATGGCCGCTCAGTTACACCAAAAATGACGGGGAGTACCCCTCCCCCACCCCCCTTTTCAGGGGATAAAGAGTCGAAAAAATAATAATAAAAAGTTCTCGTATGCTTTGGGTAAAGGATAAAGGATAAAATATGTAGTGAAGTCTTTAACCATGTAAGGACCACTTGAAAAACAAAAAAAAAAAAAAAAGCAAATTAAAGCTGGATCTTTATGTAGGTCAGGATCAGTAATAAACTTATCAAAGGCACACTATCCCGCCGAAATAGCAAAATTTCGCTTAGCGCATTTCCACGTTATATCGCTAAATTCCAACAAATATACAATTTAGATGGATAAAAAGATTCCATAGAGCAAAACAAAAGCAGTAGTTTGGAGATAAAGTGCAGGATTGCAAGGATTGAAGTAGATTACAGTTGATGAAATTTGATTTCTTGACCGCGGGTCAATAAATCAAACTTGGCATTCTTGTGAAATTTTGACTTTTCTAGCCATTATTTTGTCTGTTAGTTCATATTTCTTTGTTTCTATCACCTTTGGAGATGGTTTTATTCCAGTTTCAAGATAATAAAATAAGCTTAAAGCAAGCTCCTGGCCATAATCATGAAAACACGATATTTCAGCCGGGACGGTGTCCCTTTAACAAACTTTAAAATAAAAACACAGTTTTAGTTGTTCTATCAGCCTTTTTAATTTTGTACTGATTGGACTGGACACTTGGAATTTTTTTTTTTTTTGCAATGCATGTAAGTGAATCTGTAAGTACTTTAGATTCTTTTCGACCAAACATTCCAATTCAGCCACAACAGTAGCGGGTGCACGGGATCAGCCTAAAGAAATCACGCACAAAACGGACGAAAGAGTATTGGACGGAAATCGGAAAATATGGTGTGGGCTTACCTTACCTCTGATCACCTGTTCTACCGCGAAGAACAAATTCATTCCTTCATTAGCATAAATGCCAAATTTTATATACTTCTAGTCTTTCCCCGGGAGTCTTCCTCAAACAACATCGAGAACAATGAATTTTGAAAAACATTGACGTTGTACAGTGCTCAGTTAGATGATCTTTTTTCGTCATAATTTAGAAGAAACAAAGCCACGTGTCCATAAAAAAATGCAATTCATTTTGCTCTCAAGAGCGAGACACAAAATTAGGCAACTGTGAAACTTTCACAACTACAGAATGATAAAATTAAAATAATTATTTGCACGTCACACGTTTCTTCCATTTGCAGACAACAATCACCCCATGTGATTCGGCAAACCAGCTTAGTGCAACTGCACGTGTTTGAAATTGACACGGAGCGATCTGATTGGCTGAGGCCCGTGGTGTGTCGGAGGTGTGTCTATCTGGTGTGTTATCATATGAAAATGACAACAAATGGTCTGATATAAAGGGCTGAAATGCTTGGCGTTGTCTTAAACTTTTAGCGCTCATTACCCGACGTGCTGCAAGTCTTTCCAAAGAATCAGCCCCGAATTTCCTAGCCATCAAAGAAATTGCATTTGGCCCCATAAAATCATTTATTTGCGAGGTGAGTTTTATCAGGTTTCATTTGTAGTTTTGTTGTAGAATATGATGAACGTTGACAATACCATGTGGCGGTTTTCACGGCGTTGCATGTTATTTTAGTTGCGAAAATTCTGTCTTCTTTACTCCATTACGTCATCATAGTCATTATCGTAGAAATATTCCATATATATTTTTTTCTTGAGCAGCACATGTAAATCAGTTGTAAGGCGAATTTCCACCACGATTTGATTTTCATGTTACTAAATGACTCGATTATTAAATTTTTAATGCCAAGCTTGAAGCTAGAAGGGTGTGTCTAGCTGGGAGCAACTCCTTAGATGTGCTACAAGGCGAATTGTATGTTTTTCTTGTTACACGTGTATTTTTTAAAAAGTGTCCATCGATGTGTTTTTCTTTACGACTTTAGGAAGTAATTTAGATTTTGAGAATCGATTTGAGCCATTGATTTGCTATGTTGAATTTAAACAAATAGTGCTACTTTTCATCGTTATTTTTATAGCCGAAGTTTCTTACTTCCTTTCAACGAGTTGCTTAAGAAGTGTCCATGGATGTTTTTTTTTTTTACGACTTCAGGGAGTAATTTAGATTTCGAGAATCGATTTGAGCCTTTGATTTGCAATGTTGAATTTAAACATACAGTGCTACTTTTCATCGTTCTTTTCTGGCCGAATTTTCTTACTTCCTTTCAACGAGTCGCTTAAGGATACTTAAAGTTTTTTACACGGTCTTGTACAACTTGTACGATTTAACCTTGGTCCATTACGCAATATACATATCGGTCGCGGTCACTGATTCTATTCTCTTGTCGTTGTCACGCAACGCTACCGGCAAGCGGTTTGCTTGTCACGCAGACGTGAGCATATCTAAAATGTGGTTTCGTTGAATTTTCATACAGTAATTCATTCGTGCGCCAAGACATGTGTGGCTCAGATCCAGGAAAATAAGTTCATACAACATTGAATCATAACGTTTGGTATTTAAAAAGAAAAACTCAATTTCACACATAAATCCCTAAGACTAAAATTGTGTCGCAATTCCATTGTGTGATCATGGAATATTTTTGCATGATAATAACACGACCATAGCAAAGCGATCTGTTTTCCAGTAGGCTTGTAGATGATTTGTAAAAGCTCGGAAACAACATGTTTGTAATCGAGAAGTCAGTCCGATATCACGGGTGCTGACACGATCCGGATGCACGTGAACAAAACGTGATAGCCAAATTAGATAAGACGTGTAATTTTAAGAGTCATTTCGCAATGTTCTTTTATTAGACAGTACTTCAGTTTATGCACACATTTCCGTCCTGATTTGCATTTAATCACAACATTGCGTCCTTCAAAATACTACGCCTTTGTTTAAAGCTGTGAAAGACTGTAAACGTGCTTGTTCATTTGTACGAATGAACATTTTGTATCACCGCAACGGCAAATCTTGAAGTGAAAGTTGATCTCGCGCCCCGGGCATTGACGTCATTTGTAATTACAAAACATTGCAGAGTATAAGAATGAACAAATACCAGTAGCAGATTTCGCAGATTCGATCTCGGACCGCTGTTGTCTCCAGCTTTGTCCGATCTCTATTTCACCTTCAACATTTGCATTAAAAGTCCACATTTGCAAGTCAGTCGCATTTCTGCAGTATGAAAGGCCGACGACCCAGCACGCGTAGTAATTCAAGCCGGACAGGCCTCGTAGATTCGCCGGGCAGGAAGATGCTTTCAGAGGTTCTCCTTGTTTGCGAGCTGTTGTTATTCATTACCCTTGCGGCTCTAACAGGTGGCAATCCGCCTACAGCCTCAACACACAGCCAGAAAAAGCATTCCCAAGTATGTAACTATTAACAAATTAGAAAATGTTTTAAACTGGTATCATGCATTATTCGTTACAATTTTATACTTCCAAGATTGTGCCGCAAGATTAATTAGTTAGTCGAAGGTGACATATCTTTATTTGATTGGCATCGTTCAGCAAAGAACAACAGAAGTGTAAATTAACATTGAATTTAGTGTTCCTCTTTTGTTTTCAATGAACATGTACAAAGATTTCATTTCGTAACCACTACTGATCATGAGCATCGATCGTTATGTGCAGTACTGGTGTTTTAAATAAACTAATTGGAGACCGAAAGAAATTCAATCTCGACTTTGCTAGTAAAGTAAAAATGATATGCACACCTACAACCAATCGTTGTAAACATTTTCTAAATTGGCATCGTGCATAACAATAATATTTTAACTACCGATGTGGGACCAGTTGAAAGCTCAATACATTCCCTTGGGGTATTTCACAACAATTTGAGGTATTAACTCGATTCAAGTATCTTTGAGGGGGGCTTAATCTTGTTTAGGACTTAAAAATCTTATTTTCAAGGGGAAAGAACATTCACTGGGCCGAGAAGCTATAAAATTATCTTTAATTTGTGATAGTAAACAAGTTCTTGTTGTGATTTTATTTGTATTGGTAAACATCTTACATTGTTAAACTTTTTGCATGGCACACCAATATTTTGCTTGACAATCAACATGATAGAGAAAAGTTATTTTGGGGCATATCTAAAAAAAGTGTTTTTCTGGCTGTAGGCCATATGTTTTTGCATGGTTATTACACTGTTTTGTAATAGATAATTAAATGCACAGCTTAATATAGCTATTTGTCAAATGGATGATTTATGAAAGCAATCAAATTTTAAAATTGTGATGTATATAACATATTTGGATTCTATATTTTTACTCATGCGCATAGCGGCATGAGTCAAGGTTTCAGTAAAGTTTCCTTGTTTCCATTTTTAGCTTTTGTCCCACTTTTTGTAGTCACAAATTGCCTTGTTTTTTTAAAGTTTCCCCTATCCTGCGGGAGGACTTTCACTGGTCTGATTGGTTGATATGCGACCTCGTGATTTCGCCGTGCCCATAATCACGTTATTGTTTTCAAAATAGCCAAGTCAAGCCACTGGCATTTGGTCTTCACCGGAAAATAAATTACATTTTTCGATGGGAATGTATGTTGATATCAATTTGTGATTGAATTTTTCTTTGTATTGTCGCTAGATTTAGAGACATGCTTATAAAACATGTTTAAATTCAGTTGTAAATTCAGTCGTAATAATGATATCTAATAATATGTAAACAAAACAAGACTTACATGTCACGTAAAATTCGTTGAGAAGGAAGGGGTGCGTGACCCAGTTAAAATAAACCATAAAACGTTCTTATGCAAGCGCATGAGTACAGGCTACCAGCTAGCCTCTTGTCTTTACTTAAATTATGCATAGATGTAACTATTTATAGTAGCTGTCATTTATCAAAGCGATAGAATAACCCTTATGCATGTTTACATCAGACCAGCTAATTTCACCCCCCCCCCCCCCCCCTTAATCTTGTTTTGGAATTGTAAATGTGAAGCTTCACAACAACAAATTCCCAAAGCAGTAAAGTTGAAAAGAATATCCATGCAAAGGTAGTGTAAGTGCACAGAATTTTAAGCCTTTCACTCCTGTTTACGTTGACCGACTTAAAAAGTTCACAAAATTGTTAATATTTGGTCTATTTCAGTGAAATTTTGCCACAGAAATGGTCTTGGAAAGATCAGTTTATTTCCAGAATAAAATTGTACCCTCCTATTATCTATGATATGGTTGACCACCCTTGGAACTTTTGACAATTTTTTGTTTTACGCATTTGCAGTGTGAGACACAGCTCATGTTACTCTGAGAGCTGCAAAATAAGCTATAGTTTGGGAGTATACCTAGTATGTCTGAAAATTGAGGCATTTCTGAATGTCTTGACTTTGACATTTTCAGCCTGTTTATGTCAAAGCCATGATTTCCTTGCCCAATTTTGATATGAAATAAGAACTGCACTCATCAAAATTAAGTCATCTTCAGGGTAAGACTGTCTGCTACATGCACATTTTATGTTTCAAGTGATTCCCGATGGGAGCAGTTTCACTTTGTAAGAATAAACTTGTTTGTTCAAACTGGGGCTCCATTGTTGGATCATTGGGCCTTCAATAATTTTATTTTCAAACAAGACTTGGTACTTTTTAATATGAGGATCGAATGTCACCAATCACAGCTGACCATTGTGCGACTTGTGGTGACAAGAAAGGTTACAATGATGATGTCTGAGACAAACAATGATACACTTACATAACCTTATGGTTTATGGTCAATGTATCATGTTTTACATTTAAGTTGAATGTCTGACAGTAGTAATACTCAAGCCAACTTTTCTCTTATAATTTCAACAGAATAGATAACAAAGTTACTATGGTCCAACAACTCCTTGATAACATAGTGGTGGCAGGCCTGGCTTGCAGGCTTCCAGAGTCAGATAATGTTGAAGAATTTTGGTCCCATCTGATGAACAAGGAAGATATGGTTACAGAGGATGATCGGCGCTGGACGCCTGGACTTCATGGCCTGCCTAAACGTAGTGGAAAACTCAAAGATATTAAGCATTTTGACGCAACCTTCTTTGGGGTTCATGCTAAGCAAGCCCATAGAATGGATCCCCAATTAAGAATCTTACTTGAAATCACATATGAAGCTTTGATTGATGCAGGAGTTGATCCCCAGAAAATTCGTAATTCCAGGACTGGTGTCTTTGTTGGCGCCAGTGGCTCCGAAGCCGGAGAAGCTTTCAGTGCTAGCACTGAAGACATTGTTGGCTATGGTATGACCGGTTGTTGCCGGGCAATGTTTGCAAATCGTGTCTCGTTCACTTTTGACTTTAAAGGACCGAGCTTTGCTATTGACACAGCTTGTTCCTCATCGCTGCTTGCCATGGACTGCGCAGTTCAGGCAATCAGATCTGGAAGTTGTGATGCCGCAATTGTTGGTGGCGTAAGTCTGACATTGAAGCCCAATACTTCTGTAGACTTTTTACGACTGAATATGCTTTCCCCTGACGGTGCATGTAAATCATTTGATGCCAGTGGTAATGGATATTGCCGTTCAGAAGGTGCAGTGGCTATTTATTTGACAAAGAGATCTGCTGCCAAGAGGATCTATGCTCATGTTGTCAACACCAAGACCAACTCGGATGGATTCAAAACACAAGGTAAGGGAATGTTTATCTCTTTAGTTCTATATCTCTTTACAGCTGTGTATCATGATTATCGCCAAATTTCTCCTTGTAATAAAAATGCTTGATCAATCTGAGACGTCATGAGACTTAAGGACTGATCACCCAAGAAGAATTCTCTTGATATTTTAACAAATTCTCTGCACTATTTCTACAAGAAACATATGGGAACAAGAAAGAGAATTTGTATTTTGATATTGGGAATTAAACTGGGGAGAAGTACTTTGGCAAGATTTCAATTTGCAGTCAAACAATTTTCCAAAATACCAAATTGATACTCGCCAGATAGTGAACAGAACAGAAACATTGAATCTTTAAGTTAGTTGTGAAAATTACCAAATGCAGAGATGCCAACTTTCCCGGATTATCCGGGAGTCTCCCGGATACGGAACGAATCTCCCGGTCTCCCGTATCGGTCACTAAATCTCCCAGATAAAAGCGACTTTGGATCTTTTCTCTACAATAGGCTAAGATTTTAACCCAAATTTTCCCAAAATCCAAAAACAAATGCGGTCTTTCATCATATCTTAACTTCACAAACGCTTTTTGGGTCTCAAGAATGCAGTTTTCTGGATCCCCCTACATGCTCATGACCCCCCCCCCCCCCCCCCCCAAAAAAAAAAAGGTCCCTTGATTCAACATTTCACCCTCAGAATTCACCCTCAGAAAAATCTCCCTATTTTCAATCTCCAGAGGTTGGCATCTCTGCAAATGGTGTGTAAAGGAGGGACTTTATTTAACATGACATAAGGTACTACAGGGGTTTATGTTAATTAACAATGAATTTGTATCTTTATTGAGCACTGTAGAAGGCTTGTTCAGGTGTTAAAATTTCTGTCAGGTTTATTAAATGTCCACATTTTTTTAATTTGTGCATGCATTTTATTAGGTGTCACATATCCCAGTGGAGCAGTTCAAAAACAACTGCTTGATCAAGTGTATGCCGAAGCCAAGATTAACCCAGCAACAGTGGCATATGTCGAGGCTCACGGGACTGGTACAAAAGCCGGCGACCCAGAGGAGCTGAATGCAATGACTGATGTCTTCTGTAAGGACCGTGCTCCTGATATGGGTCCCCTGTTGATTGGCTCTGTTAAGTCCAATATGGGACATCCTGAACCAGCGTCAGGTCTGTGTGGAGTGACCAAGGTCTTGCTGGCTATGCAGCATGGGGTGATTCCGCCTAACTTGCACTTTAATACACCGAATCCTGACGTCCCTTCCCTGCTTGATGGACGACTGAAGGTAAGATGCCATTCTCTTGATAAGGTCCAAAAGTCCAGCTCTTCTCTCCGGATTTCCCTTCCATGAAGTGAAGTGACATCACAGGAGTATATTTACACTACTTCTTTCAGCTGTTAAACATGGTGAACATGCTCTTTTCATCTGTGATTACTACTAGTTTATTGATTTACAAACTTCACCAAGAAAGGCAGGGAAGCCTTACAGAGCTAATGCTCCATTACAAGGACCCAATTTATAATAAATGATAATCTACTTAAAATAATAAAATTTAAAAAGAAAACTAGGTCATGCACACAAATCTTGAAAAAATACCAGTAAAAAAAAGCAAAGGAAAAACATTAAACGTTTCACAATGAATCATACATTAAAAGTTCACAGCATGTGATCCTGTCACCCAGACTAGAAATTAGACGATACACTTGACTTTCGGGCAGATAGTTTTAAAGGTACATTGCAACTCTCCACAGTGAGATATTTCTTCATTGCAAGCTTATCTTCCAGTACTGACTTGTACACCCTTGTTGAGTTATGAGAATGTTAACACAACAAGTTAACACAACAGCAAAGGCAATTCAAACCATTGACCTGTAACTGGTATTTTAATACACTGAACTTGTGTGTTTTGCCCAGGAAGGGGGGAGGGGTACTCCCATATATGAGCTATATAGGTATGTGCCGCTGTGAAGGGTATGGTTTTCAGGCAGTTTAGTCTGGGATAGGGTATAGTAATCAGAGAGTTTTGGAGGGTATCATTTTCCGTGAAACTGATCAGTTGCATGAAGAATTTAGTCTAGACAAGGTTTACTGGTAAATGGCATATTTAAAAATCGGTACAGCGGATAGTACGACATTTTTACTGACCCCTGTTAACTAATAACAAAGAAACCGAGTCTGGAATAGGTCTAAGATAGGGTACGGTTTTTCGGTGGTTGAGGGTCTCAGAGTCCCAGCGGCACACCCCCACCCAAAAATTTGCATGAGTACGGGGGGGGGGGGGGGGGGATGTTTTGTAGCAAGAGTAAAGGGCTGCTAAACTGGAAAGTAATGAGGGTGATTACTTTCAGAAAGTGAACTTATTATGCTGATTATCCTTCTGTACTCTTCAGGTGGTAGTAGAACCTTTGCCTTGGAAGGGTGGTCTTGTTGGTATAAACTCATTCGGATTTGGTGGATCCAATGTGCATGTAATCCTTAAGTCCCCAGACATGCCTTCACCTCCAGCACCTATCAAGCCTGCACTGCCCATTGTGGTACCTGCATCAGGACGAACAGAAGAAGGCGTCAAGAAAGTGCTGCAGTTTGCACGAGATAATGTTGAAAGTAAAGATCTGCTATCCCTGTTGACAGAAATTTCAACAACACCCCTCAACACCTTCCCCCACAGAGGTTATGCCATCGTAGGCAGTGAAAACAATATTGAAGAAATCGTGAAGATGCAATCCAACCCTCGCCCTGTGTGGTATGTATTCTCTGGCATGGGAACCCAGTGGTCTGGCATGGGAGAGAAACTGATGCAGATTCCAACATTCCGGGATTCAATTCACAAGACTGCAGAGCTTTTGAAGGAGTTTGGACCTGATTTGGTGAAGATTATCTTGGAGAGTGACGCAAAGACATACACTAATACCATCAACTCGTTTGTGGGATTGGCATCTATTCAGATCGCATTAGTGGACTGTTTGAAAGCCTTGGGTAAGTTATGGATATATTATTGATCTTTCAGCCCTTAGAACCCTAAAGATTATCTGAGCTGCCAGAGACAAAACTTGTGTTGTATAATGTGGCTCCAACTTTTCCAAGTCCTTGTATGAAATCATACTAGTCTTCAAATATGCCCTTAGCATGAGTTTATCACATGACCCACTTCTTGTTAAACTTATAGCCTGCAAAGAGCATGATAAAATTAGCAAGATTGCCAGTTTTGAAAACCATGGTGTTTAAGCGCACATTTTTATTACAATAAGATCTACCAGGGTTTTCATTAAGAATTTGAGTAGCAGGAGAATAGTGTAAAGTAACAGGAGAATATTATAAAGGAGCAAAGATAGCTACATATTGCCATGAAAATTCAGCCGGAGAATTGTTCGTAGTAGGCAGAGAATTCTCCGATCTCCGATGCCTAATGAACACCCTGTCTTCAATATTATTGTTTGGAAAAATTAGAGGATTTGTATTGAATAAGCCTTGCCATCCAGTAACTTATATTGAGACAAATGCTCTAAACATTTTAAAAATTTAAACTGCTACAAAATGTCACAGTTGTATATTAGGGGCTTTAAGATCAGCAATCATGTCTACATGTATACGCGTCAAGTTCTGATTGGTTCACTGCACTGTCTGTGTCTCTTGTGATTGGCACAATCTTGGTTTACTACCACATTCTTGGAGTATAGTCTAGTTTAGTCTTAATCTATGTATTTAGGTTTTCATTTTTCTTTTGTTTTCCAGGAATAACTCCTGATGGAATAATTGGCCACAGTGTTGGAGAGCTTGGCTGTGCGTATGCTGATGGCAGCTTGACTGCAGAGGAAGTCATCTTGGCTGCATATTGGAGAGGTATGTCTGTGACCTTTTTTATATTGCTTTAATTTCCCTACTTTACTGATCTAAAAGCAGCACAGAATAGTAAATCCAAGACTTGCCAAAATGCAAATTAAGGCCTGGTGCTGTAAAAGTTTTAGTTGAAAAAATACTAAATAGCTTTTAACCCTTTCACCGCCAGTCAGTTATGAAGACATGTAATGTAGTTCTAACTTTTGAGTCTGTTGTAAACAATCCTATGGTGTGACCATTCAAATGAAACCTCCTTGGCAGCACTTTCTATTTGTTTTTCTTCAATTTTGATTTTTGGCACTTAGGTCTAGTGCTGGAAAATTTTTAGTTGAAAAAAAAAACAAATGGCTTTTAAAAGAATGTGATAGATTTACAAAATAATTATGGTGTTTCAGACTTAATTCATGAAATGTTGGATTCTGATGAGTCTGAGATTTCAAGACTCTGTATTTGGTATTATGGACAAGTAGTTAATTAATAGAAGTGGTTGTTTACGCAAAATTACAAAATGTTCACACAGATAGGTTAAGCTGTAGTTTAAAACCATCTGACTGTGCATTTATAAACAAATCAACTCTATTTTCAATTAGGTCGTTGTGTCCAGGAGGCCAAGCTTCCCCCTGGAGCCATGGCAGCTGTGGGTTTAACATGGGAACAAGCTAAGAAGAGGTGCCCTGAAGGTGTGGCCCCAGCCTGCCACAATGCCGTGGACACTGTCACCATCTCAGGTGATGCTGATGCTCTGAATAAATTTGTACAGCAGTTGAAGGAAGAAGATATCTTTGCAAAGGAAGTCAATACTTCTGGTGTTGCATTTCATTCCAAGTACATGGCACTCATTGCTCCGATCCTCAAAGATTCTCTAGTGAAATTCATTGTTCCCAAGAAGAGGTCACCACGATGGATAAGTACCTCCATTCCTGAAGAGAAGTGGGGCACTGAGCTGGCACAGTACTCATCTGCAGATTACCATGTTAACAACTTGGTCAGCCCAGTCCTGTTCCAGGAAGCCCTTGCAAAGGTCCCACGAGATGCAATCGTGATTGAAATAGCACCTCACTGCCTTCTCCAAGCCATTCTCAAGCGATCTCTTGACACCCAGACCATCAACATCCCTCTAATGAAAAGAAAACATCCAAACAACCTTGAATTCTTCTTGAGTGGCCTTGGAAAACTCTATGCAAGTGGAATCAACTTTGATCCGACAATTATCACCACAACAAAGGCAACATTCCCAGTGCATCTTTCTACACCTTCCATTGCTCCACACATTGAATGGGACCACTCCCAAGAATGGGATGTTCCTTCATCTGCCGATTTTCAGTTCAGCAGCAGTGGTGGCACTGCAACATCTTGCAACTTTGAGATTGACATCTCTCCATCTTCCGCTGACAAATACCTTGAAGGGCACTGTATTGATGGGCGTGTTCTCTTCCCTGCTACTGGTTATTTGGTTCTAGCATGGAAGACCCTCGCCAAATCAACTGGGCTTCTCCTTGAGCATACGCCAGTTGCCTTTGAAGATGTGACCATTCACAGAGCTACCATCCTTCCCAGAACTGGCACAGTCACCCTAACAGTACACCTAATGCCAGCCTCCAACAAGTTTGATGTATCTGAAGGAGACAGCCTGGCTGTGTCTGGAAAAATGTTTATTCCAGAATTACCTGTGTTGAGTAAAGACTTGAAGGATGCTCCACCAGTTGAAGAAGAGGTGCATCTAACAGCAGACTGTATCTACAAAGAGCTGAGGCTGCGTGGTTATGACTATGGACCCACTTTCCAAGGAATCCTGGGAGCAAACAGCTCAGGTGTGTTGTTATTTTTAATTGAAACAGGCTGCAAATAAAGTTAACTTAATAAAGTATTATCATTTGTCTCAGCATGTAAATCGAGTTTTTTAATTCAACAATTAAAGGTCAGTGAAGTTACATCTATCTCATCCAGGGGAAAGTAGCAGTGCTTTTAGTCCACTTCATGATACAAATATCAGAGAGTCCTGCTGTGCCATTTGGCTTGTAAAAAAACTTAACCTTTGTAATTCTTGTCATTATTTTTTACTTCTAGGAACAAAAGGTGAACTGAAGTGGATAGGCGAGTGGATATCATTCCTGGACACCATGCTCCAGCTGTCAGTCTTGAGGCTTCCTGGACGAGGACTAAGGCTGCCTACAAGAGTACGCTCCCTACGCATTGATCCCTCCATCCACTTGGAGATCGTAAAACCAGGTTCCTGCGAGGTGAAGGTTGATCCCAAGATGGACATGGTTGTAGCGGGTGGAGTGGAACTTCGAGGTGAGCATAAGTAACAAGTGTTCTCATGCTTCAGATTAAAAAACAATTCCAATTTCCTTGTAAACTTTAAAAAGTGAAGTGCAAGCAGGAAGATACTGCTCTGCAACTTTCATTCAATGATCACACCTTTGGATTCCATTAGCCCTTTAACCTCCAAGGGTGCCAAAGATCAAAATTTAAGAAACATTTCAATTTTCATTTTGAAAAATATTGAAAAACAAGGGCATCAAGCAAAAGTACTGCTCAAGAGGTTTCATTTGAATGGTCACACTATAGGATTCTGTTGACAGACTAAAAAGTTAGAACTACACTACATGTCTCCATAATTGACTCCGTCTGACCCTGTTAAGGAAAGGGTAAACATTGCTTACCACAACCACAAATTCACAGCCAAGAGTTTTGTCTAATGTCAACATTTTCAATTTCTCAGGACTGCATGCAACTGTGGCACCCAGAAGACAAGACAGCCAGGTTCCCATCCTTGAGAAGTTCACTTTTGTCCCTTATGTTGATGAACCAACTCCCAAGCAGCCAAACCTAGATATTGTCAGCAAAGAGAAATTCTTCCATGCTATACAAGAAGGCCCTTTCCTGAAAGTCATGTTGGACACTGTCATTGAAAACAAGACTGGTACCAACTTGAAAATCTGTGAAGTGGGTGCTGCTGAAGGAAACATGTTCTCACACGTTGTGCCTTTAGTTTCTCTCCATCCTATGGTTCAGCTGAAGTACACAGCTACAGACCAAACTGAAAATCTTCTGGTTGCCATCACAGAAGCTTCTCCAGATGATAGCATTGAGGTGTGCACCTGGGATGTATCAAAGAAGCCTCCAGGTGGCGTGAACAAAAGTGACCTTGTTATTGCCTCTAACCTGATCCATCTGACATCTGATCTTTCTGGTGCTTTGGAGAACATCAAGTCGGCTCTCAGCCCTAAAGGATTTGTCCTGCTTCATGAGGTAACGGCAAGCCTAGAGATGGCAAGAGCAATCTTTGGGAAGAATGGCTTCACTCCCAGTGGACAAGACCAGAAGTACTTCCTGACTGATGTGCAGTGGGCGAAATTATTAGAAGCTTGTGGTCTCAGTGTCGTATCACTGAAAAAGATTGGCTCTGTGTCCAGCTTACTTCTCTGCAGACTCACCAACGATGCACAGGAAAAGCCGGTCTTCTTCGATGTTGATGAATCGTTTGAGTTTGTACCACTGCTTCAAACTGCCCTTGCCACAGATGACAAGTCTCCAATCTGGCTTTGTTCTTTCACGTCATCCCCCACAGGCATAGTTGGCATGACAAACTGCCTTCGACAGGAGATGGGTGGGGAGAGGATTCGCTGTCTCTTTACCAACCCTGAAGGGAAGGACAAAGTGATGAAACAGTTTGACTCACTTTTGAAGTTGGATTTAGTCATGAATGTGTTCAAAGATGGTAAATTTGGATCGTATAGGTTGGTAAACGTTTATTTTGTTGTAAAAGTGATTCACATTACCTCTTAGCTGTATCAAAAATCTGCTCTTCTCTCTGTATGGTCTTCTTGTAGCAAATGGTACATGTTTATCACAAGATCATTGTTTCCAAACAAGATGCTATTTCTTCTTTTGATGAGTGCATATGTCATCTGCATCATTTTGACCAGTATATTATTAATAAGCTAAAAGGGATGAACATATACACACATGTAGTTATGATTCAGACACGACTTGCTGGACTCCTAATGACTCTAGGTTTGTAGGGTCATTACACATGCAAAAGTAACAGGAAAAATCACTGCATGATGAAGAAGGCAAAAGCTTAAGTTTTGTCATTACTTGATTGGTTATTATTTATTTTTCTTGTTTTCAGACATGTTCTCACAGAGGACTCTCCGAGTGCCAATGAAGAGACTGAACATGCATACGTCAATGTACTGACACGTGGAGATCTCTCCTCTTTACGATGGATCGCTTCCCATCTGAAGTATGCACCAGGAACACACGGAACTACAGAATTGTGCACAGTCAACTACACTTCACTCAATTTCCGTGACATCATGCTGGCTACAGGCAAGCTGCCACCTGATGCGCTTCCAGGAGACCTAGCACACCAAGATTGCATTCTGGGAATGGAATTTTCTGGACGGAACCAGAAGGGCGAGAGAATCATGGGATTGCTACCAGCTCAGGCTCTGGCGACTACAGTTATGGCTGATCAGCGGTTTACATGGAAGGTAATTAACTTAACCCTTTCACTCCCAGAGTTAATTATGGAGACATGAGGTGTAGTATCTAACTTTTGAGTCTGTGAATGAAATCCTGTTGTGTAACCATTCAAATGAAACATCTTCAGCTATAGTTTTGCATGGTACCATTTGTATTTTTAATATTTTGCAAAATTAAATTTAGAATTTTTCGTGAAGTTTGATTGTTGGCACTCTTGGTGAGTTAAAAGGGTTAACTTGCATCACCACTTATAAGGGATGGAACAATGTGACCACACTGCTTATGGTTATAAAACCACCTTTTAGGATAGGGGTTTGTCCGGTTTTCTTGGAAATGTATTTATTCAGAACAGGACAACCCTAACTAAAAAAAAGTATAACTCATCGAAAACATAATCTACATCTATAACGTTTGTTGCATTTCTTACCCTTTCAGTCAAGTACAATATTTTAAGATTTCATCCACAAACTCAAAAGTTAAATTACATACCCAGTAATAGTATTACTGTATTTTCTCGATTAAACGCCGGCCCCGAATAAACGCCGGGTATAATAGAGGAAGTTGAAAGTAAGCCCCTCAAACGTTTATTTGTGGTATGATAAACTTAAGATTTAAGGGCAAGGTACACGGCTGCCAAGAAAAACGAATAATAACCCTTTCATAAAAAATGGCGGGCGAGAAAAAACTGCCGATTCAAAGAAACGCCGGGGGCGTTTAATTGAGAAAATACGGTACTTCAGTGACATTACCTTGTTCTATTTCCAGGTGCCCAAAGACTGGAGCTTAATGCAAGCAGCTTCTGTCCCTGTGGTGTATTCCACAGCTTATTACGCCCTGAATGTCCGTGCCAACCTTAGGCCTGGAGAGTCTGTGCTCATCCACTCAGGTTCGGGTGGGGTGGGGCAGGCCGCCATTTCTATCTGCCTCAAGATGGGGTGCAAAGTGTTCACAACTGTTGGAACACAGGAGAAGAGAGAGTATCTGATGAAGACCTTCCCTGATCTGAAACCAGAGAACATTGGCAACTCAAGGGACTTGACGTTTGAACAGATGGTAAGTTGTGGAATTTGTATCAAATATATAACATGGTATTTTGACTTCCCTGGCAGCAGGTGCTGTTACAAAATACAGCAGTTAGTCTTGTTATTAAATGTGTTTTTAGTGTAATTTGTATTTTTTGAATCAAGGGCCACAAGTTTGTTAGTGTTTTTTCACCACTGAGTGTCGCCCGCTTTAAACAAAGTCTACTACTACTAATAGTACTACACACCCAAGACATCTAATAAGTGAACTACATTATTACATGAATTTTCATGACCAAAACAAGAACACTACAATTTGATCTCGTGAAAAAAGAACGTTGCTTAATTATTAGACAAGATTAGAGGGAATGTTACAAATTCTCCAAATCCGCGAAAATTTCATGTAGTGAAGTATTGTGATGCCCTTACAAAATAGCCAAATTAAGCTGTCACAAACATTTCTTGTAATGAGGTAGATTATCGTTAGTTCTTTTAGTATTTTAACAATTTATGGATTTGAACTTTTAAACTTGCCTGTTAAATATTTAAACATATTTTTGTGACGATTTCCAGGTCATGCATGGTACTAATGGGCGTGGTGTCCATGTGGTGCTTAATTCTCTTGCTGAGGAGAAGTTGCAAGCTAGTCTGCGGTGCCTGGCTCGTCATGGCCGCTTCCTGGAAATCGGAAAATTTGATCTGTCAAACAACACTCCATTGGGGATGGCTCTGTTCCTCAAGAATGTGGCGTTCCATGGAATCTTGTTGGATGCGATTTTCGAAGAGGATAACCCTGAGTGGGTGCAGGTGTCTCAACTCCTCACTGAAGGAATCAAGTCAGGTAAAGAGAGAATGATTGCATCTACATGTAATTTCTCCTTGCATTATGCCTTCTGACGAGTTTCAACTCTTTCAAAACACCTTGAGTCAGTCGTGTGAACATTTCTAACTGGATGATATCCCAAGTGTGACCATTTTAATGAAAGCTATTGAGCAGTACTTTCCTGTGGTGCTGTTTATTATGCTGGACAAGGTGGTTCTAACTTTTGAGTCAGACTCTGTGGATGAAATTGACCATTCAGTTGACAGCTGATCAGTACTTTTCTGTGGTGTTGTTTATTATGCTCTGGGATGAAATCCTTCAGTGTAACCGTTCAAATAAAGGCTACTGAGCAGTACTTTCCTGTGGTCTGTTGATTATGTTGGACAAGGTGGTTTTAACTTTTGAGTCTGTGGATGAAATCCTTCAGTGTAACCGTTCAAATAATGGCTACTGAGCAGTACTTTCCTGTTGTACTGTTGATTATGCTGGACAAGGTGGTTCTTACGTTTGCGTCTGTGGATGAAATCTTACATGTGGTAAAGTGTGACCATTTAATTGAAAGCTACTGAGCAGTACTTCCCTGTGGTATTGTTTATTTTAAGGTGTTGACTTTTTTTGCTGTTATTTCAACAGGAGCAGTACGACCTCTAAAAACCACAGTGTTTGATCGTGATGAAATTGAGCCTGCATTCCGTTTCATGGCGCAAGGCAAACACATTGGCAAGGTGGTCATTCAAGTCAGGCCGGAAGACGAGTCCAAGTCAGTGGTCAAACTTGTAGCGCACGCGCGCAGCATGTGTGATCCTCGCAAGAGTTATGTGGTGACTGGAGGCCTGGGCGGCTTTGGCCTTGAACTAGCTAATTGGTTGGTGGATAGAGGAGCCCGCAATCTCGTACTTACCAGTCGAAGAGGTAAGATAAAAGGATTATTTATCTCGCACAGCGGTCACAACCAAAGAAAGTCAACGTCACTGCCGTCGCTACTGATTGACACATGTACTAACTGCGTTGTTTGTTTGTTGGTAGGTATTCGCACAGGGTACCAGGCTCGTCGTGTCAAAGTATGGCAGGAAATGGGTGTGAAAGTCCTGTCACTAACAGATGATGTGGGGACAAAGGAAGGCGCCGCGTGTATAGTGAAGAAGTCCAGTGAACTTGGTCCCCTGGGAGGAATCTTCCATCTTGCAGTGGTCCTGAGAGATGGCATGTTCGAGAATCAGTCTATCGAAGCTTTCGAAGTTGTCAGCAGACCCAAATATTATGGAACGATGTATCTTGATGAACTGACGAGGCAGAAGGATGTGGTCAAAGATCTTCACTGGTTTGTCGTGTTTTCATCCGTTTCCAGTGGACGTGGAAATGCAGGACAGGCAAACTATGGATTTGCTAACTCTGCTATGGAGAGGATCTGCGAGGAGCGCGTGAAGAGTGGTCTGCCTGGTGTAGCTATTCAGTGGGGCGCTATTGGAGATGTTGGGCTCATTCAGGTACACAACCATTCTAATGACCCTTGAAAAACTCCCACGTTCATTTTGTGAAGTAATGTCAAACAAACAGTTTCATAGGACGGTTCAGGACAGAATGGCCACACCGTAGGAATCCATTCACGGACTCGGAAAGTTAGAACAACCTTGTACAGCATGAAAAACAGCACTTATCAATAGTAGCTTTCACTTGAATAGTCACAGTACTTGATAGGATTGTATCCACATTTTAGCCCCAAACACGGGTGTCTGTTCAGGGGCTAAATTGCCAGTTACCTCATCACAGTAATTGACAATAGCTTTTACTCTTGGATGGAAATGACTAAATATTGCTAAAGTTTCTTAAGGATTCGTAGCTTTTGTTTGTTTTAATTGTTTTCAAGCTCCTAAATTTACAACTGATTTGAATATGTTTCAGGACACAATGGGTGGCTCGAACGAAACCGTCATTGGCGGCACCCTCCCACAGCGCATGAGCAGTTGCCTGACCGTGATGGACAGATTCTTATCGCAGTCTCACCCAGTGATGTCCTCGTATGTGCTGGCCTCCAAGATAACGAGCAAAGGAGACAAGGGGTCTGGGTCCGATCTCGTTGGAGCTGTTGCGCATATCCTTGGAGTGAAAGATGCCTCTACCATCAACCCTGACACCACCCTAGCTGACCTCGGTAAGTTTAGTTTCAAAACTGTTTTGTAAACTGACTGGTTTTGGCGCTTTTGACCTTTTAGGCGTAAGTCAAAAGTCAAAATTCAAGAAAAAGTCCAAATTTCATTTTGTACAATATAAAAAAATGATTGGTACCATGCCAAAGTTCTGCAAAAGAGGTTTCGTTTGAATGGTCACACCATAGGATTTAGTCGACAGACTTAAAAGTTAGAACTACACAACATGTCTCCATAATTGACTCTGGGAGTGACAAGGTTAAAACGCAAGTTTGATAAGAAGTTTTGTTTTTACGGGAACCAAGTGTAAAGTCCCAGTTGTGGCAATGCAGTTCTGTTAATGGCTATAACGTGCACCAAAGTTTCGAAATTAATTATAGTCTTTTAAAGTTTATTTAATCTCTTCCCCAGGTCTGGATTCTCTCATGGGCGTCGAAGTCCGCCAAATGCTGGAGCGAGATTTTGACATTCAGATGAGCATGAAAGATGTGCGTCTGCTAACGGTTAACAAAATGCAGGAGCTGACCAGCGGTGGAACGCCAAATGACGCAGACAAAGGCGCAGATAAAGAAAAGAAACCCGACGTTCCACTCCCTGAGATTGGCCAGCAGTCACTGGTTCCCTTGAACGAAGTTAAGAATGATCAGAAACCGCTGTTTGTTATCCACAACATCAACGGTACTGTTGAACCACTGCGCAGCCTTGCTGGCAATCTTTCGTGCCCAGTCTTCGGTCTACAGTATACGGCCACGTCCCCAAACGACTCGGTCCAGTCTCTCTCCGCCAGCTACATCAGGTGCATGCGGGAGATTCAGCCCCAGGGTCCCTACCGTTTGGCTGGCTACTCGTTTGGAGCATGCGTGGCGATAGAGATGGCACTGCAACTCGAGAAGACAAACGAGGTTGAAAGCTTGATACTGTTGGATGGTTCCCACACTTACGTGGAAGCCCACACGGTGTGGCACCGCAACAGGCTCACTGTGGAAAAAGGTTCTTGGGAAGCGAGTGCTGTCGCAGAGGGCCTTTCTACCCTGGCTCCTCAGTACGCCCCTGTTGACAAGATAAAGCTCCTGAAAGATCTTCAGGCGGAGACATCTACTGACAAGCAGATACAACTGACCGCAGGCGCAATCTCCGAAGCCAACCCAGCCATGAACAAGGAAGTTATTGCAAGGTTTATCACGTGCTTTATGGCCCTTCTGCGCATGGGTGAGGAGTACAAAGTGGCTTCCCGTCTCCGTAGCAACGTGCATCTCATTCGCGCCAAAACTGTGGACGAGATGGGCAAGAACCTTGGTGACGACTTCAGCTTGCGTGACGTGTGCGATGGTCACGTGACTCTGAGCTGGGTCGACGGTGATCACGAGTCGTTTCTTCAGAACGAGAGCGCTGTGGAGATGGCCAACATAATCACAAAGGCTTTGAGCAGTTGAGCTTGATTGATATTGCTATAGCGACAGTGTTGGGATCTATAAAATGGCGAACATTGGCCCCTCGGGCTTGTGAAATTAATGATTGACATTGCTATGACAACATTTCGTTGAGTGTTTTGTTGCTTTCTTTTAAAAAGAGAGGGGATGTTTTCAAAAAGAATTAAAAACTTCTTGATTGACAGTTCTCAAAAGGAGTTAAAAACTTTAGACTAATTTAGGGCGGTAGAAATACTATTTGAAGAGTTATTTCGCAACAGTTTTTACAATAAAAAAGTCCACAAAACGAATTTCTCTAAATTTGACAGTTGAAAATTTCGGAAATTTCTGGTCTTCTGTTGTATTACTGGGTTTGAGTTGAGGGTGTTGTATATAAATGTAATTTCTGATTATGTTATTGTTTTAATTTTGTATTACAGAGATTTAATATAAATATGAACCACAATATTAAGAAAATGCTTTGGAGATTAATTAACAAGCGTATTTAACAGTATTATTTACAGGTTTTTGTTACTGGTACAAACACAAAAAAGTGAAGCTATATTTTGTACTTGGTTAGGTGGTCAGGTGACGTTTCAATAAATAACATTTTAAAGAAGATTGTTATGGTGTTTTGGTGTTTTGGTTTGATGCCCATTTCTCTTCTAAGAATAATCAGCGCAAGCAAAAACTGAAATAAACTACTGTATTGGAAAACAAATAATCGCGCCTTTCGTAGACAATCAACTCTCTTTTCTCCCGAGTTTTTCTCTGCCCTGTTCCACCGCAAGTTTTATTGCTCGCTCTCGCGCTTTGCTCGCCTTTTGACACTAAAGCTACTTTTTGATCCTTTTCGTAATATATTAAACGCAAGTTATCTACAATTATAGAGCAGTTTTCAATTGAGTGTCGAAAGTAATTACACAATTGCTTTGGTTTTGCATTGCTACGCTTGGCGATTGACTAAAAAATCTGGCGCCACTTTCTCGACCAATCAGAAGTAAAACCAAAACTAATCGTGACTTGCTCGCACGCGTTTTCCCGCGCTTGGCGCCGCCGACATGTAATTGCTTCGAGCTCTGATTGGTTCATTGGATTGTTTACGACTGCTGTGATTGGTCAGAGTAATTACTTTGGTTTTGGTTTTACGACACTCCATTGAAAACTGCTCTATTTTAGATAACAAGCCGTCTAATTTCACTATATCCTTTGTATCTGAGCAACATAATTACGCCACTCAAAGTACATCCTTACAACACCTAAATCCTCGTTCCTTCAGAATAAACATCGGAAAATTTTGTCCAACAATTATTGGATGCTTTTACTGGAATGATATTCCAATATCCACACGCAAAAAGCAAATTAAACAACAATTCAAAAGAGCACTTTACCAATACTATTTTGCTCAGTATTCATCACTGTTTCACCAATCTTGTAACAGCTATATTACTACTATGTTTCAATTCCTTTCTTTGTAGTGTGTTTCCTCTTTTTCTTAAAAAAAATGTGATGTAGTTGTATATAGGGCATATAATTAGTTTATCTATATCTTGCCCTTCTCCATTTTTCTTATCTTGTTAGCTTCAAAAAGGTATGTAATAATAAAAAATGGAGTAAATAAACGCAAGGAAAAGTGTTTCATCAAGGTATCCAAACACCGAGAAGTGGGTTGAAAAGCGAGGCGCACGCAGCCGAGTTATTTTTAACCCACTTGAGGTATTTGGATACCTAATGAAACACTTGATATGGCTTCTCAAACTGATCATTAAATGCGGAGAAAACGAAGAAATAAAATCGCCATGATCTGGGAAAAGTAAGACCGGGTATATATCCAAACCTCCTTCACGGTAGTGATTTGCTTTGTGTTCTCGTCATAGACACTGCAACATTGTGCGCAATATGAGTAAGAACAATGGATTTTGCTCATTTGCATTAGATTCGGCACATGTGAAGTTCGACGTTTGAACCGGGCCTTTGGAGATTTCTTGTAGATTATCTCTGTGTTTTCTATAAAGCGATTAACATCAAAGCAAACAGTTGAAGATGATACAAAATTTCAACCACAGAAATTGTTGCGTAACTAAGTTGGCTCTTGGAGGATGATTTCAGGGCGTTTTGTTTTCGTTAATATCCTCATTTTTTTTGCCGATTCCATGTACGTCATATGTTGATAAGTGTTTTGAGATCTGAAGGAAAATAAGTGATTTAAAATTAGAGCTTTGTGAATCAAAATTTCCTGCCAAACTCTGATTTTCATAACAAAATACTTGAGCTTTTGTTTTCGGCGCGAGGCGTCAATAAAATCCGCTACCGTCATCAGCAGAACATCACAGGAAATCACGTTGATCAACGAATCATGTTGTGAAAACGATTCCTCTGAGTTAAACTAAGAAAAGTAAACTTTTTGCGAGGAAAATCATGGAGTTAAATGAAAAAGAAACAGCGATAGTAAATATAAGCCGAATTAGCTGATCTTTTGTTAGGCAAACGTACAAGAAACATTTAATAATACAATGCCTTTTTATGACGCTAGCATAATATTTTGATTCGAAGCAATGAACTGAATGACATGGTTTAGGACTGAATATCGTTTTAAATACCGTTACTCCATCACCTGGGGAATATTATCAGTTGCAAATGTCATGTTCATGTTTCATTTTGATGTCTCGCAAATTTTCTTCTTTTTTTTTTTCGAAATTAGATTTATCTTTGTCCATTTACTCTTGTTTTCCCTACATCCTCTTTATTGTTGAGTTTGACGCATCATTTTTGTTTGAAAAAAAAATCAGCTGCAAGTTTGGGAAATTCAGGAAAAGAGAACAGCTATTGTGTTCATAAGCAAAGATTTGTTCATTCGACCGTGCGTGCAGTTAGCTCCTCGCTTCTCGATACATAATATATGGAAAAGAGCGGTTTCCTCATTTAGCAAGCAACAAGAAGACATTTCACTGAGTGCCGCAAAGAAAGCCTTTAATTCAGCACGAAGTAAGCCATCATAATGCTTCCACACTCTATGTCACTACCCTTTATGATCATTATCTTGGTTTTGATCGTTGTGTTCCTGTGTATGATGGCGTATTTTCATATTTGGTTCGCCTGCAACAAGCGATACCGCAAAAGGTACCTGGAGAAACATCCCCCAACGCAGACCCATGAAGAACTTATGATGAAAACTCAGAAAACTACCACAGATCCTTTCCTTTTTCAAGTACAAGCCGATGTGGAAAAGAAGCACATTGGTGCAATGAATGACCGCCTCGTCTAAAATCTCTTCTGCCGTTTTAATATCTGCAGTCGACTTTTCATATGTTTTTGACGTCTACTTTTTGAAAACGGAAAAACTGAACTGAACTATGCAGTGGGAAAACGGCGTACACCGTTATTTGCTCCGTTTAAGGATATTTACTCAATCTTTGTTGACATTCAGTAAATGTATGTATCAGTTTGCAATATTTATTTACAAATCAACCTTGAATGGTCAATAATCATGTTGTATAAGATGTTGGCGAACTGCGTTTTTAGTGGCAGTGAATATTGCCTTACGACTGAAAACTATTAAATTTTGAAGCCTATATAATTAGTCGTGTAATATCGTTTTTTTTTTCCTGCTGATTTTTTTAAGTCAACAATAAAAAATATTGTTGGATCTTGATCTTCCTCGTGTGCTTTGCGCACTTCGAAATAGCTTTTTTCTTTTCTAGTAAAGAATAATTATAACTGTTTGATCGTCGCAAGATTGATATTTTTTCAGACTTTCTATTCAAAATTCATGTGAGTTTTTTCTACATGTAATGCATTATTTTCTTCACAGTATTACTCAACTATAGAAAGCGGAGCAGATGTGAACTGATGGCGAAAAAAAAAAAATAGACATCGGCTCCCTTTTGTTTTCGCTTCCCTGGTGGGTGTTATTGAATTTCAGTATTTATTTTAAATCTCAGTGGAAAGTGTACAAAATGCGAGATGTGTACGAATTATCTGTTTTAAAACAAATCTGTTCTGGAAAATGAACACTTTATTACTTGGTCATAAGTGATTGCATGCGGTCGCAAAAACACAAAACAGTTATGACAAAAGTTCATCATGGTGATGTGCCTTTTATGCACAACACAGTCATTTCCAATTCATGTATTTAACCAAAAATCGCAGTATATTTTCCTTCGGATTTAGTCTCGGGGAAGTATTTTTTCATCACGATTTTCCTTACGTTTTAGCTTAATTTTTGTTCCTGGTTTGAAAATTTCAAACCATTTAATTTTTATTGCCTTTTGTTTTCGATTATGGTAATGTATCTGAGAAAAAGGAAAATTAAAATTAAACCAAAAGGAAACTATAAGCCATAGCTGGATCTAGAACACTCTTTTATAAGAACCGGCTTTTTATATAAGAACATTGAAGCTACGATTGGTCAAAATTTTAAGAAGGTGCGAAGAACGCCTTTCGGCCAGGCCGAGATTTTGTTAACTGGAACGTCTTCATTTTGTCTGTTATTTTAACAGTTAGCTAACTAAGAATAAAATAAAGCGTAATAATTTGGTCAGAGAAAATTTACCGAGTCCAACTGAGCCCAAAGTGCTTAAATAGATAAACCATTTAAAATGCAAGGCTAGTACAACGGAAAGTTAGGGCAGGTTTAATGGCCATTTTTTCGACTAGTAGAACTAGTCTTCTTACAGGGCCAGCGATGGAGTGAAATATAACCGTTATATATTATTTTCACTCCATCGCTGGCCCTGTAGAAGACTAGTTCTTCTATTCGAAATATTGGCCATTAAACCTGTCCTAAATTCCCGTTGTACTAGCCTTGCATCAAATGGTTTATCTATACTTTGAGTGACGTCTAGTGCTCGCATCCCTTTATAAAGGAGATCCGGAAAGAAAGTTATCACCATTTATCGTAGTTTTGAGTGGTCCTCTGCATTTAAACTTTTGATACATTTGCTTGAATAATTTACAACGTTGCAGGTGGTTATCCATTCTAAAATAACAAATTTATATAATAATTAGGAAATTGGTAGAACTCGGTTCATTTTTCTACCTTTTCATTCAGGACTATGGTTTGCGAAAATTAGACATTCTTATAAAAATTGGTTAGATAAAACTAACCTTCATCTGGGACTGGCAAAAAACTACCATAAGTGAAAATGGAAACAATCGGTTACAAAATTTAAAAAAAATAATAATAAAGAGATGCATGATTGGCTTATAAGAATAAACGAAAACAAGTGATTGTAGAAAAGGATAAAATGATAACAATAAATACAGGAAATAAGAAACATTAAAGTGATTATGTCACCATTTTCAGGGTTACTTTAAAAAGCCCAAAAGACATCTTTTTATCAGTGGAAACCCAGAAATTATGGTTTAGTTTTGTTTAAAATATTTCTACTTGTGCTCTGAGAGTAAAAATAAGTGAGAAGTTCAAGCACGCAACCGTGGACGACAATCCTGCTGGAAAACGTTGGATCAATAGTGAAATAAACTATAGAAGCAAGGACCGATACAACGTAGATACAAATTTAAAAGGTGTACTATATTTCGGCTGGCCAAACCACCCTTCTTCAGGTACAATGAAGAAGGCTCAAGAAGGCCGGTTTGGCCAGCCGAAAAATACCTTCTTCTACCGGAAGAATATAGTACACCTTTTAAATTTGTATCTAAGTTGTATCGGTCCTTGCTTCTATAGTTTAAAAATAAGTGTCTCGGGCTGCAAATGGTCAGGATGGAAATGGATTGCATCTTGGGTCATTTTTTTTTCAAGTTTATCGCTTTGTGTATAGATGGTTTTCACTCACGTGACCTTCAGTCCTGTGGGACTCAAATGACAAAGGTCATGGGGGCCATGTTGGTGCACATAACAAAAGAAGTTCATTAAAATTCTTTTGTAGGTGTGCACCAACATGGCCGCCGTGACGTAGCGTCAAAACCACCTATTACTTTAGCATGGTTCTTCGAAAATCACTTGGTATCTTTCTTTAATTAGTGTTCTATAAGCATTATGTATGAAAAAGGCACTAAAATTAATTTGGATCAGTTTGACCCAAAAACTTCTAAATCGCCATGACATAGCTTAAATGAGAGTGTCCGCAAAGCTACAGAAGAAAGAAAGAAAGAAAGAAAGAAAGAAAGAAAGAAAGAAAGAAAGCGGCGAGGAGACTAAGGCGAGGCTCCATCTGGACGAAAGGAATCTGGGAATGAATTCATTTTAACCAATCACGTTGCGAGTTTCAAATGCAGTGAAAGTTCAAAACAAGATGGCTTCGGGAAGTGTATTTTGAAGAAGAAAACTCGAACTAAAGATTTTATATTCAGAGAATGGATTTTGAGGATGGATCATTGGTGTCTTCGGAGGATGAAGGTTAGTATTTTCTGTCTTGTTTCTTCGTGCAAGGGAAGACCCGAAACAATTTAGCCATGTCAGTATTAAGCTAAAATGAATGAGTCATTTCTTAGGCTTGTTGCATTCTAGTAACAGCGTAGTTTCAGAAAAAAACTGTAATCTTTTTTGACTGGCGAGCCACCGAGCTACAAGTGTATAGTTTGACTGACTACTAGCCTCCTTATTTGGCCTAAACGGGTATGTGCCGCGCAACAGGGTACGGTTTTCAGGGTCTTGCATTGCGTCTTAAACAGGGTATAAGCTTACAATTTCATTATTTAGCGTCTTGAACAGGGTGTCTTTCTGGAACGGAAAACGCTCATCGGACTTCAAATTCGTTTACAAATACCAGAGTCATAGGAAGTATCATGTTATTACGTCTTACATAGACTGTATGATAGCACTTTACTAGACCGAGTGACCAAGGCGTTTGGTGCTTGATCTTTGTTTAGCTGAAAAAGCTCATTACCTTCAAAAAATAAATAAATAAATAAACAAATTGTTTTCATTTTGTATTATATTTACTGGCTAAATAAAAAAGCAGATGTTCTTAATCTTGAACAGTGTGTTATATTTGGGCTGCACTCTTATTAAATAAATCAGGGTCACCATAAAGGGTCTCTTGTCTTAAACAGGGTAGCGAAATAAACGGATATTAGGGGTGGCGAGTGGTACCTTCAAAATCGTGGGTCTCGGAAAATTTTGGTCCGGTCTTGAAATCTTGGCAGTTTTTGTTTTAAGTCTCAAAGTCTCGTTTGGCTGGTGCTTTTTCTGTCTCGGAGTCTCAGATTTTTTCTTCGAGGTCTCGGAGTCTCGGATACTTTTGTCAAGCATTCTCATTCTTCATCCTTGTTTTTTTTTTTTTTTTTTTTTTTTTTTTTTTTTTTTTTAAACCATTCTTTTTTTTTTTTTATTAACAAGAATATACACAGATATTAGGCTATTACAAAGAAGTTTAGCTATTACAGTGTAAATAGCAGTTACGTAGTTTACACATACGAGAAAAAAAAAAAGTACAAAAGTAAAGTAAAAAACTAGAGTAATGGTGCCCAGGTGCGATAATACTCTGGAAGTGCTTTTTTTGTAGTCGCTATTTCTTTAAGAATTTTAAGTTTTTCTTGAACACTCAGTATAAAACATTCGAAATCTAAGACGTTTCCGCGAAGGCTTGTGCAAAAGATACAATATTTGGCAATTAATAGACAATAGTTTAGTGTTTGCCAATGCTTTGTTCTATCATGCCAGCCGTAAAGTATATGGCTTGTAGTTAACGTTATTTTTTCACAAGTTTTTTGGTACCACCAGTTTTGAAACAGGGTCCAAAAATCAATTGTGAGAGCGCAGTTTATTAGCAGGTGATCTAAAGTTTGTTTCTCGGCATTGCATAAGTTGCATGTAGGGTTTTCTAAGAGGCCGTCTCGATGAAGTGAGACGCGGGTTGGGAGTATGTTTTGAATCACTTTGTATTGAAACATGATTATTTTTACTTCGTTTGTGACGGCGAATGGCATGAGATAAACTTTCTGAATGGTCTTTTTTGTGAACCCGTGGCGAAGAATTTTGGTTTCAGCGGTGGGAGGAACGAAAACGGCTTTTAAAAGAGAGGAGTAAATACATCTAGTTGTCTGGGTGTTGACTGGTGTATTGTGTTCAAAATTCGGAGTTGGGCTTTTAAAATTGGCTTTCCACTCATTTGGAATTGCTTTAACCAGACCATAGTATGTCGTAAAAGGGACATTAAGATTGAATTTTAGAGCGAACTCGTGCAATTTCAAAAACTCACTGTTTTGGTTTAATATATCGCTTATTTTAGTAATGCCAGCGTTGTACCAATTGCTGTAAAAAACAGGTTTGTTTTCTATCAGGATTTTTCTGTTGTTCCACAATAATTCATTTCTAGGATGCGTTCCGCAATCGGTTTTCGTTGCGACTTTGAACTCATACCAATATTTTAGCATTATTTTATAAAAAGTGGGGAGTTTGTTGTCATTGTCAAGTATATTTGCTGGGAAGCTGCATTTTGTTAAAAAGACAAGATTTCCGTGTTTGTGCAAAAGATGATTAGGGATTATTTTCCAGGAAGCTTGTGAATCATCCTGAATTCTGCTTATCCAAGCTAGCTTCAGTGCCTTTTCCATGATTTTGAAATCACACATTTTCAAGCCGCCATCTTTTTTTTCTCCGATTAAGGTATTTCTTTTGATTTTAGGGGGTTTTCCGGACCAAATAAAGTTGAAGATTAATTTGTTGATTTCTTGGATATAGTGATCTGGAACAGGCAGTACAGAAGCGGAATAAACTAATTTAGAAATCCCAAGAGTCTTGACAATGTTAATCTTTCCATAAAGAGTTAAATTTCTTCGTTTCCAAGTGTTCAACAATTTCTCCAGGTAAAGTATTTTTTCGCCAAAATTGAGTCTGTCAGCGTTTGTTTGATTGTAGGAAAAGAAAACACCGAGTGCGTTAATAGGTTCTTTTGGCCATTTAAAACCAAAAGGTTCATCTGTGTTATGTTTCCATTCTCCTAACCACATTGCTTCGGTTTTGGTAGTATTAATTTCTAGGCCGGAACATTCTTTAAAATCGTTTAATAGCTTTAATAGACTTGTAACGGAGTCAAGGTCACGTACAAATACTGTTGTGTCGTCAGCATATTGAGTTACTTTTAGTTCGTGGTTGTTTACTTGGATACCTTTTATAGCCGGCTCGCTTCTTATAGCTCTAGAGAGAAGTTCTATGCCGAGGACAAAAAGGACGCCAGACAAAGGACAACCTTGTCTGACTCCCCGCTGTAAGGAGAAAAAGACAGAGGCGTGGCCGTTGTTCACGACACAACTTGTAACATTGTTATAGAATATTTTTATCCAGTTTTGGATGTCAAGGCCGAAGTTAAACATCCGGAGTGTTTCTTGAAGATAGTTCCATTCAATGGAATCAAAAGCTTTTTTAAAGTCCAAGAAAATAGCAATGCCTTTTTTATTTAGCTTGTCTGTGTAGTGTATTAGATCGTAAATCAGTCGTACGTTTTCACCAATAAAGCGGCCCTTTACATAACCTGTTTGATTTGGGTTTATTAAGGTTGGCAGAACGTTTTCTATTCTCTTGGCTATAACTTTAGTGAGGATTTTGTAGTCAACGTTTAGGAGTGAGATTGGCCTAAGATTTTCTAGGATTGTTTTATCTTTAGATTTTTTTGGTATAAGCGAGATTATTCCTCGTCTTTGGCTTATAGAAAGTGTCCCGTAGTGAAAGGCGTAATTGTAGCTGGCAAGTAGGTCAAAGGAGATGTCTGACCAAACAAGTCGGTAGAATTCTGCTGGTAGACCATCGGTACCCGGAGATTTATTATTGCTGAAATCTTTGAGCGCGTTGATACATTCATCTTCGTTTACCAATCCTTCGCAGGATTTCATTTCTTCTTCGTTAAGTTCTGTTACATTTTCTGATTTAAAAAATGACGAATTCTTAATTTTTTGGTCATCTATGTTGTTGGAGCGGTACAGTAACTCGTAAAAGTTTTTTTCTTCTTCTAAGATTTCAAATTGATCGTCTATATAGGAATTTTCGCCTACTTTGAGTTTTGATACTGTTTTAATGTCGTGATGGCGTTTTTCTAAGCTATAGAAATATTTCGTATTACGTTCCCCTTCTTCGTACCATCTCACTTTGCTTCTTAGGATTGCGCCTTTTGTTCTCGTTAGCATGATTTTTTTAAGAAGTGATCTAGCGCGTTGAAGTTTGAGTATGATGTTTTTGTCGTGCGGAGTTTCTTCAGCTTTAGCTTGGAGGTTATTTAGTTTTTGGTGCAATATTTTTTCTTCATCTCGTTGTTTTTTCGCTTTTCGTTTAGAGTACTGAATGGTAAACCCTCTTATTTCCATTTTAATGAGGTCCCATTTTAGGCCTAAGTCTTGCGTATCTTTGTATTTATTTTTGAAGATTGGAATATTCAACTTCAGTGCTGATACGTACGCTTCGTCTTTAAGTAAGGCTGTGTTGAATTTCCAAAAGCCAGGACCCCTTTTTTGACTTTGGTGATTTGACTGCAGAGTAAAAGACACAGCAGAGTGGTCAGAATTCGGCATGTGGATGATCTCACTTTTGTTTGCGGATTGAATTAACTCTTGTGAAACTAAAAAGTAATCTAAGCGGCATTGGATTTTCAACGATTTAGTTCTCCAGGTGAAGCTTTGTTTGTCAGGGTTCAGGTTTCGCCAAATATCAGCTAAGTTATATGAATCACATAGCGTGTTGATTTCTTTGATTACAGCTGATTTTGTAGAGATGGGGTTTCCGCCTTTTTTGTCATTTGAGGTGAGAGCGCAATTAAAGTCTCCACCGATTACGATTGTATCTTGCGCGAATTCTTCCAGTTGTTTGTTTAGTTTTTGAAAAAAAGTAACTTGTTGGGTAATGTCATTAGGTGCGTAAATGTTAACGAGGACAATAGTTTTTTCATCGAGTGACAGTTTTAAAATAATGAACCTTCCTAGTTTATCCGAAATAACTTTTACGACTTTGAAATCCACAGAGGGATTAATTAGTGTTATTACACCTTTACTATGGTTTGTTCCATGACTAAAAAAGGCTTTGCCACCCCACTCGTTTTCCCAAGAGGCGGCAATATCATTAGAGCAGTACGATTCTTGCAGAAAAGTGACTTGGTGATTTTGTTTATGTAACCAACGAAAAATGGTTCGGCGTTTGATTGATTTGTTGAGGCCTCTAACATTTAACGACAGGCATTTTAGATCGAAAGCATTGGCAGTTATCAGATTGTTAGTTTTGTTTTTGACGTTAGTAAACACAAGCTTCGCGGAGTAAAAACTAATAAAAATAAATTTCTTTCAGCGCTAACAGAGAAACGGTAATTGATAAGACTTGTCTCAGATGGGCTTAAATGTAAACATAATCGAAATGTAACAATAAAATAGGGAGAGATTAAACACACAAATGACCTAAATGATAAGACTGCATGATATCTACGTACGAAAATCAGACGCAAATACACAAATGAACATATATACATAATCCTCGACTAATTAGTGGGATTTGGAATCCGAGGGATAGCCGGCAAACAAGCCCCGTTTGTCAATAGATGGACATTTGTGCTGATCGGCGAAATAACACATACCTTAGTTAAACATCATGTCTTGGGCGGACTAAATTCATCCGGAATAGAGTTAATGTCAAAAACTTGACTGTCAATAAACAAACTACGATTAATTACTTTTGAATCATGTCCCTTCTGTTTGGCGATGAACATGGCTTTGATCAGGGATCTTCTTTCCTCCTGGATGGCACGGGCATAATCTTTGGTTATATAGGCATCTTTGTACTTGACGGATTTCTTTAGCCGGCTTTTGGCGGATAGCACCTTCTCCGTATGCTCCCTGCTTAGAAATCTTGCGATGATGGGTCGTGGACGCGATGGAATAGAATCGTCAATGTCGTGATGAGTCGTCGCTTTGCCAACACGGTGTATGGCGTGGAAATGGATATTTTCAGTGTTGATCTTTAAATCATTTTCGATGATGTCATAGACTATATTCCGACAATTTTCGTCCTTGTCCTCTGGTATGTTCATGAACTTTAAGTTCTCTCTTCTTGTGTAATTTTCGAGGGCAGTAAGTTTTTCTTGTGTGTCTCTAAGTGATGGCCGCAGTTGTTCGTTTTCAGCCCGAATTTTTGTCATCTCTGCTTGCAGTGCTTGGATATTTTTTGTTTGATTGTCCAACATTTCTTGATGGGAACGTTTAGAGTCTTTGTGCGCCTTTGTCTCTTGCTGAACATCTTCTATTGCTGCCCAGGCGTTTTCGAGAGACTTTTCAATTTCTTTAATGGACTCTTTGACGCCGTCGATTTGTTGTTTGAATTCGCATCTTAACTGGGCCATGTCAACGTGCATTTGTGAAAAGTTGTCGTCTATCCTTGTGTCCATAGAATTTAGTTTGTCCATTATAAGTCGTAAGGACATCTCTTCTTCTACGTTGTCCAGGTTATCTTCTTCAATGCTCATCTCTTTGCTTTTTATTCTGTTTCGTTTCGGTGATGGACTTGTGCTGTCACTTGTCGGCGAGCATATCGGCGAGCGAGTTAGTCTTTTCGACATCAAGTAGAAGTTTGTTGTTTGTTGATCACTAAGACTTATCACCAGCACTTCGGGAGTTATATTTTGGGCTTGCTTGGGCTTCCCCGGCGTGAAGGCTACAGAGCTCGAAAAACGTGGCCGACTGCCATCTTGGCTTTCACACCATCCTTTCACACCATCCTTGTTTGTTGTTTGATAGGTGAATCGGATATTTTTGACATTAAGTCTCGGGCTCGGTTTTTTCCCGCATTGGGTCTCGGGCTCGGATTTTGTAACGTAACTGCAGTCTCGGTCTCGGATTTTCAAACAAGGGTCTCGGCGTCTCGGCGAGTCTTGGATTTACCATTCGCCTCCCCTGATATTGTCTTAAACAGGGTCAGAGTTTGAAGGCCTTGGTGGAACACCCCCACCCAAACTTAACTTCCCTTTAGTGCCCCCCCCCCCCCCCCCAGCTAATAGCGTCCTGGAAGCGTTCATGCGGGATGTTTTGGCCAATGTAAGCAATAACTTTGAATGGCTGCCCTCATTCACAATCTGTTTATACATGTACTTATACAAACAAGAAGCTGGACACAGCTTGAACTTGTGGTATCTTAACCCATTGCAGTATTGATTCCTGAGTGTTTTGAGTACTTTTACAGAGAAGTGGAGGCAAAAAGTGGTAGATAGTTTCCTTGCACCAATATCCACCACTTTTCACCTCCAATTCAGTTTATACTAATCGTTAAAATGGAAAGATTTCTGTATAACCCCATACATTAGTTATGCATACTTTTCTCAAAACTCAAACAAAAGCCAAAACAATAAAACGCCTGAAGAAAAACAATAATTAATAATAATTAATGTATGAGGTTGTACGGAAATCTTACCGTTAAAATTAATATAATTGTCTTCTTTCTGTATAACCAGTGGATGTACATGTAATCATTATGTTAAATATATCTTTCAGCATTTATTGCCATAGCAAATGAGTTGTTGGATAAATGTAACATTCCTATAAGAGTCACCAGATTGGAGGAGTGTGATGAGAACTTTTTTGTGTCAGTTTACAAAGGTCTGCTTGGTGATGACTTGCCTGGTAAGGTTAAATAGGCCTTTCATGTATATTTGGACAATTACTACTGATCCCACACGTCCATTGAAATGGCTTGGAAATCAGCCTGCTTCACGCACCCTTGGTGTCACTCCGCAGTTTGGAAAAAGTTCATCATATGATCAAATTTTTGTTGACCGCAAGTGATTTTGTGTCAAGAATGAATTTGAACTTGCCATTGCCTTGCTTTCTCTGTAACTTGAACAGGAAGAACTGTTTTTTTTTTTCTAGAAAAAAATGTATTATCTGAGCAGATTTAAGGCAACTATGAGTTGAAATTCATTCAGTGCAAGCTCGATGTTACGTGCCATAACCGATCGCATGGTGAACTTTTTTCAAACCTTGTAGTAAAACCAATAGTATTGCACAGCAATTACACAGTTTAGGAGCTACATGTACATGTATATTTTCTGTTATTGTTCATTAAAGTGCTTTTTCGCACTTGTGTGTTTTTTGTTCAAAAAGGAAATAAGTGCTCCCTCTTCAATAAGCCCTCCCTCTAGCTACCAAAAGTAAATTCAAGTGCCCCAGGTTCATTACCGTAACAGTATGTAAGGTGGTTTAATATGCAGTCCCATCCCAAGTCCTCTCCTCCAAACCTCAGTCAAGGCTCAACTTATGCTTTGGTTTCTTCTCAGGCTTAATTAAGAATCCCATTACAGTTGAGCAGCGTATTGTAAACTGCCAAATAGTGATCAGTTTGGTGGGTACAGATATCCTCAATGTGGATCTCTCTCACATTTCTGGGAAAGGCATTGTTGACGGTGATAAAGTTTCTATCCGAAATTTTCTGGAGATTTTTGCTGGCTTACTTGAGCACTTCATGGATTGTATATTTGATGAATCCAATGAAGGTATGTCATTGCATGTTGGGTAGCAGAAATAATGGTCCAGAATAAAATTTGAAACAGTGGTTAAAAAATCCTAAACATATTTAATGTCCATAATATCAACTTAAAATGGCAGTTTAAAATCCTATCCGCAAATTTTTACAAAATTCTCCTTTATTTTTCAAAAACTGTATGCATCATGTCCACCACATCAGCACTAGTGTGCAACACAACAGTCACAACAAAGTTCTGTCCCTCTTAACACAGCATGTAAGTTAAGCCCGGGCCAAATGCGAGCGAGAGTTGATGGGAGTTCAAACTCTTTGGGATCACACCAGAGTCAGTAAGAGTGCTTGAGAGTTGGAGCCAAACCAGAGCAAGAGTAAAGAATTTCCTTACACTCCAATGAAAATTTGAGCAGATTCAAACTCTTCAAGAGCAGACAAGAGACGCTGCACGAGAGTGTGTGAGAGTTTCAGGCTAAACAAAATGCAAGCGACTCTCATTCTTGTTTGGCCCGGGTTTTAGGTTTGCAATGATTGTACTCTAAGTAGTGACGATAGCCGACAATCAATTAAAACCAATCACTGAGTGGAAACTTTAAGTGATGTGGATAATTTAATAATAATCACTTGGTATGTAATAATTCATTGTTTGTTTGTGAAAAATAAATAAAGAATTGTGCAATATCATGTAGTTAAAGATTGAGTTAACTTAAGTTTTACTATCATAATGGAAGTGCATTGTCTTTGTTGTGGCTTAAATTTTGGTTTGAGTTCTATTTTCCCTTTTTTTTTCTGATATTTATTAATCATAAATAATTTATCATAACCTGGAAAAAGAAAAAACTAAAGAAAAAATGAAAGTAAATAATTTAAACCGATGAAATTCACCCTTAAATTCACTCTGATGACATGTACAGATAGTGTAGCTCAAACGTTTTGAACTCTTTTTGCATGGTACCATTTGTTTTTCAATATTTTACAATATGAATTTGGGATTTTTCTTGAATTTTGATTTTTGGCACTCTTGGGAGTTTAAAAATTCATTATATATTTTTAGACAGCTTCCTCAACATCTACACTGTATACCAGCCCCAGGCTTTACCTTGAAAGTTCTTAAAATTGCAGACCATTCAATTCCTTATTACGTTGACCCCGTAATGTCTTTGAATTGATTATTTGCAGGTTCTTTTGACGAGCATGACTCTAATCTGTTGACGTCGGAACATGATGTGATTTCAGGTGTATTAAGAGAAGAGTTTGGTCCTTCCTATCATGCCCTGTATGAACCAAGGCCTCAGATTACCAGGTATTAAACACTGAGATTTAAATCAATGGAGGTTTGATTGTCTGACTAGTGTGATTATAGGACATTGAACTTTCAACCCAAATGTCGGTGGTTTGAGGCCTGGTCTCTACCATAATGTCATTTCCTTGGACTAGTAACTTTGCTCCGCATTGTCTCTCTCCACCCAGGTGTACATATGTTGCAGGTAAAATTTATTTTCAGGTTAGATCATTATTCAATATAGGTTAAATGTGTATCCAGTATTCAATATAGGTAAACTAACCCTAACCCCAGCACAATGCTAACCTTAGCTATTAAACTCGTTTACAAAGCTAACCATCACACCTTCTTGCTACATACATGTATCCTTGTGCTAGGGGTGATGGTTAGCTTTGTGCTAGGGTTAGAGTTACCTTACCTAGATTGAATACTGCGTGATTCAACCTAAGAATGAAGTTTACCTGTAACATACACATGTAAGGAAAACCAATGAAATAATGCGGGAAGTATTAAACAGGTTTCAATTCAGGGGGGTACATGAAGTAATAATCCTAGTTGCTTCAAGCATGTCTTCACTGGAATAAACTCCAATCATGTGAACTGCCTACAGGTGGCTTGTGTGTGACTCTAGACTTAACCTAACTTTGCACCATCTAAATCAATCCTTATTTACTTCTAACATAAAACAAATTAAGATAATTATTAACTCCTTAAGAATATATGTGTTGTGGCTCAAATTTTTAAACACGAAGTTCCGGTATAAAAGGCTTAGCTCCTCCCCCATTCCACACCTTTTGGGTGTGAAATGCAAATTAAGGCATCTTTCAGTCACAAAACGTGGTTAACTTGCACGTCCTTTAAATATAATTTGCTTCAAAAATCTAATTAATCCAAGTTATTACCAAAGCAAAAAAGAAATAAAAGTTGACATAAAGACTTCTGATATAACTTTCATTGATAAAGTTTTTCCAAATTCAAGTCAGCAATGGTCTTAGTAATGCAGCCCAGTCAAAATGGTTTTGAGTATTAGGCAAGATGGCTGGAGTAGTAGGCAGCAGAGACCACAAGCTTGTTTTGCGCCATCTTGTTTGTAACTGCAAGCGCATTCACCGCTGACCATTCACATGGCTTATTTTCCTGCATAATGTTCAAGGCGTTTCAAGGCCCCATAAACCCAGTCGCTCAGCATGCAAGGTTCGTTCATGTGCGGCTCGATTCACAAGAAATGGTATTTATGTTTTGGTTACAATTTGAACTAGAAGAGACCTCGTATTTGTTGTTAAGGAAGCTTAGTGTAAAGTAGGCGGCAGATATTTCATTGTAGGTGGTAAAATCGCCGCCTGCTGGCACATTTTAACTGGGCTGTAATGACATGTTTTTGTCAGTTGTTAATGCTTCAATGGTTGATTGACAACAAATTAAATTAAACTGGTTTGAAAAAAATTTTTTAAACCAAAGAAAAATTTGAACCACAACATATGCATTTAATGCATTCAATCTTTTCTGGATTGTTACTTTGTAAATAAAGGCAAAACCAGTTTTCAGAGGAAGATCAGCATCCAAGTAGAGCAGGAAGTCAAGATCCCAGGGGACACTTAAGAAGGCCAGTGGCTGGAAATTCCACTGGCTTTGATTCTGACACCTCAAAGGTACATACATGTCAGATTAAACTACCGTTTTCACACCAAAGAGGGAGCAAAATCAAGTTTCAAGAAATTTTCCAAATTTCAAGCTTTGGATAGACGGGATGACAAGAATATATGAGAAATAATACATGTGAACTGTGGTTATCCTCGCAGAGATGTATGCAATTAAAGAAATTGTGATCATAAGTCTGAAAAAAAAATTGATTGATCAGCACAATCGGCAGCATAATTATCTTGTATCTGAGTGTCTGCGTTTTTTTTCTTCCAACATCACAATAATCATTTCCAAGAAGAAATCTATTGCTCATGCTTTTCTGATTTGGACTGTAGATCAATGTGTTTTGTAGTTACATGTGTACCTAAAGTGACAAAAAAGTTGACCCTTTCAATGAAAAAAACTTTTACTTTTAAAAGAATATCGCAAGTCATATTTTTACATGATAAATGACAAATAAAATACAAACTGTGTCTGTTCGATAATATCATCAAACAGTTGAAAGCACATAAAAAAAATTAAAAATGATGGAGATTTTAGTAAAGAAGTATTTTTCGTTTGTCTCACGATGTAGTCACTTCCGATGTGGATCGGATCATTCCAAAGCAGGTGGTGTCCGGTGTTGTCCGGTGTCCGGTGTTGTTGGCGTGCTCTGAAACAGCGGAGGTCTGGGTATGGGCGAATCGGATGTCTCGGTCATGCTCTTTCATTCTGTACGATTCGCCCGTACCCAGACCTCTGCCGTTTCAGAGCACGCCAACAACACCGGACACCACCCACTTTGGAATGAAGTAAAGTTTATTGATCGTGATCCTCATTGGTACACACGCAGGGTCAAAGAGGCGATCCACATAAGACTTAACCCTAACAACATCAACAGGGACAGTGGAATAGAAATTCCAGAAGCATGGATGCCCACGATCAAGAAACACAACAACAGGAGAGCCGTACGACTATGGACCGCCGAGGGAACAATTCGCCGAAACAACGAGGATCAAAAATGCGCCAGTCACAGCTGTTGAAAACCAACCAATCACAGCAGAGCATCGTGCTTCATAAGGTGACGCGTAACCAGTCGACCCCATCGCCTGAAGAAGACTAGCAGTATGCAGTCGAAACGTCGCGATCCACATCGGAAGTGACTACATCGTGAGACAAACGAAAAATACTTCTTCACTAGTGTGTTCACCACGATGAACAACAACAACCCTTTTTACGATGGAGATTTTGTTTTGCAGACAGTGTAAATTACCAGTAGTTTCTTTGCAGAATGTAACAAACTCTGCTAATGGAAGAATTCAAAATGCAGCCATTCAATTGTATTTAATAGCTAATTCATGAATTGCCTTAGCTGGACTGTGCTATAGCAGTACCTGGGGACCTCAGGCTACTAAATCTTGTCTTTGGACAACAAGAAAACCTTAATATACTTTCTGCATAAACCTTACAGTCATATAAGTGCCTGGCACCCCAGATTTCATACTTGGGTTCCCTGTGATTCCTCTAAGAGCACAGCCTTACACTTAGTAAATTTGAATTCTTAACTTTTTATACTCGACTCTCTTACACCAAGTTAAACGACTCAAGGGAAGTTGTGAGTGATTCAACGGGGGAACTGATCAGACTTGGAGAGAGTACCTCGGACAGAGGCTCATCAATGGCCACTGTGAGAAAAGAGACCAGGAATCCCCTTCCAGACTCCACATCTAGCACATCTGCTTCTGTGATCTCTGTTTCCCAAGAGGGCCACAGGATTTCTCACAGTGATGAAGATGGTGCTGGTGGTGGTGCAAATGACAGAAGGTACGTGCAAGGTTCTGCTGTGAGGGACACACTGAGCCTGAATACTTCTCATTGTCAAAGGACAGGAGCTGTTGACATTGCTTGGTAAAATCTTTAAGCCTGCAAATAATTTTTTTCTCTGGGCAGTAACGTGGTCCCTCCACTTCTGCCGGTCTTTCTTTATACTCAAATGTAACTCAAATGCTGCTCTAGGTCTTTCCCATCTGCTTCATTTCCTTCTCCACTGTCCGCCGCCACGTGGTATTCGGGTGACCCCTCCTTTGCTTTCCATCTCACATCCAGTGCAGGGCGGTCTTGGTGATGGAGTCTTCTTGGCAGTTGGTATGGCTAATCCACTTCCAACGCCTCATCAAGAAGCTAGGCTGGTCAGACAATTTTGTTCCATGTGGTTTATTTTTCATTTTCTATTTTTTAAAGTGTCTGGTGTTCAAAGAAAGTTTTCCATTTTTCACAGAGAGAAAATATTTTCATTCTCAATTTGATTGTAGAAGAACTTTATATCCAGTCTGTCTGTCAGGTCAGGCTAAGCTTTCACCAGTCAAAATGCCAAATTTACTGGACATTTGTTTGATGATAGGCTGTTACATGTATTTGCAGCCTTGATCTTAATTCAAAATTGAAAAGTAGTTACATTTTTAGTATCGTCTATTATTTTTGCAACTACAGGACCATAAGAAAATGGTGTTGTGTGGCTTTCATATTAATATGCAGTCCCACTTTTGTCATGATTTTATCCCATTCCACAAATTAAAGGAAAAACACAAACTGACTACTAAAAGTCATGTGACCAAAGGTTTGGCTTTAGAGGTGACAGAGTTAATGAAGTTGCCAAAAACTCACAAGCAACAAGAGCTTGCTTTTATTCACACGTAGCCTGAAAAACAATAAGTCATGTTTTATGCCCAGACTTTGTAACACTCATGCATTGTCAATAAAATGTGATTTCAAAGCCAGTCACCAAATGGCCGGTTTCTCTTACAATATCCACTGCTTATACTAAGGGACTTAATTATTACATTGACTAATTTCAGCCAGGTTAGAGGGGCTGTCACCCAGCTTCCTAAAACAATCTTCTGAAATATAAGTAGACATTTGTCTTTCAATGTATATTCAATGTGGCTCTTCCTGGCTGATGTAAAAGCTGCCATGGCCAGGTTTCTTTTTCATTCCATCATGTGGTACGTTGCAAAAAATGAAGAGCTAACAAAAAGCATAACTGTGACACATTCAAGCAAAGTGCCCATTTTCAAAACACTTGTCCTTGGCGCTATTTTGATTCAATGGCATTCTCCTGTGAATTTTCCCCTCCCAATTTCAAATGTTGCACCTGGACTGAAATTTGTCATCAAAACACAACGAAAGTTCAGCTTCTCCCTTCCGGGCTGAAATTTGCCATGTAATTAGCCCCTTAGTAAACAGTACATACACAATCATGTTGGGTTCTTTTAGGGAGCCACAGTCATCTTTACTCAGCCGGGATGCTATTTCATTGGAAGATGACTTGACGCAGTATACTTTGAAAACCACTGAGCTCGAAGATTCCTCGGGTGCTAAAGATTTAAAGGTACATGTACACTGTAGAAACACAATGCTGTCACCAGGCAACCCAGAAAGAAATGAATGGTCAGGTTTTTGACTTTGCATTGATTTTACTGCCAAATGTCCATTGGCTTAGCTAGCCTGCGTGATGTACAGAATTGACAATCATAATCTTTTTATCTTCTCAGCCTTTGCCTAAGAGCCCTGACAAACCTTCATCCAGTTTCTTGTCAGCTTCCTCAGTGTCTGTAGCATGGCCTGAGCAGATATCACCTTTAGAACCTTCAAAAGACTCTGTCAGTGGAGCAGCAGGTGAGTTTGATGCGCTGGGTGTCCGTCCGAGAGAGCAGCCAGTTGTGACTGGAGTCACGGCAGACAATGATGGATCAAGGGACAGCAGTGGACGATCAACTCCTGTGTATCATCATTATCATCATCACTTTCACCACACACAGCCCCAAGGCAGAGTGCCTGCAGGTACATGACTTATTACTGCTTGAAGATAGAGTACTTTGTATTCAGCATTTTTGTCACTACTAACAAAACCACTGAACACAATGAAGTCAAATTTGCACATCACTGCCCTGCCCACTTTTGTCAAGATAAGATAAATGCCATAAATTGCTAAGATATTGTGCAGAAATATTAACACACAACACCTTCGCATAATTTGTGTCATGTTTCACCCTGTTTTTGCCAGCCATTAATGAGAAAAAGCCATTAAAATGCCATTGTGTGTCAGTGATCTCTTTTTGGTGGCAGAGAATGAGAAAAAAAAACACCGCAAGACTGAAACATGACAGTAGGAGGTGGGGCAGTGGGCAAGAGGGCAAGAAGACACCATCATGATAATAACAGGTTTCAACAGACTAAAATTCTGCCTGGTGTGAAAACTGGCTAAGTCAAGGGTATTCATCCTTAGCTTAAAACAGATGGTGCATTATACAGCACATTTTTTTTACAAACAAACTAACAGGACCAACTAAGACTGTTTGTCTTCTAAAGGGGGTGGGGGATGAAGTTTTAGCTACAGTTGAGGCTCTCTGAGTGGTCACTCTTATAAATGGACAGCTCTACTTAGGGCCGCCCTGAAAAAAAACCTGTTTGAATTCTCCTCTTACGAGCATCATTCCCATAAGCACCCAGCTCCAGCTACGGACACTGTTTCTGCTCCCCGAGGGTGTCTTCGTCAACTCAGTGTGTCTTATAAACACTACACAGTAAAGTGAGATAGCCATTACTTAGTTGTAATGACTAGTTCACTTACAATTATAGTATCTGAGGAAAACAGGTAGGGTCTTTAGTAAGGGTCATTCAATACTACAATCTAATTTGTGTAGGATTTCAATCTTCAGCTGGAGAAGGTGCAGCAGGCACTGTTGATGTAACAGGTCCAACGAGCCACCTGTCAAGATCAAAGCCTGCTGCGACAGCAACAGTCCCAGGAGTGAGGGCTACCTCCACACACGACAGACTGTCACGAACAGCTCCTGGAGCTCTTACCCACCCCCTCACAGGTAGGTATATACAGCAACATGAGTTTCAAACTCTGTATTGCTTGGGGTGTCTCTGAGATCTGTAAACAATCCAACCTTTCTTTCAGTCTCTTGGTCTCTTTTGCGTTTCCAGTAAAATCTTCTGGCGCCAGTTGCATAAAACTTCACGTCTAACATAACTGCTAATGTTTGACATTAAAGGGGCTATGTTACCATTTTTAGTTTTACTTTAAAAAGCCAAAAGACATCTTTCTATAAGTGGTGACCATAAAATACCGGTAATGGTCTAAGTTTGTTTAATAATATTCTACTAGTGCTCTAAGAGTAAACATAAGTGTCTTGGGCTGCAGATGGCTAGGATGGAAATAGATTGCATGTAGAAAAAATTGGACTAATTTTTTCAAGTTTATGGCTTTTGTCTTGGAAAACACGCTAAAACTCTGATTATGGTTTATTTTCTCTTTGAAAATTCACTTGATATCTTCCTCTTTTGTTCTATAAGCATTTTGTGTCTGACAAAGGTGCTTAGTTATCATTTGGGGCAGTTTTGACCCCAAAACCTCAACCATGACATTTTTGAAAGCGCTTGCCATTTGGGGGAGTGAATTTCAGACTTTGTACCAAAAAGTACAAATGCACAAGAAGATTTGACACTCGCGAGTTCTAATTTGCATCCCTGAAAATAGTGAGTTTGATTGGGCTGAATGTCCGACAACAGATGTTAGCTATTATATCCGACATGTTTTATGCAACTGGCCCCTAGTAATAAGGAAGTATTACTGTTAACAAAGAACAAATTTAGACTGAGGCAAATTCAACACTTCACATTGGATCCATGGAAAGGAGTTACTGTAGTTAAACCACGAAGCATACCTGGGAGGAGGCACTTTACTGCTTTTTACACAGGCTAAAAACCTGATGAAGGAAACATTTGATTGTTATGATTTTCATCAACTATTTCTGTCTGGTGTCTGGTGGTGTTGGCAATGGATTTATGATATTGATTGATTGATTGGTGTTTTGTTTTCTCAGCAGGCGGTGTATATCCTTCAGCTGCAATTTCAAGAAGCACTGCTGTGCTGACTCACCCTCCCCCAGCTGGTGGGACTGTGTCAAGCACAGGCTTGACTCACCCTCTCCCTGCTGGGGTGACTGGGACCACATCAACCATGAGTGACTCAGTGTTTTTCTCAGGGTCTGGGTCATCACGTAAGAACTTTGTCAATCCTTTTTGGTGGTCTACTAAAAGTTCTAGTAGTTGCTTTGTTGAAATTCTTGCGGCAGTTACAAAATTTTAATTGAAAAGTAGTTAAGGTGCCGTTTATTAACAGAAGTGCAGTCTTAACCAATTTTAAATCTGTCCACTGAACCCTATAAATAAGCTTTTAGAGTTTACTGTAAACAGCAGTGTTAAGAAGGCATACCTGTAGCACAGACTAGAAAAATATTTATCTATTACTGTGAGCCACTTTTAAATTTGGGATTTGGTCTATTAATTGTCTTAAACTGCATCTACATGTAAGTTAGACTTTGTTTAATTAGACAAGAAGCAAAAAAACAAACCAATGTTAAACATAAAATAATATAAAGCAAGTAATGTTAACAAAACATAAAACATTACTTTCTTTAGATCATTTTATTACTCTGAAGATGGCTTCATATAAAGTGGATTAAGTTTTTTTTTACTCGTGAATGTTGTGGGGCAGTTTTATCCTTGGTGCAAATTTTATTTTCCTTTGTTTAAAATTCATTATCACACCTTACCATACCCCAAAACAAAGGAAAATAAAATTTGCACCAAGGACAAAATTGCACCACAACATAAATAACATCTATCCTTTAACAAATTTATTATTAAATAAATTGATTATTATTGAATATTTTCTGATGTCTGCTTTCTACCATCCTTTTTGCAACAAGCCCCATATCGAAAAGCGATGGATTGCAGCTAACGGCAAGTGCGGAAAAACGCGTTCAAGCAAATCACGATTGGTTTTGGTTTTACTTCTGATTGGTTGAGAAAATGGCGCGAGATTTTGTAGCCAATCACAAAGTGTAGCAATATAAAACCAAAGCAATTGCGAAATTACTTTCGACACTTATTTGAAAACCTCTTTAATGTCATCTGTTGGTTTTGGGTTTGAACTGTTTTATAATCCAGAAGTTGCTGTGTGGTGTGTGTCTTTTAGGTCGTCCTGTTATTGGACCATCCACTGTTGCCATGACTACTGAAAACTTTATTGGAACTGCTTCCTTAAGAGATAGACTGGACAGATCACTAACAACAACAACAGCCATGTCTACTGCAGGTAAACAACAACAACAACAACAGAACTGAAATAGTCGTGTTTTGCTTCAGTTTTGTTACTGGTAGTGTCTTCAAGTGCCATGCTGTTTTTAATCACAGTTCAGTCTAAACCCTTGGTGTTGGTATTGTTTGGTGCCTTTTGAATCTTTTGTTTTACGTCATTTGGTGATAACACTGACAACAATCACAACACTAAGAAACTGCCAAGCCCTTTAACACCTAAGAAATATACCCAAGTGGAATGTGGTTCTAACTTTTGAGTCTGTGGATGAAATCCTAAGGTGTGACCATTCAAATGAAAGCTACTGAGCAGTACTTTCCTGTGGTACTGTTTATTATGCTGTACACAAGGTGGTTCTAACATTTGAGTCTGTGGATGAAATCCTAAAGTGTGACCATTCAAATGAAAGCTATTGAGCAGTACTTTCCTGTGGTGCTGTTTATTATGCTGTACAAGGTGGTTCTAACTTTTGAGTCTGTGGATGAAATCCTGAAGTGTGACCATTCAAAAGCTCTTCTGCAGTGCTTTTCAATTGTACTGTTTGTTTTACAGTATTTTACGAAACACAATTTTCGACTTTTGTTTTTGAATTTTGATTTAGGCGACTGCAGTGAGTAAAAGGTGAAACATTTTTTAATTCGTATTCAGGTTCATCTTTACCAGTGTCCTCAACAATACCATCCACAAGTTACAGACCTCATGGCGCACTTGGCAGCAGTTTAGCCGAGCGGGCTGCAGTACTGCAACAAGCTGACAAGTTGGTGGAAAGACTAAACAGTATAAGGAGAGGACAGGTCACTTCATGTCTAAACTGGCCTTATAAAAATAGTCCAACCCCCTTATGCCCCGTATGGGCCACCGCACATTTCATAACTAAGCGTAGACTTGCCACAAGTCGACCTTCGCATTTTCAGTCGAGTTTATAATATAAGCGATAAATTTGCACGAGGAATTTAAGTCGCCGGGGCTTTACCGTTAAGTCTGTAATGTATAATCCCTTTAAAGTATTTCTTAAAGCTGAGAAGATGGAAGTCGCCCTAACCTTTATTCGAGATCTGTTTCTTGGAAAGTTAAATCCGTTTAATTCGAGGCAAGTAGAATTGAGGCAAGTGAAAGAAAAGATCAGGGAATTCTGTTGCAAGAAAGTGGACGAATTTAGCAGTTGCTCAGCCTGGTGTAACCTGTATGTTCGTAGCCTGGGGTCAATTCAATAAAACTTTTACAAGTTTAGCTATTGTTTTCAACCTCTGAAACAATGGCTACACTTGTAAATTGCACTTGTTAAAGTTTTATTGAATTGACCCCAGATTGTCAGACTGTCCGGGGTCGCTCGCACTCACTCCTCCTCTCCCCGTCTAATGTCCTTTGTTTGAGGGCTTGTTTCTTGACGTCGTCAGACCACTGAATATTTCCACCAATCACAGTGGTTGTTTGTCATTTTTCTCCATCAGGAATTTCGAGAATGGGACTGAACGTGTTCTGATTGGTGGAAATATTCAACGGTCAGATGACGTCATGAACAAGCCCTCAATTGAAAACCACAACAAGCTCTTTAATTTTAAACCGCGAATATTGAACGAAAAATGTTGACGAAAAAGCAGTTTGCCAACTGTTGATGCAACGTTCACACGCGCTGATTTGAGTTTGACAACACGAGTTTGACAACTTAGGTTTGTCGTGTGAAGGCAGCTTTTGAACACTCAGAAGCGAAACAGTCGTAGATCCGGATGTCATCGTTCTTGTTGCTCAACGTCACAAACGGTTTTAGATGCTGACAATCTAATGAACCAATCAGAACTCGAAGCAAATACATGTAGTCGGCGCTCAAGCGCGGGAAAACGGTTTTGGTTTTACTTCTGATTGGTTGATAAAGAGGCGCGAGATTTTTCAACCAATCACAAAGCAGAAGCAAACCAAAGCGAAATTACTTTCGACACTCAATTGAAAACAGCTGTTTGTTTTTTCCTTCCCATTTCACAGTCATTAGCATCAACATACCCAGGCAGGCCGACTGCAGTTGACAGGCTACAGACCCGAATTACAGATCTTGAGCCGTCTACTGAAACTCGCCGGTCAGCAGCTGCAGAACTCCTTGCAAAGAACCTTAGACCGGAAGCTGACGAGAGTGAAAGTGAAAGTGAGATGGAGCTGGAAGAGGAGGAGCTAGCGCAGAACAGTGATAGTGCTATTGGTAAGCTACGTCAAACAGTAATCCAGTTTCACGTTTTCCCCTTATATCTTCTTTTTTAACCTTCAAAGAAAATTGTGTCTACGATTGAAGGTACTTATCAGTAATTTTAGCAGAGTTTTGCCCAAAAAACAACATCAAACAAACAAATCTTCGCACCTTTTGCTACTTTTATCGCACTCTCACGTCACCCAAATCTGCAAGATAACACTCCTCGCCTCCACAAACATCCTGCATGATACGTAACTCTCTTAATACGGATAAAATTTTCGTACAGCAATGTTGCGTTGCGTGACGTCCTGGACAACGGCGCGCGAAGGGTTAATAACCGAGAGGGACTTGGTTGGGAACGTATCGATTTTGATAACGCAACCCGGAAGACGGGTCCAAACTATTCCGCGCGCCGTCGCGTCCTCTTTTCACGTCGCGTTGTCTTTGCTAAATCTGCCTATTGCTTGTTGCACGTATTACCTCCTACGCGTGCAACAAATTTTCATGTTGCAGAAAGTGGAAGTCGCTGCTACTTTTTGCAACATGAGCGTTTTTAAAAGTGGTAATACGCGCAACAAACAATCTCAACTTGCAATGAAACATTGTAGCGCGCCATTATTGCACGAAATTTCCGTATTACTTGCCCCATATAAAGATAGGTTTGAAGACAATTTAAAAAAAGGAACGTGTTGTCGCAACAAACTGTTGGGTTGAAAATCTACAACATTGTCAAAAATAGTCTTTAAAAGTCAAGTCAGGTGAAGACTGGAGAATGTTTAGCTGTATATCGGTCAATTGGGAACGATAAAGGAAGTAGATATCTCATCTTCAAACTAGTAGCCTGTAGGTTTGCTAATTCGACCTTTCTTCGTGTATTTGCTAGCTTCGTGTCATTTACAAAAAGTTAACTTGTTTTTTTCTCAGATTATGGAAGTCGAAAGCCTGCTGGTGCTGGAAGGACGATAAGAGATTTGTCAACATCTCGGTCGAGAAGTCGCACTGGAAGAAGCAGTAAGTCTCCAAGGATACCGTTACCTCAAAGCTACAAAGATCAAGGTTTGTTGCCACAATTAGATTGTCTAACTTGTGATTAATTTGGTTGTTGATTTTGAAAGTACGGTCATACATTCCTAAAGACTGGTTTTCAGATCTGCACGAAATTCATTACATGAAATTCTGTAATTTAATTTCAAAAAAATGTGACCAATAAGAGTTAAAGTTGAAATTCAAAGCCATTTCCAATATTTGAGACCTTTCGAAAGTGACAAACTCTCCAGGCGGCCGCCTCTTTAGCATTACAGGTGCTGTAAACTACAGTTCTGTTACGTCCAGGCTCAACCATTTTTCTGTAATTAGGAAGTTCAAAACCGCAGCACTGTATATAACTTGTATTTTTTGCTTCCTGAATAAACTATCTTGTCATGTTTATGTAACGTTTTATTATGTTATGTTATGTTATGTCATGTTAAGTCATGTGATGTTTTTGTTTTCTTTTCAGAGTCGACTGAGGAGGATTCTTCCCCCGAACGTCCCGCTCGCCGCGGCGTAACGTTTCGCGACACGGTAGAAACGTTTCCTGTTTCCGGAAGAATGGACCGACTAAGACGACTGCTGTACGAGGAGGCTGAGGAACAGCGGAAACAACACACCAAAGCCATGCGCAAGACTTACCGCGACCAGTTAAGAGAAATACAACAGCAACAAGAAAAAGAGAAAGCTCCGCAACAGAAACGAAAAATGCCGGTGAGCACAATGCCCCAACCTCGTCCCGTTCTGCTGTCAAAATGGCGGGGCGGGCATAGAATATCCCTGGGAAAGGCTTCTAATTCGTGGGGTATTTTGTCAATGGAATGACATTTTCCTGCCTTTTTTCTTCAAAATCTGATTTGTTGATTGCAATTTTTCTAGTGTTATGATTGGCGCAGAAAAATAGGCAGTCTGACAAGTAAGTTATAACTGTTCATTTATAGCTGCCTGCCAATGTTCCCAAGAAGAAGCCAAAGAAGAAGAGTCCAGTGAAAAAGCGCGGGAGGCTGGAAGCTGTTTACCGTTCGCAGGTCAGAAAATCCCGGCCTGTGAGAAAGACTGAGCCTCCAGTAAAGGGAAGGAAGAGAAGCGCTTCTGCGAGTCCTGTTCTGACCAGAAGGAGAAGTGGAAGCCCGGGTTAGTGAGCTCAGAATTTTCTCGGCACGTGTGTTGTTTTGTTTATCAACAGTTGAACCTTCCGTGAGCGACCACCCAAAATGCAAAGCCAAGATGGTCCCTCGCGGGAGGTGGTCGCTTACGAGAAGTCAGACCACAGGGGTCTTAACTTTGAATCATATGAACCTGTAGTAATTTCAATGTACAGAGCACCTATCAGACCACAGGGGTCTTAACTTTGAATCATATGAACCTGTAGTAATTTCAATGTACAGAGCACCTATTACCGCAAAATGTTGTTTCATATTGACGTTTTGACGCAAGGGACAAAATTTTCGTTTCATTGGACTTACACTGTAACACATTATTCAATTTGCGTCTGTATAGTGACATCGAAATCTGATGAAATATAGGCGAGTGGTCGCTTACCAGGGGTTAAAAACAATAGAAAAATTCAAATCACCAGCGTTGAAAGTGGTCGTGGTCACTAAGGAGAGGTTTGGACTATAGTGATTTGACTGGAAGACATTTGGTATTTTGGAAATGTGGTCGCTTAGGAGAGGTGGTCGCTTAGGAGAGGTTTGGACTATAGTGATTTGACTGGAAGACATTTGGTATTTTGGAAAAGTGGTCGCTTAGGAGAGGTGGTCGCTTAGGAGAGGTTTGGACTATAGTGATTTGACTGGAAGACATTTGGTATTTTGGAAAAGAGGTCGCTTAGAAGAGGTGGTCGCTTAGGAGAGGTGGTCGCTTACAAGAGGTTTCGACTATAATGATTTGACTGGAAGTATAATTTGGTATTTTCGAAAAGTGGTCGCTCAGGAGAGGTGATCGCACATAGAGGTTTGGCTGTATTTATTTTTATACAATATACTAAATTTATTTGCCATACTACAATAACACATTAATATAAGAAGAATAGATGTAACAATGGCGAGGAGGCCTAAAAGAAACTATGAAGCTTATGTTAATTAGGCCTCCTCAGCTTTAGTTTTGTAAGATGACGTTAACAAAATAAGAACATGACGACGGATACATTAATACAAAATAAATGGAAAGTTACAAAATGAAAAGGAAAACTCAAAAAGATTAATTTGACCCATTTATATAAGATTACTAATATTTATTACAAATAAACGTCTTAATTGCTTTTTTAAAGGAGGCAGGGGAGGACGAGTTCACGATCTCATTAGATAAGGAGTTGTAAAATTTGGGTCCTTGGTAAAAAACGGAAAATTGTTTGATATTAGTCCGACAGAAAGGTACACGAAAAGCGTGGGAATTCCTCGTATTATATGAATGAATTTGTCTCTGTAAGGTAAATTTACAATAAAATTTTAAAGGAAGAGTACGGTTTTGATAGGAATACATGAATAAGCCAAGTGGTAATAGTTGTAATAGGTGTATGTCATGGTCACTACCGATGATCTATTAGAGTGCAGACGCAGAGCTGACGTCATGGAGTATTTATTTTGTTTCTTTATATACAAAAACGTGATTTAAAAACGGAAGCCAAATCGGCAGAACAAAAGTCAGAGTTTACAGGCGGTAATTCTGCGCAAATTCTGAACTACATTTCAATTCATATAAAAAAACACATTTCTGTCAATTGAGATAACAGAGTACTCTTGCCTCTTTTCAAACTAAAATCTCCTTTACAATGTCAAAAATATTCCAAGTTTTTATAGGTTTAAGTTTTCGAGGGTCAATTTTCTCCACGGGGGACAAGAATTGGTTTGACTTTGCTGGAGTTTCGAGTTATTGAGGGTTCATGAAATCGTGGGTAAAATAACAGTGGTCGAGTACAGCAAATCCAAGGAAAACGACTTTTGGTTCGAGTCACTGTAGTTTCAGTGACTTTTACCAAGTAGTAATCAGAGGTTAATCAGTGCATTCAACATGAAGTAGCACAGAAGTAGATTAGAATGAGTTCTTCTTCGTCGAACGCTACATACTAATAAAATACAAATGTAGCCTGCGAGAACATTTTAAACTTAAACAGCTGACATATTCTCTTAATGCTTATTTTCAACGTGTTCGTTCCCAGATCACCCGGACATATTACTCCCCGCCATGTTAGAAGAGTTCCCTTTTCTGCATGTCTCGCCCCAGACCGCACACAGCATGTGGCAGAAGCAGACTCGGCATCTGAGCTCTGCTCTCAAATTAGGCACTGAAGCCAGGAAAACTAAGACTCAGAGAAAGATCGAAGAAGCTGAACGACGGCAAGAGGCTCTAGTGGGGATACTAAAGAAAGATTTGGATCATAATCTCAGAATGGTGAGTTTCATCCTCGGAGACCCGGGGGCAGTTAGTCGGGGCGGAACGAGGTAAAAAAAAACTGGCAAAAATCGGCGCGACGAAACTGAGTTTTCCTTCGCCCGTTCCAAATAACTTTCATCGCATCGATTTTTGCCAGTTTTTTTATCTCGTTCCGCTCCGACTGGGTCTCTGACTGGCCCTTGGGTCTCCGAGGAAGGGTGAGCTTTTGCTGCATGCAGACATTATTTATTATTAACGAAATATGTTAACAGCAATGGATGGGTTTACACTGTGGCATAAGTGACTTGTTTTTTTATCTTTAAGCCCTAGCCAAACAGGAACACAATTCAACGATGCGCTCTGACGAAACGTCAGGTTTTTAATCTTTTTATTGTGGCCAATTTACTTTATCAACTCGGTTGATAAAACCAAATTTGTAAGTTGGAAAATGACAAGTTGCGTTGACTTGCGCTGAGTGGCCAAACGGCCGAGTCCGTCGATAGATGATTCGCAAGTACACGCAAGTTTGGTCGGCCTAGTCCCGCGTGGTCATATTTGTAATTGGCCGCTTGACTTGCGTTGATTTGCGAGTACTTGTGTTTGGTGGCCAAACGGTGAAAAACTTGTACCTACTTGCGGACAAATTTGAGCTCGATTAAAGTGATCGCAAGTCAACGCAAGCCATCGCAAGTGCACGCAAGTCATGGCCAAACGGAGTCGCAAGAACTTGCGATAGCTTGCGACTGCGTTTGGACAGGACTTTACAAGACTTTTGCGTGCGTATATGTGAACCTATCTCATAAAACACTACATGCCTGTGATCTAAACTAACAGAGCGTTTGCACGTGACGTCACGGCGGCCATATTGGGTGTCCCAAAACAATGAAATGGCGGCCATATTAGTGTCCTAAACGAATCTTATGGTACTTTAGCTCATTCTTATTCAAACATATCTTGTTGTTTTAGCACTCTAACATGGCCACAGATCACGTGAGTGAAAACACTCTATTCGTTGTTTTTCAGCGAGAAAAGCAGGAGCGGGAACAGCAGCAGCGTACAATCCGAAGCAAACTGAGAGACAAACGACAAACATCTGCGCGTGCGCGACGCTACTACGATGAATATGCACTGCGCATGCGCGCTAGGATGTTAAAACGCCGTACACGGGAAGAACAGGTAAGGCAAATGAAATAACGAGAATTTAGTTTTTAATAACAGCCATATATTTTTGCCAGACTTGCATGAAGTACTAAAATGTAATTTCAGTAAACTCAATTTAACAAAATCAAAAATTTTAAAAAATACTCAGAATAGGTAAAAACTGAGTAGTTTATATGACTTTTTAACCCTTTCACTCCCAGAGTCAATTATAAAGACTTGTAGTGTAGTTCTAACTTTTGAGTCTGTTTAACCCTTTCGCTCCCAGAGTCAATTATGAAGACATGTGGTGTAGTTCTAACTTTTGAGTCTGTGGACGAAATCCTATGGTGTGACCATTTAATGAAACCTCTTAGGCAGCACTTTTGCATGATACCATTTGTTTTTCAGTATTTCATAAAATGAAATTTGGGAAATTTTGCTTTAATTTTGATTTTTGGCACTCTTGCGAGTTTGTTGTTAAGAGGGTAAGAAAAAGTAATAAAAAGAAATGCGTATTTCCTTGTTTCAATCTTGTCCGGTTTTGAGAGTGAGAGAGTTAATTTAAACATGTTTCAACGCTGAAGATTTTCATTCTTCTGTTTAGATTTTCAAGAAGTTGTTCGAGGATGGTTTGGATATCCAGAAACAACGTATACGGGAACTAAGAGAGTACGCTAAGGAAAAGAGGGAAGCGCTGGCTCAGAGACAACAAAATGAAATCGAGTCACTGGAGAACTTGTATCCTTTAGCACGTGTGGGTTACTCTGACCGATTTTTGATTTTTAGGTTTAAATCTGTTACTGCGCGTGGATATGGGGTATTTCATATTTGAAATGGGTCGTGTTTACTGGACTGTCAAACCAACGTTACCTTAAAACAACTATGTCAACATTCTATTTATTTCTTTTAAAAGATACATTTGCATGTGATGGATTCCCGAAAAGTAATGGTCCAGTTTTGTTAAAAATTACTCTGCTAGTGCACTTAAACTATACACAAGTGTTTTTGACTACGAATGGCCAGGATGGGCAAGGTTGCGACTTGAAATCGCTTTCTTTTATGTGTCGCGGAAAAAGCGTTTGGTGACTAGTCCAGCGTGCTCTAACCAATCACACACAAGAAACGTTTAATTTTTTTTCGTCCAATCAGAGTCAATCTAAAACTAATCGTTACTTGGCTTACGCGCGTTTTCCGCGCTTGGCACCAGATTCATGTTTCGGGATCTTGTTTTCCCGCCCTCAGGGCACCAGATTCATGTTTTCCCGGCCTCAGGGACCTGATTCATGCCCCCCCCCACCCATGGCACCAGATTCATATTTTCCCGCCCTCAGGGCACCTGATTCATGCCCCCCCCCCCTCCCGCCTCATGGCACCAGATTCATGTTTTTCCGCCCTCAGGGCACCTGATTCATGCCCCCCCCTCCCGCCTCATGGCACCAGATTCATGTTTTTCCGCCCTCAGGGCACCTGATTCATGTGTCCCCCCCCCCCCTTAAGGCACCAGATTCATGTTTTCCCGCGCTCAGGACATCATATTGATATTATCCCGCCCTCAGGGAACCAGATTCATGTTTTCTCGCCCTCAGGGCAACGGATTCATATTTTTTTCGCCCTCGGGGCAGCAGATTCATGTTTTCCCGCCCTCAGGGCAACATATTCATGTTTTCCCGCCCTCAGGACACCAGATTCATGTTTTCCCGCGCTTGGCACCAGATTAATGTTTTACGAGGTTGGTTTTCCCGCACTTGGCACCGGCTCATTCAACAAGTTTTACCGGCTCTGTGTTATTGAGTGTTGGCCACAATCTTTAGAGGACCGTCCAGTATTGATAGGTTGATTATCCTGTTGAATGTCGTATTTTCCTTGATGTACCCTAGTTATCGTGACCAGTTCGCTATGCTGGCTGAAGGTATCGCCCGTGAGAGGTTTGAAATGGAAGTGCGTGAAAAGGCGCAGGACAAGGTGAGATATTTTACAGACATTTCTCTTTAATATTTACGTCACATAGAGTGTTTACCATTTACAGTGGGAAACCGGTTGGTCCACGGTTTGTGCAAATGGTACGCAAATCTCCAGAAAGGGAAATCCGTTCGAAATTAGCATGTCCCATTTGCCATTGACGCCAGAAACGAACTGATTAGCCAAGCTTGCGGATTAAAACTGGCGCAGGGGCAGGAACTGGTAGTTAAAATCAAATGGTACACACATTTCGATTCCGATATATTCCGGTTGGTAATTTTGGACTACCTTTCATTTTCCGATCGGACAAACCAAAGCAACCTTTCCATTTACATTCCAACCGAAATTTCCGGATTTTTTGGGAAATGGGTAAATACTCATAGTCGCCAACGCAGCCGTTTTTAGGGTCGTCACGCAACGTTCCTTTATGGAGAGGAGCGTTGCGTTACCACCCTAAAAACGGGTCACGGAGTTCAATGTCATTCAAAATTAACCTTCAAACATTCAAAATTGATTGAATTATATGTAATTATTTACCAGGGAGGTTCAGCTCAGAAATAATGTTGTTGAACTTTGTTGTGGCTCGTTGATCGATCACTGACATCATGAAAAATTGTTGACCAGAGCTGGATGTTTGCATGTTGTGCGTCGATAAAGAAAAAGATAACAAATATGGAGTATTTTCACTCACATAAGGCCCGTTTACACATGCGATTTTTGTCGCGCTCTCCAATGCAACTTTTGTCGCAAGTGTAAACTAGCGGCGATTTCCTGTGCGATTCGGGTGCGACATTTGCTTTGATTTGCTGTGATTTCCCAAAAATCGACGCCAAGTTGCATCAGGTTTCGAACATGTTCGAAACCTCTGCGATACCGCGCGACAAATCGCGCCCAAATCGCACTGAAATCGCCGTCCGTTTACACATGCGATTTGAAGATGCAACTTGCGCGCGATAAAAATTGCATCGACGAAGGCGACAAAAATTGCGCAAAAATCGCCTGTGTAAACGGGCCTTTATAGAGTGTTTTCACTCACGTGACCGGCGGCCATATTGGAGTGCTAAAACAATAGGAAATGTTTGAATAAGAATGGAGCTAAAGTCCCATAGGATTTGTTTAGGACACTAATATGCCCGCCTTTTCATTGTTTGGAGACGCCAATATGGCCGCCGTGACGTCACGTGCAAACGCTCGATAGAATACGTAAACTGACGTAACTGCATTGGGGGGGGGGGGGGGGCGGGGGGGGTGCGTTACTTTCGGAATTCTGCGGATTTTCTCTGCAAACTTCACAAACAAAGGTAATTGGAGGGAGAGAGGGGAAGGGAGGCGTTTTTCAGCCGTCTTAGTTTTTTTTATTGTTAGCTACATCTCTCTCGACCTCTCTCTATTTCACTCAGGTGGTGCGTCAAATGCGAAACGAGTTACGTCACAAGCTGGAGCATGACGTTACAGAATTCCAAGAAAACCTACAGCGCGACGAGGATTCTGCGTACTTTAGACAACTGGAAGCCGATAGATTGCGAGGAAAATTTCAACTTGCAACTCGCAACGCTTTCTATTAGAAACATCTCATGAAATATTTATATATTGAAAGAGAAAGTTAGATTATCTTAATATATATGGACAGGCGTCCTAGAATATTGGGGGATGCAAGAGCACCCAGGCCGTGTTTAAAGGTTTTTTTCGTCAACCATAATTGCCTCGCTTTCCAAAAGTCCCTGTTATTTGTCGAGTACTGTTCCATAATATCAAGTCGTTATTGCTGGGTTACTGCGGCAGTATTTCGAGCTTCTGTAGTCATGATCAATCGTTAGTTACAACTTCGCCTCTCGGGAAATCAAAATGGGGTTTAGGTTCACTGCATGTCTTAGATACAACCGCGATATAACGAGTTCATTTCAGTGAGTGCTTTGACTGAGATAAGTGAGTTGCCAATTACGTGTTGTAAGATATTGAAAATCTAACAGCGCCGACACAAAGTACTGCTCAATAGCTTTCATTTGAATGGTCACGCTTGAGGGTTTCATCCACAGACTCAAAAGTTAGAACCACCTTGTACAGCATAGTAAACAGCACCACAGGAAAGTACTGCTCAATAGCTTTCATTTGAATGGTCACACTTGAGGGTTTCATCCACAGACTCAAAAGTTAGAACCACCTGTACAGACAAAGCACGAGTTACTACATCGCATGACCTGGGTGGGGAGTGACTGAAAGGGTCAAAGAACATCGTTTATCGTTTATTATTTAGGTTGTGAATGAAGAAGGGGGAGGGTGGGGAGGGAGGACTCAATGGACTTAATAGAGAGAAGAGCTACCATAGGATTTAAGGTAGCATAGATTAAGGTCCGGACATACGGTAGAACATCGCTCGCGATTTTCAAAATGTAGCACGTTTCCATGCGATATATTGTTGCGCGCATTTATCCAAACATACTCTACTTGAGTAATGGTCATGCAATGTATATTGCCCGGGTATCACGAGTTCTTTCATTTATCCCTGCACGGCTTGAATTCTACTGCGCGTTTACGGCATGAAGCAGCTGTGAAACTGACGGGCGTTATACTGGTGGATAATACAAGTAACATGTGTTATATCGAGGGCGTTCATTATATAGGGTGTTTCTTGGTGTTGCGGAAGCCATTGTTGGTTAGCTTTTGTGTTGTGGTGTGGGTATTGTTCAGTGTCTTTTGAATCTTTTGTTTTACGTCATTTGGTGATCACACCATCCGCAACACCAAGAAACTACCATTATATCGCGGTTGTAACAGACTCAAACACAGTCGTTATTTATTTGATTTTAAGGAGCGAGGGGCTTGAAGGGAGGCACGCGGGGTGTTATAGGATACATTCACTAGTTCCCAATCTCCTCTCGTCCTGGAACCATAACGAGACTGCGGTTAAAACATTCAACAGTACTGACGTACTATCCGTTGTCATTTCTTGTTTCTTGTCAGGGGTGGATATCCTAAAAGAACACTATAACTAATAAAGGGAAGATATGACGTGCGTCAACTTGTATTTTATTGAGTCTACTGCGCATGTGTGCATAGACACTGTGCTGTCGACGGTGTCACTGGGAGTTTGTTAATGTGAAGTTTGTTAACCGGAAGTTTGTTACCGTACGTTTGTTAGTAGGAAGTCGTAAACAATAGAACCGCCAACGGAAATTTCCCGCTTCACGTACCGTTGGTTTGGAAATCAAATGATAACGCAGTGCTGTATTTGAGATTTATTATATTGCAGGCCGCTTTGCACAATGATTATTTTTCGTTATTTCTAACCGACTACTTTCAGTATTGCAAAGCCATTCGAGTCCAGTTTTTCGCTGCAGATGCTCCTTTGACATGTCGGGAATTTCCTTTACTTTCTCTTCTTGCCTTGGAACCCTACGAATTTATTTACAATAAGAAACTGATAAGAATAAAGGATATATGGTATCCTGAATAATCAAGGTATCAGTACGTGTTATTAACTGAAGAGAAAGAGACTGATAAAACAAAGACCCTGAATATAATGTAAAGTTCGAGAAAGCATCTTTTCCTTTTCTTTCAGCTTGACATGAAAAATGGGGCAGTGTGCAGCTATTACAAGTTCTTAGATTAGCTGAGAAAACAGAACAAACAACACAACTATGGGTAGTTTCTTGGTGTTGCGGATGGTGTGATCACCAAATGACATAAAACAAAAGATTCAAAAGACACTGAACAATACCCACACCACAACACAAAAGCTAACCAGCAATGGCTTCCGCAACACCAAGAAACACCCCAACTATGGGCCCTAGCCCTGGAAACAATAGAGCTGCGTGATACCCAGGTCCAATGAAATTAGAGGTTCTAAAGAGATGCGTGGTATCTGTGAAAAATGGTATTAAAATAACTGCCCATTAATATGATAATAATTCGCAACTCTAACTTCTCCAACCTTTTTTTCAAATTTTGTCCTCTACTGGTATTTTTAAAACTCCTTTGAAGAATAATGTAATAATTCTGTATAAAGGAGTTCGTCGTTGACGTCGCTCTTTACATCTTGAAAGTTTGACATTCATTCAGTAACATACATTAACATTACAAAATTCATATGTATGTTTTACTTCACGTCAAGTTTGAAAGAAAATTTTAGGAACTTTCGGTACATAACAATTTAGATCGATACCTTTAATAGTCGAAAACATTTCAATCAAAAACAATGTAATCTTCATCCCTTTAATTTTGGACCTCAACCAGCTTAACCGACGAAGATCCTGTGGTATAAAATTTAATCGTCATAATGCTACTTTTTACACGGTCCATCTTAAAAGCTGTGATTCCGTGTAGGAGGATTCGTTTTATACTTACTGCGGCATTGTCCCACTGTTCCTGATCCCACGTGTCCCTCTGGGCATAAGCATCTGTAGTCGCCGTCCACTAAACCACAGACACACCTTGCTGTTGGATCGCACTTGTAAGGACATTTGTCAATGGTTACTGGCTGATATGTTGGTGGTTTTTCTGAAAGAAATGAACAAAAACGTCCAGCCATCTAATATGACATAATGTCACGTGACACGATCCATCACATGGCATATTGCAAAAAATGCTAAACATTTTTATCCTGATAAGTAAAGAAAGATGGGAAATGTTAAGCTCGGTAATGATAGGTATCTTTTTTTACACAAAATTACATTATGTTTTCTGGTTTTAGTTGGTTTAATATGAAGAGTAAAATAATGAGTCGCGGATGAATGAGCGGAAAACATAAGGGGAATCTTTGTTTACCATTTTTGCCTCATGAGCATATGTGCCTCGTTCTCTAACTTACCTATAAAAAAATCAACTCTGAATATTGAAACGGCATAGCACAATTAGCTTTCTCTGAAAATTTGAGCTTGATATACTAGATACACTTCATGCAATTCTGTATTAAAAACTAAAAATTTTACAAAGAATACGAATGTATGGCTCAAGTTCAAGTTCAAGTTCATTTTATTCACACTTATTCAATTACAATAAACCAACATTAAGGAAATAAAAAAAGTGAGAACAGAGCTAAGTATACATTGAATTCAACATAACAAAACTACCACAGAGCAGTTGCAAGTGGGTGGAGACTATACAGTGCTTTTAGTAACTAGTTGTTATAAAAACTATTTAAATTAAATAATTCAATAAATAGAACTAAATAATAAATTAGAGTTGTTTAACATGCCTGACTGTCAAATAGAAAGAGTTTGTATTCTTTTGGCACTCATTGGCACTTTTGCCACTTTTGCCACCCAACAGTTTTGCAGTTTTTGATAGCAGATATTTCCTTAAATATTACATGAAAAAAGCTGAAAATTGCATATATTACTAAGTTTAACAAGCTCTTTCAACTTTTGAAGTCAATTCGTATTTAGCACGATGCCTTCTCTATGCAGATTCATATGTTAATGAAACAAAATGTAAACAATGACGTCAGCAAAGATTCCCCTATACATTGTATTCCCAGTGAGATTGGACGTCAGCTCATATACAGGCGCTTAAGGATGCTGCTATCAGTCCATTTTGATCTCACTGTTACCCACCCAACGCATGATATGTGAAGTGAAATGAAGGAACTGGCAAGGCCAAGCCCCACACCGGGGCCTGCGTCCCCTACTCTTTTCGAACAATGAAGGGCAAGCAAATTCCGAGCTATACGACCTTGAATTCTGTTGATCAGACGACAGGTGTTTGCTTGCATCATTTTTCTGTTTCACTATAAAGTGCTTTAAAATATTAAACCGCCAATTCCACTGCAAGTCAGCCGTACAGTTGCTGGTCATTTTAATTCATCTGGTTGTTCCGACCTGTGGCATCAATAACGTTATATATTAAGGAGAATTGGAATTAAAATTTGAATTGTATACCGTGCTTACCTCCCTTAACGTGCATTGAAAGTTTTTCTAACTGGGCGAAGGTTTCCAAGAAAAATACGTGATTGACTCGATCCTTATCTTCACTGATGAGCTTTGGAAGGTTGTTTTTGTCAGCCATTAGACTGATACCAATGACAAAGACCTCCACGTTCGCCTCTTGCAGTTTCTGGGCAATTGGAATAGGATTCGGGTCTGCCCAGGGATAATTCCAATACCCATCTGTGAGAAGAATAACTACCGTTTTGACCATACTAATCGGTCTCTTGTGAGCGCTGTGTACACCAAGGCAGACTTGGTAGGCCAGTTGGAAGGCATCCTTCATGTTGGTCAGCCAGCCATTGATGCTAAGAGGCATTCGTTTCAACTTTTCTTTTAATGTGCACTTGTTCTTGGCCGAAGCGGGATTGGACACTTGGTCTATATAACGGCTTGCTGTTGTTCCAAACGGAATCACCTCAACACGGGTATCGTCCTTGTTGACACTTAGCATGTTCAAAAAGTTGGTAACGAATTGCTTTTCCACATCAAATTCTCTGTGCCATAAACTGCCGGAGGTGTCGAGCAGGAACAGTATATCGTATGGTCTGTAGTCACCCACAACTTCATTTCTCATGATCAGCTTTGTGAATTCTCTTTTGGCTTTTTCAAGGTCACTTGATAACGCAAACGGACAAGTCGCCAGAAGAAAAGCTGAAAGTAAGAGAATAACTTCCATTTTGTTCATAGTTAGGGAATTGCTCGGAGAGCATTTGTGACAATTCAAAACGTGAAGATGTTTTGAGGAGGTCAGAGTTTTGATAAATTGATAAATATGAGATACAGATGGTGTCGGTTTGGCAGCTGAGTAAAGGGGAAGAAATTTACCCATAAAGAAGCAAATAAGAACTGCTGAGATAACTGAAATATTGACATAGTTTATACAATTGTATACACGCCTTTGTTCCTAGATTGTACTGAGCCTAATGAACTTATCTTGCAAAATGTTAAACCCTAGATTACATTGGAAACTTTACATGAAACGTTCAAATACTGACCACAGTTTTGAAAGCAATAAGCGTAATTTTCATGACCACGAATCAACAACAGCTCAGGTGTGAAAAAACTCCGGACATTGCTAATTATGTCTAAACAACAATGTATACAAAATTAAATGTAACTTTTGTCACTATGCTGAGTTAATCAGGTGTTCAAATAACTATCGCAAAGAGCAGTCGTGAAATTCAAACAATAATGATATAATAATATAAGCTGTATTTAAACTGGAATGATCTGTTACAATTTCACATCCGTGAAGTCCAAAATTATGACAAATTGTTTAAACTAATAGTTGCAATATCATTTCCTTTTGCTATTAAAGTAATAACTTAGAAATTTTTAAACACCACTAATCCTATGAAATTGTAAAAGCTTTGAGATCGTGAGCTATAAATTTGATTGATTATAATGATTTCAAAAAAAGCTCTTGGGGAACCAATCGTGGCTTAATTTTTCCAACTTTTCAAACAACGAATATTTCCGGACTATTCAGACTTTGAGATTGACTAAGGGCCCGTCCACACGTATCCGGATATTATTGAATATTCGCGTCCACACGTAGCGTATTCGCGTCCACAAGTAGCGTATTCGAAACCCTGGGCTCCTCTTTAAGTGTTGTCAACAGAGCATGCGCCGAAAAGGCGAAGTTCAAAGCCAAGTTTAACTGTAAATACGTTATAAGACTTGAAATAAATCCAAGTAGAAGTGAAGCGATAACATTTCAGTCGGCCATGTTGAATGTTCGCGCGGTTAAAGACTGGATCCGATAATGTTACGTCAGGTTACTCTCAAATAAAGTAAGGACCACTTGGATAACCAGCACGGCGAAGTGAAGCCAGATCTTGGTGTAGATCAGGATCAGAGGTATTTAATCTTTTTGTTTGAATCATTTTATATCTTGCAACCGTTTTGTTCCATTTTTACTTAACTCTTTGCAGCCCCTAATGAAGGTTAGTTTTGCCCAACTCGTGTTGAAAAATATTTCACTCGTTCGCTGCGCTCACTCGTGAAATATTTTTCAACACTCGAAGAGAAATTTCGTATCTTCGCGCGGCCATGTAATATTCTCTATTTGTTATATAGCTGGAGTTTTTGTCAATACAACGCGCGCGTTGATTAGTTGATTCATCGTCACATGACATCTAACAAACAAACTGTTTCTCGCCAATTGTGCTAAGCGGGCAATATTTGCGAAAGCGGGCAACAATTTTGACGTCAGAGGGTAACATTGCACTGTTGCCCGCTAGCGCACGTGATCAGACCGTGACAAAAGGTGGCATGATTATGATGGCTCGAGTGCTTGTGTTGTGTTTTTTTATGTGTTGCTATATAACAAATCACTTAATGACTGATCCCTCGGGATCAGTCATTAATTTTGTTTCCCTCAAATCTCGAGACGAGATTCTCGGGAAACAAAATTCACTGTTTCCCTCGGGACCAGTCATTAAGTGTTTAATATTTGCACTCGTTTTGATGCGTATTTGCACTCTAGAATGCTATGTCGAATAATAATAAACACTTAATGACTAGTCGCGAGGGAAACAGTGAATTTTGTTTCCCGAGAATTTCGATGAAACACAACACAGTTTGAAAAACGCGCCGAGTGCTCGAGGTAAACATCAATCGCATCATAATCATCCCACCTTTTGTCACGGTCTGATCACGTGCGCTAGCGAGCAACATGTTGCCCGCTCATGGACGTTTGGCGGGAAACAGTTTGTTTGTTAGATGTCATGTGACCATGAAACAACCAATGAACGCGCGCGTTGCAATGAGAAAAACTCCAGCTATGTAACACCGTTTCATTTTAGCACTCGTTTTTGCGCGTAGTCGTGTCGAATAATAAATGCAAATATTCTTTTTTACATTTATACACTGTACACTGTTAGCAAAAAAGAATTGCAAATATGCGCTGATTTTCTTTAAACCGTGAAATAGTTACTAAGCTAGTAGACATTAGTAGGCACTATTAGACACTAATTCCATTGTTTTCTTTTGTTTAGTTTTTACTTATTTTGGCTAATTTTGATTAATTGCTAGCCGACTGTTTCACGGTCAAAGTAAAATCACTCTGAGATGAGCATTTTTCAACTTTGCTCTCTAAAGTAAGGGCCTGGTCGCACTAAAGTCAAAAACAATCGAGGAAAACAAAAGAAACCGCTCCGATGGGACACGCTTTGGGAAATGTTTTTGTTTTTATGTCATTTTGCACGGACTAATTTTTGTTTTTGACCGTAGTGCGACCAGGCCCTAAGACAGGCAATGGCGGAAAAACCCAAACTCTACTCGATAAAACGTTCAAATTAATCGCACGATTGACTAAACGTCCATTATGTTCGACACAAAGTCACTCACAATAATTTATTATGTCAATCAACCTGTGAGAAGCCGTGAACGTTTTTTGCAATCTGTCATCGGTTCCATGCCGACAAATTGAACCAATCAAGTGATGGAAAGTCATAGCACGTGCGCACGTGATTAAGGACGATAGCTCATATAAACTGCAGCGTACTTTGAATATTCACATACGCTCTTTGACAACAGCTAGAAGCTCTGCATTTTACGGATAGAAGACTGCATCGAATTTTAGCAAAATGTCTGGACGTGGAAAAGCAGCAAAAGGTGGTAAAAGCTCAAGCAAAACCAGGTCTATGCGAGCCGGTCTGCAGTTTCCAGTTGGACGTATCCACCGCTTTCTCCGAAAAGGTTTGCTCTTTATTAATTTGCGTAAAACTTTTTAACAAGCACGCGGGCGTTCGCTGTGGCAATTTGAATTCTAAACTATGCGTTTGTTTGGGGCAAGACTTCAGTAAAAACCTAATTAAAAGTAAACTATTGCCCCTTCAGTGGCTGTTGAAATTTTTCTCTTACTAGCAACGGCAGCATGCTACTGTTACGTGGAAACTATCAAGAGTTGCAGCTAGACTTTAATTATGTGGTTAAAGCAACTGAGTCTCGACTCCCGACCGTATTCCAATGAAAGCCGTACAAAAAAAAAAAAACTTTTCCTTTGCGCTGTTCGTGTGTTAGCTTTTCTTAATTTAATTGTATTTTTTTTTGTTGAAACAGTTAGTATTTCTCTCCGTTTCAGGAAATTACGCTGAGCGTGTTGGCGGGGGAGCGCCTGTATACCTTGCGGCAGTGCTGGAATACCTTACCGCAGAAGTATTAGAACTCGCGGGAAACGCTGCTCGGGACAACAAGAAAAGTCGTATAATCCCACGCCATTTGCAGCTTGCTGTGCGAAACGACGAAGAACTAAATCAGCTTTTACAACACGTGACCTTTGCAGAAGGTGGTGTACTTCCTAATATCCAAGCTGTACTGCTTCCTAAGAAAACTGGATCAAAATCTGGAGGTTCAAAGATGGGGGGAAATTCGAGCCAGAGCCAGGAATACTGAGACGATGGTAAAAACATTCTTGGTTAGCGATTGCCCATAATTGGTGGTTTGCACGTCAGCCATGTTGGGTTAGAACAATGAAATAGGCCTTATTCACGGTAGGCGCCATGTTGGTTTTTATATTCTTATACAAATTTACCACGTGATTTCTGAGGGGGCAAACAACTCAAACTTCGGAGATTTCAAACCAGTTGTTTATTATGCTTGATATTTTCTCGAAGCTAACGCATTTTTTACAGTGTTACTGTAGTTAATATACTTTAAGTTATTTTCGTCGCTTTAGTAACAAGTAAACAGTTTTGCGTAGTTATACAAGTCAGATATAGAGCAACCATTCCATAACTGCCAACTATCTAGCTCTCAAATATGATTTTTACAAGGATACTTCACTGTTAAAAAAGAACCAATCTTCAGAAAATTGTTCTTTTATCCATTGCCCCCTGGCCGAGCACATGGCTAATTTGCATCATAATGTTGCCACCAACATGGCGGCTATTGTGAATAACGCCTATTGTCATCCTTTGGTAACAACTCTATATTTATGCAAACAGTTTCTATTGTTTTCTTCCCCGAACATGGCCGACGTACAAACCACCAATTTGCAGAGACAATAGCCCAATTTACAATTGTCTGCTAAGAGACCTGGCCTATGAGTGAAAAGTAAGTTGATTTGTGTTCAGGACTCCAGCCTTACTTTCACTCAAAGGCCGGGTGCTGAGCACACAACTGCAAAATAGTCTATTAAATTTAAGTTGATCGTCGGAAAATAAGGAAGCTTGGAAATGTTGTGTGACATAATAAGTTTTGCTGCTTTTATTGATACCAGTGATATTCTGTATTTTGGCTGTGCTATTATCATTCAGAGTGTATTTAAAACTTAATTCTTTAAAAAAAACATTTTCAGTAATTATCATTTTAAGTTAATTGTATTTTGTATTGTTTAATCTAAAGTGATTTCACAAAACACATAAAATGAATTCCGACTTGGTTGATTTCACATTCTTGAAAGCAAAACAGTAACCTTTTTCTAAGATTTAAATAACAGGAAATAATGAAGTGTTGAATTGAATCCTATATATTGGAATTGTTTAGCATCCATTTCACGGGTCAAATGAATTAACCGAGTTTATAGTGTGCAGCTACTTTATGATATTAAAGGGAAACAAAGGAGAAATGTAGGAGAGTTCCTAATAAATATATCTCGCCTTTGTGCTAACCATCAATTTTATGGTTTGTGAAATCACTTGTAAAAGAAATTATTTGAGAAACCTAACCTTTCGCCTTCTGTAAATATTCAACAAGTTGTAAATAAAATTCTAATCAGTTGCTTACGCATTGTGGTATTTCTCCTGATTTCTTTTCTAGAAAATGTTTGCTTCTCCGTATAGTTTTTTGGCGTGCGTGGCGCGTTTGTTTATTTTGATGACGTCACGAAAATAAAGCGGTTTTGACGGTAGCTGAAACGTATTACATTGCGCGTTTCACACAGCAATTTTTTATAAAACTGGCAATTTGGTAGGTAATTCCTTGGTTCGCCATCATTTTTGACACCGATTAAATAACCTTCAAGACGTCGGTCTGCAGTTTTTTCTTTCACGCAAATAACCTCCACAACACTGTTAATATTTAAAGGCCCACTGTCACCCACAATGCATTGCGAATTTAACGCAGTCGAAAATTCCCCGAATTCACGAGCGAGCTCGTCATTTGAAAACAAAAACAAACGACCGCAAAGCCGAATGGGTGATGGTGGGCCTTTAAGTTAAAAATAGAAAGATTCTTGTAGCCTTGAGAATACAAATCCGTGAATGTAAGCCGTTTTTCATTCTTGCCTCTGATGCTTGATCTTGAAATCCTCGAAAAATTCTTCTCAGAAGAGCTACTATTCGGCTGCAAATAATGTCATGGGCTATATGGGGATGCTCCGCCCGAAAGGGGTACCTTCTTGAGGATGGAGGTATATGAAAGGGTAGCGAAAACACGAGTTGAAGCATAAAAAAGGTAGGGAAAACTGTCTTTTAAGTATTATAAATAGGGCCGTTCAAAATATATCAAACAGATGCACGTATAGGCGATATGAAAGGGGTATCATTTTCAATGAAAGGTATATGAAAGGGGTACCATTTTCAATGAAAGGTATATGAAAGGGGTACCATTTTCAATGAAAGGTATTTGAAAGGGGTACCAATTGCAATGAAAGGTATATGAAAGGGGTACCAATTGCAATGAAAGGTATATGAAAGGTGGCGCCACGAAACGACGTCTGTTTTCTCAGGCTACCACTTGATAAGAATTTCAACATCTTTCAGTGTATTATACATTGTACTTCTTACGACTTCACCTTGTGCTTGTCATCTGGTCGTGCTGGTGAAGCTTGCGTGTCTCAATGACCCCAAGAGTAGCCTGCGTAGCTGGCGGTTTTTTGTTGTTGTCGCGCGCGATAAGCCGCGACGGTTTGTGAGCGGTGAAGCCGCTCGCGAATTATCGCGCGCGCCAACAAAAAACCGCCAGCTTCGTAGGCTACCCCAAGAGCTATGCCGGCTGGGGCCTGGCCCGCCTGGTAGGTTTAACCCTGCCGGATTGGTTGAGGGATAAATACCTGACAAACTGAGAACAGCACCTGGCACTCTTCCCGGTGGGGGGGGGAGGGGGGGGGGGGTACTCTACAAATATTTGGATGGGGGTGTGCCGCTGGGACTCCGAGACCCTTAACCTATACTAGACCATTTTAGCTGCATTTTGCAATTCTATCCTAGACTAAACACCGAAAAACCCTACCCTATCCTAGACCTATTCCAGACTCGCTATTTTCTCCTCCTTAAGGCATGGATCCTCGTGTAATATTGGGTTTTAATCATTTTTTCTAACTTTATTCAGCGACCCCTAATAATCTTACAATCATGCACTACGAAACAAAACCATTTTTGGATGATACCCTGTGTCTGTTGGGGTCACATGACCAGCCACGCCCTAAATTATGCAAAATTTGGAATTTTCAGATTACGGCATGAAAATTCAATTAAAATCTCCCGTTTTTCCTTCCTTAGTCTTCAATTTACAGAGTGATACGTCAAATTAAACGGGGAATTTCGTAAACTGTTATTGCTGCATAATTATTCATTGTTTTCCTCTAGTCCCATTCCCTCTCTAAAATTAAAACGTCATAGTTTACAGAAAACAAATAACTTTGGAAAACCCCAATTAGTTCCATAAACCCTGTACTAATAGTCATTGATAGAAAACAAATTAAGTAGAAAAATATTTTTCCAAAATCTCGTAAATTTGGATCGAAAAAAATTGCTAAAAATTGGGTGTGGCAAGTGACGTGACATAGCAAGTTCATTCATGAAAGCGAAATTTTTTTTTCAATAATTAAAAACCTCTTAGAAAGTTTAAAGTCAATAAGTCAAATATGTTTTAAAATAAACCACCCCCCTTTAAATCGAACAAGACTCATTCCTCAATTCACCCGAGTCGTTCACTATCACAGTTATTAGTTAAAGGGGCATTGTCACGCAGATTTTGCTATGTTGTGGTGAAAATACACTACATATATGACAAAGTACCTTTGCTCAAACATAAAATTGCTTTTAGAACACCAAGAAGATAATATCAAGTGATTTCTTCAAGGAAGAACAAACCATAATAAGTTTTTCTGCGATTTTTCCACGACACTTGGGAGGAACTTGAAAAAATTGGCCAATTTTTTCAAGTTGCAATCCATTTCCATCCTGGCCATCCGCAGCCAAAGATAGCGAATACTAGTTTCTGTGCACTGGTAGAGTACTTGTTAACAAAACTGGACCATTATTTTAAGGTTTCCATTGAAACAAATATGTTTTTTGGCTTTTCAAAGTGATACTAAAAATAGGTGACAGTGTCCCTTTAACAGGGGTCAGTGAAAATGCCGTACTGCCCGCCGTACCGATTTTTAAATGCCATTTACCAGTTAACCTTGTCCAGACTAAATTCTTCACGCAACTGATCAGTTTCGGGTAAAATGATACCCTATTCTAGACCAAAAATCTGTGATTACTATACCCTATCCCAGACTAAACTGCCTGAAAACCATACCCTTCACAGCGGCACATACCTATATAGCTCATATATGTGAGTACCCCCCCCCCCCCACCCCGGGGGGTACTCCAAGCCTGGGGGTTGGGCGCCGGGATAATCCCCCGACTCCTAAAAACCAATTGATTACAGAAACCGTATACATTCATAACATTTTATCAAATCTTGGGGCCGCTGTCTTACCTGACATGACGCACCTGTAGTGAGCGAAAGCTGAGAGGAAACCCAGAGCTGAATAGACCACTGGTGATCCTTGTTTACAATAGGCCCAAGTGAATTAAATTTATATTCTATAAATTAGCCAAGGAAAACAAGTCACTAATTAGGGTTGTTGGCAAGTCTAACACATTGAAGACGCGTCTATTCAATCAATAAAACAAAACACAAGTATTTTTATGTTAGGTTTAATGAAAATACTAAGTCGCTTTAAGATCAGTTCAACATAATGTTTCACATTTCTTACACTATTTTACGCGTCAACCTGGTTTTTATATGTCGGGAAAATCCCAGACGATCGTGGATTTCGCTGTTTCCCAACTGTCACAGATTTTGCTAGCTTATGAAAACACGAAATCGTAGACATCCCAGATGATTATCTCCTTGCCTGAGTTTAATAGACTAATTATCATCACTTTTATTTGCACTATTGTTCACATTTCGCACTTCGCACTGAAATTTGCTGTTAAGGATTAGGATTTTACAAGTAAATCATGCAGATGTAGATGATCTGAGATGGTCGGCGACAAATCGGGAGCGTTTCCATTTTCCCGACGCGTCCCAGATTTCTGCGATGATCGGCGATTTTCCCGACATAACGGCAAAATCTGGGACGGCTAACAGAACTGCTAACAGGTGATATAAATTATCACAAACGTCAGTCCGTAACAATGGCTTATATTTAATGATATTTCGGGCTCCCACTGTTTAAAAATACGGCCGACGAATTAACATCTCTAATTGTACTCTTCAAAAGGAACAAATAGAGGGCAATACATTTTTTATCGATCACTACGCACTGAGTAAAACACGATATTGTTAGCGATACAAGTCATTTCACCTCACACAGCGGGCCAGCCTACCTCAAAGTCTTGTCCAAAAATCACGATCGAGACGAGAATACAAATGTCACCCAGCATAGAATTCTAAGGTAGTACCACTTTCATTTATAAAAGTTGTTTTGGGAAAATGCCGTAGTTTTCACAAGGAGTTTGGCAGTTTTAACTATTTAAATACAGTGACCGCTCGATAGATGCCATGTTTGAATTTCTTATTTGAAAAAGATGACCTTGAGGGGAACTCGAGGGTCCGAAGGTGTGCAGAATCTTTCATTTAGAGCGTTTCGTATTCACGAGTTGGCTCACAGGAGCCTTTAATTCCATTTGGGATTTCATTTGTAAATTAAGATATGTCTACTGTTAATTTTTTTAACTCACCATCTATAGTAGCGAAAAGTTGCTCGACTTCGGAAGTTCAAACTTCAAAATTTGTACCCTTTTCTCCTGTTTTTCTATCTTCTAACATCAAGTCAAATATAACTGAGGATTTAAAGACCAACTTTATTTGTCTTCGTTAGGATGATTTTAGCTACTGCAAAAGTTGTCTTCTGGCACGCTCTGTTTATCTTTGTTGTCCACCCCGCAATAATATTTGGAAATCAGCCTCGCAATGATGTATGTCAGGACAAAAGAGAAGAATTTGGTTTTGCTTTAGTTGGGCATGACTACAAAACCATTCACGCTGACAATTTTGGTCGCTGCTTCTTTGAGTGTAGTTTGGATGAAAGATGCCAAAGTGTGACGTTTCTCTGGAACACTAAGGAATGTAAAATGAATAAAGAGACAAAGAAGTCAAGACCAGCGGATTTTGAGGAGAATCCGGCTGCTACCTATATGGAACATTCTTCCCGAGGTAGGCCGATTTATTCAACATGCGCATCTCTTAAGAGTTTCTTTAATTTATATTGTTGGATCGTGGTTTCTTGCAGCAAAGAAAGGCTCAAAATCCTCGGTCCCAGGCTCCTCCTGCAGAGACATTTCGATAAGCGGTGACGCTCAGGGAGATGGTGAGTACTGGATCGACCCAACAGCCTCAGGGGACCCCTTCACAGTGTTTTGTGACATGACCACTGATGGAGGTGAGTAAACAAATCATGAAAATTATGTGTAAAAGAACATATGTATTTTCCTGATTCCTATATTACACGAACCTTAAGGTATCAAGTTATCCCAAAACACTACTTTGCTTCTCAAGTAGTTTAAGGCCTGGGTCAAGGGCTTTGACAAGGAAAAAAACGGTTTATTTGTAATAACTTTTACAAACGGAATGGAACTGAATCGAAATTTGGCAAATATAAAGACATTATCGTCCTTAACATTTTTAAGTATAATAAGCTTTGGCATAGGTCACGTGACATGTCACGTGGCCATTTTTCTTAAAATAGCAAATATTTGACGAATTGGTGACGGGTTTAAGAGAAAACATCAAATAAAAATGCACGTTTGGAATGAGTGTCCATTAATTTCTAAAAAAAATTATGAGAACAAAGGTCATTTTTCAGTCCAAAATTCAACCTACAATTATTTATAACTGTAATTTAAAGACTTGAGGACAATCATTCCAAACGTAGAAGGTTAAATATGTTAAGCCTCCATCGGAAAAGCTAATTTATTTAACTATACAAAGAAAATTCGCTACCAAATCGCCGATTTACGTAATTTTGAAATTTTGATCACGTGACATGTCACGTGACCAAACTTTTGCGTAAATGCAAAAGAAAACATCAAGATTAACATTCAGGGAAAATTTCATTTTGATCTACTGATCTAGGTTTTCTCGGTGAAGATAACAAGTGTCGACCATATTTTCCGAACACACTTTAAACCCAGGCCTTAAACTGCTTGAGTTGGTGTTTTGGGGTAACCTGACACCTAAAGGCCCGTTTACGCATGCGATTTTTGATGCGACAAATCGCGCAAAAAAGGAATTAAAATCGCCCCCCGTTTACACATGCGATTTGAAGATGCATTTTGCGCGCGACAAAAATTGCACCGAACTGAGTGCGACAAAAATTGCACAAAAAATCGCATGTGTAAACGGGCCTTCAAGGTGAGTGTAAAGTATCCATTAATCACTCAAAATTGTACAAAATGGTGGTGCGATTTTTATTTGTACTATCACGCTTCAACAGAATACAGTGAGTATCAGACCGACCTTTTGCCAATATCTCAAAGTGGTCCCATTTGAAGTTGTGACCAGTTGATGTGACGTGGTCTGCGATAGCAGATGCATGACAAGTACTTGTGATCCCTTTAAAATGTTCAGTTTTTCTGTCATGCAATCTTCGTTTTGTTTTTCCAACGTAGAAATCCTGACAATCCCAACAACTACTCACTGTAAGATTAAGGAGACTCTACTTATTCAGGAACTCAGACCTACCCTTAACGATAATGTCAGCAGCGAAAAGCTAATTCTTTATTAGTTTGCATCTTTTATATGCAAATTTTTCTCATGTTATGTTATTGTTGTTGTTAATTAGTTACTTATTATTCATTTAAATGTAGTTGTTACTTGTATTCTAAACGGTCACTTCTGAGGATGTATGTTGTAACATACGAAACGTCAAGTTAATATTTTGTTTTCCAACATGCGCTTTATTGTCATGTTTGTCTGCAGTTTGTGTGCTATTTCTTATTATGTTATATTAAGTTAGCGACTGGGAACGAGGCAACTCCACTCAAATTTGTTCCATGGATTTCCTGTTTGCTGTTTCCCTGTATTTCAGGAATATATTTTAGTGATATACTTGTTTCAGCGATGTATTTTTACTCGTACAGGTGGGTGGCTTCACATCAGTCGCTTTATTATGGAAACTCTGGATTCTGTACACGATAACAGTGTCGAATCAGATTCTTATAAAGCGATCCTTCCTAAGTACACTACAAACGGGCAGTACTTACTGCGAGATGGCTTCAATCAGCTGAAACAAGACATGGACTTCACCCAGATCCGCTTTTATTGTTTTAAAAAGAAGGTAGGCCGAGTGTTTCACATTATGACCATGAAAGATGCCAAGGGAGCAGACGTGATAGCCTTTTTTACCACTTCCAATACCAGGGCTGTAGCTTGTGGCTCTTTTACGCGCCTTCCAGATGACAACTCAACTCTGGCAGTGAACTGTGACAAATGGGAAGGTTCAGCGTGGGGTCATCAACAAGTCCTATCTAACCGCCGTCTCTTTGAATTGCCAGTAGTATGGCCATATAGTATCCGATTTCGCTTTTATAGTCCCCAATATAAATGCGATGATAATGCTAATGATTTCTCCCTGGGTGATATATGGCAGATTTTTGTACGATAGTGGAAAACGTTTTCCCCGCCATACCGTCTCAGGATCATTGTTTTGGGTGTTTCTTGGTGTTACGGAAGCCATTATTGGTTAGCTTTTGTGTTGTGCTGTGGGTATTGTTCAGTGTCTTTTGAATCTTTTGTTTTACGTCATTTGGTGATCACACCATCCGCAACACCAAGAAACTACCATTGTTTTATGCGGCCTAGTTCAAGACACAGGCCATTCACATTTGTAGAGAGAAAAAAATCCGTAATTTTTCGAATAATAGCCGTCACTTAATTAATGCCCTCCCCCCCACCACCTGAATAATGAATGGCCCCTCTTTCTGGTAAAACATTTAAAATAATCCCCTTTTTCTGATAATCGCCCTCCCCTCCCACCCTTTATTCTTCTATCCCAACGGCCTCTGCCGCAACAATAAACCGGAATGATACCGAGTTAAAGTCAACGCGGCCAGGAGCTCCTGACGCGGCACAACTCGCTATAGTTCTCACATTTTCCATCAGTTATGCTGTGATGGATCAATACTACAATTCTTTATCGGTTGTTGCCACAATAATGGCATCAAGCAAATGGCAATGTCACTTAACAAATGTCATGGCACTACTGTTTCGCTTTCAAATAAATAGTCTAATTTCAAATACAATTTCTTTAACCGATATACTTTCGAAATCCGTAAAGCGCAGACTAGACCTACTCATCATACTGGATAAAACATATATTTATGCAAGTAAATGTTATGAAAAAGAGAACCTTCTTCAAATGAACTTCTTAAAAAAGTAACTGTTCAATGGAAAATCTAAAAGTGTGCTCTCACTTAAATAATTATAAATGTTGTTTATTAAGTATCTTACCCGAATTAATTTTACTGTAAGTTATTGCAATGCATGATCCCATTGTATGTTTAGTTTCTATATTCGTCTAGTTTAATTGTTAGTGTTTTTTTCTTTAACAATGAACTCAAGTTTAAGTGTTGTTACTCATGCGCGGAGCGGCATAAGTTAAGGTTTACCCTTCGTTTTTCTTTTCTTTTTTATTGGTGTCACATTAGGGCATGCAAATGTTGCACTGCACGCATATTTGAGTTTCATTATTAACCGGGTCGTCGCGGCGTTCTGTAAAAATAAGAGCTATTTTCTTTATTTAGAGTTCTTCCAAGGCATAAGAAAAAGATCGATCTCTATCGCGCTCGTAAGCATATTGTCTATTTATTCCACATGTTATTGCCGATTCTTTACAATGCCTGTGTGATAGCAGTTCTCGCTGCCTGTAGTGAGTAATTTCAAGACTTTTTTAGCGAATGAACAATAGATGGTTTTCACTCACGTGACCTTCATTCCTGTGGGACTCAAATGACAAAGGCCATGGCGGCCATGTTGGTGCACATAACAAAAGAAGTTCATTAAAATTCTTTTGTTGGTGTGCACCAACATGGCCGCCGTGACGTAACGTGAAAACCACCTATAGAATTAACGGAAAACGACGCCGTTTATACTCATCAGATTAAAAGAAATTTAGACCGTTTCGGTTCGGACTTTTGTGGATTATGGGCTGTGGAATGCGTGGCATATTAATGTAGATTTGCACTGATTTCATTGCTTTTAAAAGTAGTCTTTTCAAATGCAACAGAAATAATTCACGGTTTGGGAAGTATTAGACGAGTGTGGATTTCATAGAGAATTAATAAATTAAATACTCAAAGCGAGTAGAGAAGAATTGGTAGCCTCAATCAACGTGTCTTAGCTAGCGTCTCAATCGCATGAGCATAGGCTACTAGTGGAGCCTCTTGTTAATATTGTATGTTTGTAGTGTTTTATCTTAAGTGCTTATAAATTACAAACGAGCACGGTGACTCCCATTTTTTATTATCGAATTACAATGAACGGATACAAAATTTTGCCAAATTTAAAAAAAATGTGGTGAGAGGCTTAGACGGCCAGGCGCTGCGTTGATAAAAATATTGTGTTAAAAGCCACAAATAACTTCTAATTTTAATACGAGTTTTTGCATAGTGTATAAAGGGTAACTATTTATTTGTTATACAGTACATTAGTAATGACTGATTTAGGAATGACATATAGAAGTGAAATCTCATTGGATTTTAACATGGTTTGTATCTACAACGTTTGTGAATCATTTTACTGTTGACAATAAAGTTGTATTATCGTTTGTCTCACGATGTAGTCGCTCGTGGTATACATCGCGGCGTTTTGCGATGAGATCGTGTGGTCACACGTCACTTTTAGGAGAAGTTAATTAGTACAATTAATCGAACCTCCCGTAATGCCTCTGACCACATGGGGTCTTAACTTTGAATCATATAAACCTGAAGTTATTTCAATAAAAAAGCACCTATCAGTAGAAAATATTGTATCCTATTGAAGTTTTGATGTAAGGGACAAAATTTTCGTTTTATTGGACTTGTTGCTGCGAGCCCCCAGGCGAGTAGCACACTAATCTTTGGTTTGCCTGTGATTCCTTGGGTTCCCTGCACCTTATGTTGAGCGGCAGTCTCGATTTTTGTTTGTCACGATGATTTTGAGCAAGCGTACGCCCAGCGGTGTCATCATAGCTTAGATGCGCCTGGCTCTGAATGCGTCTTTCGCCGTCCATAGCACGTTGCCCGCTTCTATATTCTTCGATTTCAAAGTAAGTGTTTCTATTTGCAAGTGTATCATGCCAAATTCAAACTTATTTGTTGCTGGAAGCATTCATCAAGGTCACGAACGATTTACTTACATTTCACGGGGAAGGCAATGTTCTTTTATGAGTTTTTTAGCGTTGTTACGTAGTCAGCTGGTCTGCCGATTGAATAATGGATCACAAAGAACTACTTATAATGGTATGTAATTCGAAAATAATGTATGGTAATTGACCCAATGAATAAATTTATGAAATTATCAAAATCTGTATGTACATTTACTGTTTGCGTTATGTTTTACTGCCCAGCATCTGCTCGCAGCATTATCATTACAATCTGTAACCTCTAGTACTGTAACACATTATCCCGGGGGGGGGGGGGGGGTACTCAACAACGTTTTGTACGGGGATGCTCCGCCCCGAGGTCCAAACCCTTACCCTTTCATATACCGTTTTTGACAGAAAAGGTACCCCTTTCATATACCTTTCATTGAAAATGTTACCCCTTTTCACATACCTTTCATTGAAAATGGTACCCCTTTCATATAGCCTTTACGTGCGTCTGTTTGATATATTTTGAAAGGCCCTTTTTATAATACTTAAATGGCAGTTTTCCCTACCTTTTTTATGCTTCAACTCGTGTTTTCGCTACCCTTTCCTATTCTTCGTGAAATCCCTACCCTTTCATGTACTTCAATTCGTGAAATCCCTACCCTTTCATATACTTCAACTCGTAAAATCCCGACCCTTTCATGTACCTCCAGCCTCAAAAAGGTACCCCTTTCGGGCGGAGCATCCCCGTATAACCCATTATAGGGAGTACCCCCCCCCCCGGCACATTATTCATTTGTGTCTGTAGTGACATCGAAACATGTGCGAGTGGTCGCCTAGTGGAGGTTAAAAACAATACAAAAATTCAAATCACCAGCGTTTAAAGTGGTCACGTTCGCTTACGAGAGGTTACGACTATAATGATTTGACAGGAAGAAATTTGGCATTTGAAAAAGTGGTCACACATGCAGATTCGCCTATCTCAGTCGGCCGCAACTGATGGAATTTGATCCTCATCCGTTCTTGCGATAAGTTGCTCTCTCAGCAGTTTGCCAATTGCTGTAGTACCGTAGCAGCATTTCAAATGACACAAAAGATCTACTTCGCTTCAAGTCGCCAATGCCAAAGGTAATCTTTTTAGAAATTTTATGGCTGTACGCTTAGGGCGAAGAGTTATGTGGATAAGTATGTTCTAGTGCAGATCTCTATCAATTGATTGTTCTACTAAAACGGCAGAAATCTGGGTCTGGGTGTGACGAACTTAGCATAGATGTCCTGAATAGATTTCACTGTAAACTACATCATGTTGCTTGGTTGGATCCACAAGGTCCTTTGGTCGCCCCAAGTGAAATGTCAATGAAATAATCCATATTAAAATTTAATGAATTATTTTCCGCGACAAAAATCGCAGGTAAATCATCTCGCGATTGGTTTTGGTTTTGTCGCTGATCAGTTAAAACGATCAAGTGTTTGGAGGCAAAGACAAATAATTAGCGCAGACAGGTAAATGGTAAAATGCACTAGAGAAGATAAAGAAACAACAGATGCGCACCAAATCGCAAGGAGATTCCCGAAGAAACAGCTGTAGATACGGATTTTCATTTAACAAAAGTCTCAACATGAACATATAACATATAACATATGAACATATAACCTTTTACGATTTATTTTCTCTTGTCTTTCTTTTCGACTTAAACGAGTTGTAAGCTTTTATAATTTACAAGAAACAAAGGAACAGTTCCCTAAAACACGACGCTGGCTTAGATACGATCACCACCGCCGATTCGAAAAGATTTCGCAATCGCTGGCTTTCTTCGGCGTTGCGATATAAGTTGCGCGCGTGTAACATGTAATTTGCAACTTGTCTCGCAATGCTCTCTTCAGCCTTGCGATATAAGTTGCGCGCGTGTAACATGTAATCTGTAACTTGTCTCGCAATGCTCTCTTCAGCCTTGCGATATAAGTTAAGCACGTGTAACACCAGAAGCTTCTGGTGACATGTTATCCGCAACTTGCCTCGCAATGCCTCTCGTCAGTATTGCGATATACGTTGCGCGGGTGTAACGTGTAATCTGTAACTAATCTTGCAATGCTCTCGTCAGCGTTGCGATATAAGTTGCGCGCGTGTAACATGTTATCTGCAACTTGACTGGCAATGCTCTCATCAGTGTTGCGATATAAGTTGCGCGCGTGTAACATGTAATCTGTAACTTGTCTCACAATGCTCTCGTCAGCGTTGCGATATAAGTTGCGCGCATGTAACATGTAATCTGCAACTTGTCTCGCAATGCTCTCGTCAGTGTTGCGTTGCAAGTCGCAAGAAAAATTGCTTCGCGTAACAGCACCTTTACGCAACAGGACGGCATGCACGCGGCAGAGGGAAGACTGGAAACGGTACGCAAAATGTTTTTGTGTGACGAGCATGACAGATAATTACTGACGTGTTTTGACGCAATCCATCTCCAGTTAACATTGCTGCGCTCTGGTCGTTGGCCGACAAGAAAAATGAGAGCAAAGCAAAGTTCAGCAGGAAATTTTATTAAACATAATTCAATCTGTCAAGCTGGTCAAGCAATATTTGCCGCCCTTTTCCATCTGCCGTCCTGCTGCGTAAGTCCTGTAGGACGGTTGCATCAGTCAGCCTGTTAATAATGCAGTACAAACCTGATAATACGACCACCGATGGCCTATAAAAATGTGGTCGTGTTATCTGGGTGTTCAGATTAACGAGGTTGTTCAGATAGGAAAATTAGTGCTGAATGAGCGCTTTCTCGTGCTCACAAAAGTGTTCGTATTAACGAGCGATCGTATTAACCGGGTGGTCATAAAAATGTAGACTACCAGTAGTCCCTCTTATCTCTCAGGAATACCCGTAGTCTAGTATACGGGGTGGGGATGGCCGTATTAAAAGGGTAGTTGTTTTATGGGGCCAATGAGGTGGGGGGGGGGGGGGGGGGGGGAGGAGGTCGTATTAACGTGGTGATAGTATTAACAGGGGGTCTTAGGACGGCATTACACTGTTCTGATCACAGTATGGTCCATCGGTAGTCGTATCTACGGGTTTCGAATTTTAAGGGAAATTGTATTGCTTATCAAATTCAAATTTTGCGACATGTTTTTCTTTTTTCAAACTTTCAAAAAAATGGCGAGAAAAACTTGAACTTTAGTCTATTAATATCAAATTGTACGAAAATGCGAGTCTTAAGCTTTATGCCTTAAATTTTTCGTTACAAATTATCATCGAATACTTGGAAGCAAGATTTCGTTGGTAATTGCTTGCATAAGGTACTGTTTTTCATTTTGAATACAGTATTCGATAAATATCACACGAATGTAGTAATCTCATTTGAATTTCAGATAAACTGACAAAAAAATCATTATTCATTTTACTACGAGGAAAGCGAAGGAACTGAAGGAGTTGCATATGATCATGCCGTTTAGTAGTCTTGCTGGCAAACGAATTTTCAATCACAGTTTTAAGTAACAGTAATATAAATTGAGACGAGAAAGCGACCAACTGAGTCATGTTACAGCCCTTGAAAGAATCGGATTGCTAACGCATGCCCATGGCGGATAACAAACGACAACTTCGACGCCGGGCAATGTCTTCTTCTGTCCTCAGGTCTGGTAATATAGATGAAATTAGTTTTCCTTATGGTAGTTTTTTACATTTATTGGGGATAATATAATGTAATGTAATCATAATGGTGTAATGGCTTTAATGCCTTTGTGGTTCAACCACTGGGGGCTTATTAGAAGGAGATTGGACAGGGACAGTGGTAGAGGCAGGCCCAGATTTTTTGAAGAGGTGGCAGGGAGAGGAGTCAATAGAGAGGTGTTTTTTTTATACCAAAAACACTATTGATTTGTATTCACACTAATAACTCAATCTGTCATGCCCCATATCACTGGTACAAGTGGTGAATGGGATACTTTTAAGTTAAATAACATGAAGTGATTGGTAGTGAAACTGCATCTCATTAAGGACACTTAAAGTACTAAGTGGAATGCAAATAAATGTATTGTATTGTATAAGTGGAGTTGTGTGGAAGTGGCCTAGTCAACTCGTACGAGTCGTATAACTCGCAAAACTGGTGAAACTGCATCTCATTTGCCTCATAAAGGACACTTAAGCCCCGGCTACACGTTCTAACATTGTTATATAACATTGTTTGGTTCAACAATGTTAGAACGTGTAGCCAGCATGTTAAATGACGTTTGTCTAACATTTTTTGTTAGAAGAATGTTTTAATTTCGATCAAACACTTCTTCTAACAAAAAATGTTAGACAAACAGCCGGCTACACGTTCTAACATTGTTGAACCAAACGTGTAGCCGGGACTTTAGAGTATAAGTGGAGTTGTAATGCTTGAAACTTAACTTGAACAAATGGTGAGTATTGGATATGTCTGAACACAAAAGAATCAAAAGGTACTAAACAATACCCACACCTCAAAACATTAATTTAAGGTTACAGTGTACCTTCGGGGGTGTCTCCAGTATAACAGCTCTAGCGTCTTAAGATTACACTTAATATACCTAAACCCAGATATCAAATTAAAGCTTATAGAGCTGGCTATCTAAATATGGAAACTATTTGGTAATAAAATGAATTGTCGAATTTTTTACGACGTCTAAATTCGAACGTCCGAATCAGCTTTAAAACGCTACAACTCAAAGCGATTATTATATTTTGCTAATTTGATTTGTTCTCGGGTTTTCGGACACGAAGCGCTAAAAAAACGTGTCGGCGATTTCCCATATTCAATTGCAGTGAAAAGTTACAGAATATTTTCGAAAAGGGAGAAAAAAAAATTGGAATGATCGCACGGAAATGGCTCTTGACGAAAAAGTTTTCGGAAATAAGAAATTTGCCGACACTTTTTTGTTGATTATATGTTAGCCTAGCTTCTGTCCAAATTTAAGGAAAATCGAACAAATTCCCTTTGAGTTGTAGCTCTTTAAAGTGTCCCCAACAAGCGAAAAATTAACTTTGAGAAAACGGCGCTTAAAAAAACATATCGCTTAATAAACAAACTCCGCCCACAAAAGTTATACCGTCATTTCTCCGTCAATTTTCACTATTTTTCGATTATTTTTTTTTTTGGATGAAAGTTCATTCTGTAAACTTTATTTTAACGCCAAAAAAAAATTTTCAATAAATTTTCGATCTGAAGGTACACTGTAACCTTAATTGGATGTTACAGCATCTACATTAAAAATAACTTGAGCATAATATGATAATTTAGAGGATAATTTAGTGAAACGCTCTGATTTAAATGCCCAGTTTTTTTGTATAAAAATATAATAGGCTGGAATCCCAGCAATAATTACTGACAAACCAAACACGGACTCCATGGGATTAGAAATAAAGGGAATGGCTGTAAAATACAATGAAACTACTGCCATGAAAACAGGAATAACAATATTGACTTTAAAGTGTCTCTGGGTATCTGCTTTTTTCCTTCTTAACCAAATTAAGCCAATGAAAATGGCGCAGTAGATAATCCATTCTACAAACAACAACCAGTTGAGTAGATTTTCAATATTTGCGGGCAAAAGCATAATGAGTGCAAGAAATGCGCGCATTATAATGGCTGGAATAGGTGCTTGGGATTTCCTGTGAAGCATGGCTAAACACGAAGAGAGTTGCTTTTCTCTGGCAATTGCAAATATTATCCTTGAACTGCTAAACAATCCCATGTTAAGCGAGCCGAAACACGATAAAGATACGATAACGGGCATAACTGCACCGAAAACCGGGCTCAAACGAGAAGCGAATGTTAGCGCTACAGCATCAGAAGCTAGAATCTCGTGTTTACTTAACACACTGAAATAGGCCAGGTTTATCATAAAATAACACAGCGTAACAAGGGGAATAGATATCATTATGGTTCGAGGAAAGTTCTTTTTAGGGTTTTTGACTTCTTCTGTGATAAAATTGAGACCGTTCCATCCGCTGTAAGCCCACATAGCACTGTAAAAGGCGTGTCCCACATCACCCGGGGCAGTAGCACTACCTTCAAACACATGCTGATCAAATCCTGTAGTTTTGCCAGCTAGCAATAGTACCAGAGCCACAATCACTATGCCAGCCACTGCAATTAGCTTGCAAGACGTAAATAGTACTTGGGCTCGGGCAGCCCAGCGAATGCTGATGCAGTTTACAGCAGTCAAAATGCAAATCGCACAAGCTGCTAGAAGCTTTACTAAACTGACTGGCGGATGACAGGCTGCGGACTGATTGCTCGTGTCAGCGGTTGCCTGTCTGGGAAAGAAGGGCTCCGTGACATACACAGCGAAAGTTAGGCTAAGAATGGCGAAAGAACCTGGGTCTAAAAACCAAACATTAACCCAGCTGTATAAGAACCCGATGAAGCGGCCATAAGCGAGTTTCAAATAAATATAATCACCGCCGGATTTGTTGATGAATGTTCCCAGCTCGCAGTAACATAGTCCTCCAAACAGACTCAGCACACCACCAAACGTCCATACAAGCAGGGTCTCACCCATGGAACCGGCGTATCTAACAACATACCGAGGGGAAATAAATATCCCTGACCCGATGATTCCGCCCACCACCATGGCGATAGCGTGAACGAGGCCTATTCTTGGTTTGATCTGCATTACTGCCTCATTATTTGTATCATCACCAGGCTGTTCAATGAATGGACTCCACTCCGAGTTGCGTTCTTCCCAGTCCTGTATGCTTTCTTCATAATCTTCCGCTTCATGTTCATCAACATGCCTTTCTTCATAGCCTATTAAATTGCTTTCTTCGTCTTCCATTAACGGTTGTATTTCCATGTCAATGTGTTGATCAGTTTTCCTAGTTTCTTTGAACTCGACGTTGGGAGTGTAGTTATGTTTGGCGTATATCTTGATGGCCGCGATAATATAACATTGCCGTTTTTAAGAACACGCAAACGAGCGAGGCAATCCACCGAATAAATACCTCACTGTACAATAATTATCGAGTTACTCGCGTGAACTGAAAGAAACGAGCCTTTTTTATCTTGAACGTCGTTAAAACATACACATTCTGAATACCAGATCTTTTTCATTTACCGGCGAATAACACAAGAACGCTGCGGCCCAATATGCTAATTTCGTTGTCCTTTCTTCGCGTAAGGGGCGGACCATTAGAAATCTTGGGAGGGGGGGTGACAATTACCAAAAAAAAAATCCTGCAAAGGAAAATTGTCTCAAAAAAAATTCCTGCAAGCAGTTGACCATAAAAAAATAAAATCCTGCAAGCTAACCGGCTATATATACATATATTTATTTATTTATTTATTTTAAACTGCCTCAAAGGTCTATCTGGTACATATACCGATATCTTAATTTAGTATACATGTATACTGAAACAGTGGATAGCATTGTTGGCGCGCTCGGATTGGCTACTGAAACTCGGAATATTCACCTCCCAGCAATTTGCGCGCGAAAATTGTAATCGTTAATTGACAGGAATAAATGAGTTAAAAAGCATCATTTTCGTTATATTATGTCACTGTTTCAGTATATATATCCACCACTACCCGGCACCTCCACTTCGGTGAATAGTTGTTAAATAACCAAAACCTTGTTTATGTACATATTTGAAAACACTGTAAACATCATGAAATATGTAACCTGCTCTACAGATTGTCCAACCGTCCCGATTTCGTCGAGATTACCCCGATTTTGCTTGAAAATCCCGAATCCCGACCAATATGTGATCGGGATAGGAAAAATCCCGATTTTGACATTCGGTTCTGTCATTTTCGTCAAATTCTCGTAATACTTACTATACAAAAAGACGAAATTGTGTATACTTAACTCTGATATCCAGATAAACTAAAGAAACAGCAAGAAATATAAAATGAAATCGAGTACTTGTATGTGGAGCCACACAAAGAGACGCAAAGCGACGAGAAGCCACATCAATTCGCCAAACATTTTTGACAGAAATTGTTGTCTCAGAACACTAGAAATGGAGTTTCAGAGCATCAAGATTTCAAAATTTTCTGGTGGGGCATGCCCCCACACCCCCCTAGCGGCTCGCGCCTTCGGCGCTCGACCACTCCATCTCAATTCTTATTTCTCCACATATTTTATGCAACGGTTCGACAGTCTGACTTGAATCTACTCTCCAGCGTTTAATACAAAAAATGAATTGGGCCAAGTATAAAAAAAATTGGAGCTTGCACGCATTTATAAAGAAAATCTGAGAAAAAAAAAAAAACCTGCAGGCTTGCACCTCCCCAAAAAAAAATCCTGCAGGAAACTCAGGCCGAAAAAAAAATTCATACACTGAAAATTTTTTGACCCCCCTCCCAGGATTTCTAATGGTCCACCCCTAAAACAAAACATCGTATTAATTAAATATTAATGTAAAGTTTCAAGTTACCAGCATCATGCCAGTCATGCATGCAGTTAACTTGAGCTTTCTGTAAACCTAAATCGGACAGTGTAAAACGCAGACTGCAGACCGGGGTAACATGCAGACTGAGGGTAAAATGCAGTGAAAAATAGCGAGTTTGGACTAGGTCTAGGATAGGGTAGGGTTTTTTGGTGTTTAGTCTAGAATAGGGTTACAAAATGCAGCTAAAATGGTCTAGTATTGGTATAGGCTAGTGTGTAGGTAGTCTGCATTTTACCCCCGGTCTGCAGTCTGCATTTTACACTGACCGAAACCTAAATATGTTTCACAATGTAGGTCTTAAAACCAAAAGTCATCTCAGTGGTAGACTATCACAAATAGAATAGATTTGTAATGTTAACGTTTTTAATGGTCAAAGTTGAAATATGTGTTTTTACTTCGTTCAATTTGGTTAACTTTCTCTATTCGCTCTGTAACGAACTGACAGTTGTATCCTAAAGTTAGGTTTACAATTATTCATGCAATTTTTTTGCATTTGTCGTGGCAATTTTTCTCTCGCGCGCTCTGCAACTCCAAATCGCAAGTGTGAACGAAATGCAATTCTGTGCGATTTCAGGGGGATTTGTGGCCGCGATATCGCAGAGGTTGCAAACGAGTTGAAACGAATCTTAACTCAACCGTGTAATACACCGAATGCAAATATGGCCGTCGGGCAATTTTTCGTTCGGCCAAGTTTTCAGAGAAATTAACGATATCACCTAAACAAGTGCTGCTAAGTGAATCATCTTGCAAAGTTTGAGTGTTTTTGGTTTAACGGTTGCAAAGTTATGGCTCACTGAAATTTTAAGCGTTTTAGAAAAGACATTCTAATCCTAAAATAACAATATGGCCTTGAAAATGCACACAACGACTTATTTTGACCTGATCTTTATCATCATTCAATTGGTTTTCTTTTCTTGAGAACCTGTCCAAACAAAAAACTGTTGGACGGCCATATATACTCAGTAGCTAGACTGTCAATCGAGCGGGCGAGCTCATCACTAAAACAAGCTCGGCGAGACTGGAGCGAACGAGCTAGCCGAGGGGCAACCCCAGCCCCCTTGGTTCACATTACTTTCGCTCGCTTACCGTTCGGTCGATCGCTCGCTGCTCGGTCGATCGCCTACTTTCGCTCGCTTATCGTTCGGTCGATCGCTCGCCGCTCGGTCGATCGCCTACTTTCGCTTGCTCGCCGCTCGGTCGATCACCGATCGCGTTTTTGCTTGCCCGCTCGACTATCCAGAGAGGGATTGCTAGCAGTCTAAAACTTGGTGCAATTTTGAAGCGATTTTGGGGTCCCCATGGGTAGGTTTTGACAGCGATTTTTTCGAACTAGACTTCGCTGAAAATAAAATGTCAGAGGGAAATAAAAAGAAGACGGATCACTCATCTAGAGACGAGGAAATTTTGCTGGAAGAGTGGTCAAAACATGAAAGTCTCTTCAACTGCAAGAATGCAGATTATAAACGCTCTGACCGTCGAGCGGTAGCAATTGAGGTCAATCAAGGTCAATTTAAATGCTAACTTTGACGAAGAAGAGGAGAAGTTTACCGGAAAGATATGCTTTAAAACAGTTCCTAATTTATTAAAAACAAAAACAAAAGCCTATTTATGTGATATCAGGCGCGGACACAAATCGCCCTGAAATCGCACCGAAATTGCATCTCGTTTACACTTGCGATTTGGAGTTGCAGCGCGCGCAAGCCTGGGAGAAAAAATCGTCTCGACAAATGCGACCAAACAGGCCTTTACTAAATTAATGTAAAATAACACGGCAAACTGATCCGTACGGCGGAGAAAAGATTGACTCAAGAAAAATAAAGTAAAATAAAACATATCGGGCACAAAATATATATGTTTTATTTTACTTTATTTTTCTTGAGTCAATCTTTTCTCGGCCGTACGGATCAGTTTGCCGTGTTATTTTACATTTATTCAAGTTTTTCTACTGATCCAGATCTTTGTCACAGATCCGGCACCTCTCATTGGTTTGTAGTTGTGGTTTCTACTGTTCATTGTCTTAACTTCGCTTTTCTAAATTTCCTGTAAGCGGCTTAGTACGTTTGCTGAAAAGGACCTCTGTCGAAGAGCCATGTTGTATCTAAATTTAGAAAATGGTCACACCCACTCAGCCAATCAGTGCCCAGTATTTGTGTGCTCTATTTCCCATAAACTGTCTTAAATTATGTAAAGAGGCGGGGGCTTTGAAGCCCAGGGAAATTGTGGGGTAAAATAACTACTCATTAGTAAGCTCTATATAGAACATACTAATGAATTCTTTTGTTTTCCTTTGTCTTAAAGCCTAATTAGTATGCTCTATATAGAGCATACTAATGAGAAAATAGAGCATACTAATGAGTATATAGAGCATACTAATGAATTACAGGCTGCTAATTTAAACAAAAACAACTTGCAGTTTGAGTGATTTTACTTCATCTGTGAAACACTATCTAACAATTAGTAAGGGTTAGACAATGAACGCGAGTGTTCTATGGGATATAGTGCTTCGAGCATAGATAGAAGTCCACGAGGGCGTAGCCCGAGTGGCACTTCTATCTAATGCGAGAGGCGCTATATCCCATAGGACACGAGCGTTCATTGTCTAACCGTCTTAGAAAATGGTCACATCCGCGAAGAAAACATATGTTATGCAGATTGTATTTATGAGCGTATTTTAATTGTGCCATTCACACTTCGGAATCACGTTGTTATTTTGTTTTGGATGTCGCCGAAATTCGAATAACAATGCTTTTCTTTCTTTGGAGCTTTGTTTATTCTCTGTTGTTTTGATGGCTCATTTGCTCCGGCTATGAGCCAGTATACAGAGCTCGGGGAACTTGAGGCCGTCCTTGCCACTCAAGAGTTACTTGCTTTTGAGAGCGTAGACATATCCGAGTGCTTGGGGGATGATATGAATTCGACAAAAGTGCACGTTTCCAAAAGCCTACGACAGTGAACGAAATTGAGCAAAGGGAAAGAGACAGAATTCCAAAGCACGGTGAGACCAGTCTTTCGGTTGTTTCGATGTGTACCGGAGGACAGATGACGCAAAACAAAAGGAACAAAGAACGACAATAATACAAATGCAAAACAAGACCAAAAATATAATACCTCACAAACAATAGAAGACAATGAGTACTGGTACACGCAGAAAGACCCAGTCTTTCATTTTATTTTTCCTAAAAATTGTTAAGTCGAATTTCGTTTTGTTATTTTGGTGATTAATCTCTTGCTTAAGTTATGTAAAGCGAAAACTTCAAATAAAATTGTCATTGTTATAGAGTGATTTTACTTCATCTGTGAAATAGTAGAATAGTACGCACTTTTAGACTATAATTCCTTTGTTTTCTTTTGTTTAATGTTGACTATCACACACTTAGAAAATGGTCACACCCACTCAGCCAATCAGTGCCCAGTATTTGTGTGCTCTATTTCCCATAAACTGTCTTAAATTATGTAAAGAGGCGGGGGCTTTGAAGCCCAGGGAAATTGTGGGGTAAAATAACTACTCATTAGTAAGCTCTATATAGAACATACTAATGAATTCTTTTGTTTTCCTTTGTCTTAAAGCCTAATTAGTATGCTCTATATAGAGCATACTAATGAGAAAATAGAGCATACTAATGAGTATATAGAGCATACTAATGAATTACAGGTTGCTAATTTAAACAAAAACAACTTGCAGTTTGAGTGATTTTACTTCATCTGTGAAACACTATCTAACAATTAGTGTGTGATAGTCAACATTAAACAAAAGAAAACAAAGGAATTATAGTCTAAAAGTGCGTACTATTCTACTATTTCACAGATGAAGTAAAATCACTCTATAACAATGACAATTTAAGCAAGAGATTAATCACCAAAATAACAAAACGAAATTCGACTTAACAATTTTTAGGAAAAATAAAATGAAAGACTGGGTCTTTCTGCGTGTACCAGTACTCATTGTCTTCTATTGTTTGTGAGGTATTATATTTTTGGTCTTGTTTTGCATTTGTATTATTGTCGTTCTTTGTTCCTTTTGTTTTGCGTCATCTGTCCTCCGGTACACATCGAAACAACCGAAAGACTGGTCTCACCGTGCTTTGGAATTCTGTCTCTTTCCCTTTGCTCAATTTCGTTCACTGTCGTAGGCTTTTGGAAACGTGCACTTTTGTCGAATTCATATCATCCCCCAAGCACTCGGATATGTCTACGCTCTCAAAAGCAAGTAACTCTTGAGTGGCAAGGACGGCCTCAAGTTCCCCGAGCTCTGTATACTGGCTCATAGCCGGAGCAAATGAGCCATCAAAACAACAGAGAATAAACAAAGCTCCAAAGAAAGAAAAGCATTGTTATTCGAATTTCGGCGACATCCAAAACAAAATAACAACGTGATTCCGAAGTGTGAATGGCACAATTAAAATACGCTCATAAATACAATCTGCATAACATATGTTTTCTTCGCGGATGTGACCATTTTCTAAGACGGTTAGACAATGAACGCTCGTGTCCTATGGGATATAGCGCCTCTCGCATTAGATAGAAGTGCCACTCGGGCTACGCCCTCGTGGACTTCTATCTATGCTCGAAGCACTATATCCCATAGAACACTCGCGTTCATTGTCTAACCCTTACGTAAATTGAATACTGCGCAAAACTCCCACATGGGATATTTGTGCACAGGGAAACGGTCAGCGGTCATTCAATTATTATAGTAATAGCTTTTACAGATTAAATCGTTAATGTCTTGGTCTCGCATAAGGGAGGACTTAAAGCAGTCAACAGAAGAAGCGTTTTGAATGTGAGGGAGCAGATGGTTCCTCTCCGGGACAGTGCGAGCAAAGAATGATGCTCTGTAACAACTCTTGAGCGCTAGGATATTCCTGTATGGGTTAGAGTGCTTGGTATGCCCAAACGTTTTCATCGGGTTTCGGAAGATACTGTGATTAAAATTTCGATAACGTTTTCTAATACTTTTGACTAGCAGTTGTCTACTAGACCTTATTGCCTGAATTGCCTGCAGTCAGTCTACTCGTTTTATGGGAAAGTGTCGTGAGACAGATTTTCGCGGGCAGTACAACAACAAGTTTTATTGGTCAATCTATGAGATTAATTCATCATCTGTAGCCACAAAGAGTAAACGGTACTTATTAAAAGTGAAAGTTTTTACTTCATCTCAAGCTGAAAGTTCATGATTACAATCAGGAAAAGTTTAGGCTATACCTAAATTCGCTAAAATCACTTGTCGCAAAAAATTAAAAATATTAATTGCCTTAAGGTATGATCAATTTTAATGACGGTTATAGGCCTATTTTATTTTCATATCTAAAATTTTTACTTGGTCCGAGGTTTAGGAGGGGAATAAAACAAAAAGAAATCACATTGAAGTTCCGGGATGAATAACTAATTTATTTTGTTTTATCAGTCCCCTGAGCCCAGGAGTCAAGTTAGAATTTTAATATATTGAAATTAGCCTATTCATAGTGTGATAAAAGGTGTTTATAAAAACGTTGAAGCTGATCTAGATAAAAAATCATATATCGTTAAAAGACTGAATTTTCGACTGCAACTGCAGTCTTCATCAGAGTAACTAAAATATGCAGTTCGAGTGTAATATGCTAAAACTAAATTAAGAAGTTACTTTATCCCCTGGGGCTTCAATAATGTCTTATAGACAGAAGGGAATGGCTCCCGCTCGTTCACCGAATTTTTGTCTATTGTGGAGTGCCATGATTCCAAAAAGATTCTTTTGTGCCAATTATTGACATTCTTTTCCAAAATTTCCACATAGCTAGTGTCAATGTCATGGTCAGTGGTTTCGGCGTGATCTTTTATTGCTGACTCTTTGTTGTTATGAGTTCCTGGTTTATGCTCCCCGCCACGTGAATTCCATGATCTCTTGGTTGCCCCAATGTATGTGAAATCACACGATCGGCATTTAACCTTGCACACAATGCCTTTTGTTTTTGTTTCTTTTGGGCGATCCTTTGGTTTCCTAAAATAATGGGCGAGTGTTTTTATAGGCTTGAAAGCAGTTTTTATGTTCGCTTTGTTGAGTGCACTTCTGACTTGTTCTGATACGCCCTTTAAGTATGGCAAGGTGGCAAAAGCTTTTGGCTGCGTATCTGTATCCTGTGTTTGAGTTGCAGCCGGTGGTCTGGGGGCCCGACATTTCTCAATAAATTTATCAGTATAACCATTAACTTTTAAGTCATTAATGACTTGTTGTCGTTCTCGATCTTTTTCGGTGTCGTTGGATGGGATGGTTTCTGCGCGGTCTATCAGGCATTTAACAACCGCACGTTTGCTCTGGGCGGGGCTGTGGGACGCGAAATCCAGGTACTTGTTAGTACTTGTGATGTACGCTAACAGTAATGTTCCCCGATCTTTCTACTGCGCTGCGTGTGTCAAAAAATAGAAGTAGAAAGATCGGGGAACATTACTGTTAGCATACATCGCAAAGCAACTCATACTAACAAGTTCCTGGATTTCGCGTCTCACAGCCCCGCCCAGAGCAAAGGTGCGGTTGTTAAATGCCTGATAGACCGCGCAGAAACCATCCCATCCAACGACACCGAAAAAGATCGAGAACGACAACAAGTCATTAATGACTTAAAAATTAATGGTTTTACTGATAAATTTATTGAGAAATGTCGGGCCCCAGACCACCGGCTGCAACTCAAACACAGGATACAGATACGCGGCCAAAAGCTTTTGCCACCTTGCCATACTTAAAGGGCGTATCAGAACAAGTCAGAAGTGCACTCAACAAAGCGAACATAAAAACTGCTTTCAAGCCTATAAAAACACTCGCCCATTATTTTAGGAAACCAAAGGATCGCCCAAAAGAAACAAAAACAAAAGGCATTGTGTGCAAGGTTAAATGCCGATCGTGTGATTTCATATACATTGGGGAAACCAAGAGATCATGGAATTCACGTGGCGGGGAGCAAAACCAGGAACTAATAACAACAAAGAGTCAGCAATAAAAGATCACGCCGAAACCACTGACCATGACATTGACACTAGCTATGTGGAAATTTTGGAAAAGAATGTCAATAATTGGCACAAAAGAATCTTTTTGGAATCATGGCACTCCACAATAGACAAAAATTCGGTGAACGAGCGGAAGCCATTCCCTTCTGTCTATAAGACATTATTGAAGCCCCAGGGGATAAAGTAACTTCTTAATTTAGTTTTAGCATATTACACTCGAACTGCATATTTTAGTTACTCTGATGAAGACTGCAGTTGCAGCCGAAAATTCAGTCTTTTAACGATATATAATTTTTATCTAGATCAGCTTCAACGTTTCTACAAACACCTTTTATCATATATGGATACTGATCGCCCATCAAATATTTATTCATTGTGTTTTACATGTGATTTGATGCGGGAACTTGACAAGTGAATTTCATTATACTCTTTGATTAATGATGTGTCACACTAGAACTTTTGTCAATGAATACTGCACGCGCAAACATGCTGTTAGAGTAATTTTCGTATGACCTTGAAAAACGGTTTCTTTATGCGTTACTATATTTACACCAGCAAACTCCACTCCAATACTAGAATTCAAAGATAAAATATAATTAGCCCCTATGAACAACAACAACAACAACAACGTTTATTTGTAATGCAAATTAAATAAAATTACAGAGCTGTATACATAGTCTAATAATTAAATTAAAAATACATACAGTTAGCGGTTACCCATTAGAAGATAAAAGTTTTTCTAGTCTGTGCTATATGTCTACTTGACATTGTTTAAAGTAAATAACGTTTAAATGTTAGAGTTGGCCAGATTGAAATTAGGTAAGAACGTAGTTTTATTAAACACCGTCTAAACTTTGTTTAAATAACCTGCCCTATGTCTTTACCTTGAAATCGTATACATGTATCTGTCCAAATACGTTACTCCCCCCTAAAACTATCTATTATTTCACGCTCATAACATCATATTTTGGAATAAAACGACAATGTAACAATGCCAAAAGATTTCAAAATAGCCTTCGACAGCTCCTTCGACTCGTGTTTGTCTGACTATTTTTCATTCTCCTAAACTTCCTCTTGTAACCATAACTTCAAACACGAAAAACTGTTTCCATTTCATACATTCTGTATTTTGCTCGAAGCAATTACATATACAGCATCACATTATTTTAAAACGTGACTAGGAAAAAAAAAGTATCGGTTACAAACTGAATAGGTTCATTAATTATTTTATAATTAGAATTAGTCTCCCACGGCTTAGAATTTATAGTCTCCCACGCAGCCGTGACAAATAACGGCTGCGTGGGAGACTAGCTTAGAATTGCCGGAGAATTAATGGGATTTTGAACTGAGTTGAAAGAAAGCTCATTAAATTTAACATTGATGACAGCTACACGGAAAACACGTTTCGACCTCATTTGATGGAATATCCCTATCGCCTTGGCCCTAAAATCGGGGTTCTGGCTTGTTACGATTGGATGCGCCTCACACGCGTTTCTAGCTGAGTCTCTTCTGTACATCATTAGCTCAACAAGAATCAAATTTAAGAAAAATCCCAAATTTTAATGTTACAAAATATTAAAAAAGAAATACTGCCGAAGGGGATTCATTTAAATGGTCGCACCATAGGATTTCATCAACAGACTCAAAAGTTAGAACAAATGGTACCATTCAAAAGTACTGCTGAAGAGGTTTCATTTGAATGGTCACACCATAGGATTTCATCAACAGTCTCAAAAGTTAGAACAAATGGTACCATACAAAAGTACTGCTGAAGAGGTTTCATTTGAATGGTCACACCATAGGATTTCGTCCACAGACTCAAAAGTTAGAACAAATGGTACCATGCAAAAGTACTGATGAAGAGGTTTCATTTGAATGGTCACACCATAGGATTTCGTCCACAGACTCAAAAGTTAGAACAAATGGTACCATGCAAAAGTACTGCTGAAGAGGTTTCATTTGAATGGGTCACACCGTAGGATTTCAGTAACACACTCAAAACTACATGTCTCCATAATTGACTCTGGGAGTGAAAGGGTTAAAGTGTTCAGAGATTGGCATTGGAGTTTGTAATGCCGGAATGTGGATTTGTAACTAAACATCACGTTTCTCCAAAGCAGTCGTGGAGTCGCCGTTTGGTCTCGCCAATATATTTTTCATGGCCCTTTTTACATTAAATCATATGAATTAAATTCTTAGAATTGCATGTGATTAGTTAATCTCTATTATACTCTCTTTATTCTTGCTGTATAATTTACGTTTGCACTACTTTTTATAATAATTATTTTCTTTATTTATGCATTTCAGGATCTAAAATGGATTTTCACCACTGTACATTTATTATTGTATACACAGTTGGCAGCATGTCTCGAGAGACCACGCTTGTCACAGCACTTTTTAGATTATGCGCTCGAGATTTCTATCGAGTCAATAGAAATCAAGAGCGAATAATCTTTAGTTTTGGTATAAATCTACTAGACGTTCAAAACTTAACAACAAGAGAGGCTCGCGTTTTTATTGAATAATAACATAAATAACAATCGCACACACTTACTTTTTACAACAGTATAGATAGCCAATAAGAGAACTGATTCGTGATAGAACGCTAGTAGATTTATACAATGTGTAGAATAAGTGTTGTTGGGGACTAGCAAGTTATCCTACACTCAAATATTCGGGACTCAGTCCCTGGCTTTTACTCTTGATTAGACTTCCACAGTTCTTTACAGTTCATTTACTTCACAATGTTCTGCTTAAAACGTTTCTCACATCTGGGCTGCGAATTAGCTATCAATCAACGTCAAAAACAGATCAAAAGGTGATGTAGGCCAACGTAAGCCTCACCATAATTGGTTAGGACAAATCATTAACATATATTCCTTCGATATCTTCGTCAGGGTCGAAGCTGACTTCTTTTGAAATTTTCACTATCATTTCGGAACTACTCAGCCACGCAAAACAAAACTACGAGAGAAATATAAAAATTACAAGGTTGAGTTCTATCGCAAGGTTTAGACATTTACGACAGGAAGGTGAACGTAAAAATAACATTTGAAATTTGTTACATGATGTAGAAAAACTGAAGACGACAAGCTTCTTAAATAATTCATCACACCTGATTGGAATAGGTTAAGTCCAGCCTTTTCCATATCATTGAAGTAATACGTGTCAACCAGTGATCCTGTATTCATTTGTACTGAGTGACCCTGAGCGACCTTCAATGACAATATAGGCGTAAGTCCAAATGGTCAAACAAGACGTGTAAATATTTGCAATGATCGCAAGGTTGCTTAGTGAAATACAGCTTTAAACTAGGATTTCTACGAAATATCAACTGGTATTATCACGGAAAGAAACATAGAAAGAATCATACCAGGAGAAAACATCATTTGATCACTACGAAAAATACTCACAAAAGTACAAGTAAAAAGCGATCGAGTCAACAACATTTTTAAGTGCTCCAAGATTACCTTATTACATGAAATTTTCGCGACACGTTAATTTCGCGATTTCGAGCTGAGGTTCGCATATTTCGCGACACCTTAATTTCGCGATTTTGCGAGAATTTTTGCATTTTGACTCACTTTAATTTCGCGTTTTTGAGTGAGACACACGTTATTTAACATGTCCCTGAATTTGATCAAACAACTTAATCAACAATGTCCAAATAAACAGAAACGCAACTGATTATGTAAACAGTAACAAGAAAGATGTTCTCACAGTGTATACAAGGCACGGTTTGTAGTTCATGCTTGAAGGACCAGAACATTACCACAAAATAGTTCAAAATGATTGTTATAAACGTGTGTAATGGTAATAAAGTCGTTTTTTTAATTATTGACATAATGTGCGTCACTTAATTTTCGCGTCATGTTATTTTCGCGACATTTAATTTTCGCGTCACTTAAATTTCGCGAAATTAACGTGTCGCGAAAATTTCATGTAATAAGGTATATAATTCTTTTTGCAATAAAACACCAAAAACAAGTTTCCCTTAATTCTAAAACATGGAATAAATAAACATATGTGACGTTTCATTGCCTGTATTTTTATTGTTTTACACTAATGTCATTATCTTTGGCAAACCACTAATTAAAAGGAATTTATATTAATGACGAAAAGGTTCTCATCACCAAACTTAACAGCTACATAATCCTTAGCGTCAATACACCAAATTGAAGAAACGTTGTCGGGTGAAAAGCATAAACCATGAACGATGCGACCCAAAGGTTTACTGGGAAGTTGGGTAAATCATTCTTCGTCTGTCACACACATTATATTAACACAGGATGCATAAATCATGCTCTTAAATGTCTCAAAGAAAGAAAACATCTCGATTATCTCTTGATTATCAAGAAATAGAATGTTACTAGCTTGCCAATGCTGCCTACCCAGAATCCCACTCGGTCTCATCGTTCATGGTTTATGCTTTTCACGAGTCAACGTTTCTTCAATTTGGTGTATAGCCGAGTAAATCAATCCCATTTGGTGTACAATTATTGAAATAATGGGTAGAAAGGTAAAAAATACTACAGTAACTCTGGTTTTAAAAAGGAGCTATGTCGTAGGGATTTAGACGCTTTAGGATCGCAACTGCCCAAGTTAAATCAGTAAGTTCGTTTATACGAAATGCGTATAGAACCCTAAAGGCCGATTTACACGGTACAACTTTATTGCACACGACACGCTTACGCCATGCTTACGATATGACTTGAGTTGATGTGCACGAAGCAATTCGTGTTGTAAGCAGGTCGTTAGCATGGTTTAAGCGTGTCGCATGCGACAAAGTTGAACCGTGTAAATCGGCCTGAAACCTGGTTCACACGTGCGATGCAAATGCAAACGCAAGTGCAAATGCAAACGCAAGGAATTGAAAAATTTTCATTTTCTTGCATTTGCATTTGCACTTGCGTTTGCGTTTCACACGTGTGAACCGGGCTCAACGCAAATGCAAGCGCAAACGCAAGGTGAAAAGCACTTGTTCGCTTGCGTTTGTGCTTGCATTTGCATTTGAATTTGCGTCGCACGTGTGAACCAGGCCTTAAGAGGAAGATATCAAGTGAATTCTTGAAGAGCGAATAAACCATAATTTGAGTTGTGGCCAGTTTTCTAAGACACAACGCGATAAACTGCTGTATTTCCACTTATTTTTACTCAATACGTAAAGCCAAAGAAGCTCTTGGCAGAACACTTGTACCTCACGGCATCAACATTCGCGAAGAAACATACTTATCATTCACTTTTGTATTAGTTTCCTTTCATTGTTTTCTGTATATTTTTCGTTATCAGCTAGTTTTATTTCTGTCTATCATTGTTATTTTTCTAGGCGTAGGCCTACGTACTTTCGTTGTTACGTATACATGTCAACTATATATGAAAAGCCAATGTAAATTTTACCTCATTGTACCTGAAGAAGGCTGGTTTGGCCAGCCGAAATATAGTACACCTTTAAAAATTGTACCTCATTCTATCGGTCTTTGCTTTTATACTATTATTTTCACTTGTTAAACCGATCAGATCACTAGTTTGATCCAAAGTCAGACATCAGCAGGATTGTCGTCCACGGTTACTTGCTTGAACTTCTCTTTTTTAGTCTTAGAGCACTCTAGAGTAGAATAATTGTAAACAAAACTGGACAATCATTCAGTCTGTGTTTCTACTGATATAAATATGTCTTTTGGACTTTTTGAACACTAAAAATGGTGACATAGCCCCTTTAAATAAATTATACAAGTGATTTAAAAAGTTATTGAGCGGAATTTAAGAACAAGAACAGTCTGTAGTGAACACTTTGTTACACTCTGCATGGTAAGTTCTTATCTGCTTACATCTTGGTCCGTTCCCACCGTTCACGATGCACCAACTACTTCGTCTTTTGCACTTCACTGTAACAATAAGATCGTCACCGCACTGCTCTGTCGCCTTGCTGTTGGGGACAACACAAGCGTCAGCTTGACGCTTCTGTCTGACATGCGCATGTTCAGATGACAGTTGCACGCTGGTGTTGTGATCATTGTATCGGAGGTCATTAAGTGATGCATTCCTTAAGCTGGTGACTGCATTGACTTGAGTGACGAACGGATCAAACGGAAAGAAGTCTTGAATTCCTCTATCCATCAATGGAAGCGATAGGATGATATTGAATGGGAGCAGAAACATGTAAAGAGAAAGGACTGTCGAGAAGAGCTGGCGATAAAGAAAAAATATGATAAAATCAATACCTCAGCTCCTCCCATAATTGTAAGACCCCAGCTAGACACACTAGACTGATATTGACGTAACGGTGCGTCTCGCGCGTGTGAAAAACGTTGAATTAATGGATGATAATGATAACGATCGATCTTTCATCTCACAAGCTAAATAAATAAAAATAAAATAAAATTTAACAACTTGGTTTGAGTAACTGATTCAATTGGTCTCAATTCAGCACAAACGGTAGAATGACATGTCCCACGTTTTTCATTAAAAACATTTGTAAAAATTAGCTGACTGCTTTTCATTCAAAATTATATGACTTATCAACTTTTGTTTGCTAAGCAAACAAACAAAAAAAGAAGTTTCACAAACAAAGTTAAAATGAAAACATCGCAGGAAATGACATTCTATCGAGGTACATTAAGCCGTTACAGATAACCAACCGTTTAACGCCTATGTTATCAGATGTATCAACTGGAGTGCAGGCAGCTAAACGCAAAGAAAAGTGTAAAAAATGTGCCTGTTTCTGATTCCTGAATTATTAAGGGGGTGTAACTGAATGACAAGGATAATTTTTTTTCTAGCATTTTTACCCTTTTAGCTCTCGAAAACGGCATTAAATAATGAAAACACGTACCTTTAAATTACGAAGCATTTTTAAGAGACGATCTTTGTCCGATTCAGTGATGTTTGTTCTTTAGAGCTTTTATACGAATGCATCAAGTTCAACTTTAGGACCATTTTTATAGAAGTCAAGAAAAAAATCATTTTTAGAAACTCCAAAAATAGGATAATGCTTGAGCTTTGATGGCATGTACCGAACAATGTCAAACGCAGTATGTTTAGATCGGATGATATCGATTTGCTATTTCTCCTGATATTACTTGCCTGTTCATACACATTTATTTTCCTTAGGAACACAATAAACTTCCTGTTGTTTGGAAATGCTCAACTGGAGCTTATTTCTGAAACTAATCGCATCGCAGATAGCTAGAATGTATAGCTAGTATCATTTTGCAGTATCGCCTGATTAACTAGTTTGTTGTTTTTCTTGGCAACACGATAGAGTTTCTGCTGTTAGGATATGTTCAACTGGCTGGGGCTTTTTTCTAAATAAATCAAATTGTAATTCCTGCAGCTGACCTTGATCAAGAAAAATAAATGGAGCGTTCCTTTGTTCCGTTTACCTTGACCTAAAACGGAGCTCATGTGATCATACCTTAGCCATTTGGAAGGAGACACCTTACCGCCGCCTAACCTTGGAAAGGGGGATTCCCTTAAATCAAAGCGGAATTTTGCAGACATTTCACTGCATTTTCCGGTTCTGTTTCGTGCAAATTCTCTGCGGTAACTTCCGGTTCTGAATGGCCCACCCCCCTCTAGTCTAAGTGACATTACATTCAAACTGGTTTCCAAGTTTTTGAAATATTACAATAAAATTAAAACGGGTACCGAAGCTGCAGATGTTTTCTAGAGCGGAAATTACATCATCGATCGACAATGCATTTGACAATTACATCATTGACATCGACATTGAAATTGTATCATCAATCGTACTGAAGCAGTAAAATAGATAAGCTGAAATTATATGAAAATAGATACTGAACTGTCAGTCAGTGTGTTATTAAAGTAAACCGGGTAATAGAGTTTTATACCGACTGTATTAATTGGCAAGTGGTTTCATAGCATAATTAATTGAAGAGTTGCCTTATGTTCAAACTACCAAGTTCTGGATTATAAAATGAAGTGACGCCTTAATATTTATTTGCATCTAATCTAATAACTATGCGCTTATTTGGGCCTGGCCGAAACTAGGAAACTATGTTGCGGACGCAAATGTTTGCCTGTTAAGCCGCGCAAGAAACATTTGTTGCAGCTACTAGGAAATGTTGTATTGAATCAAGTCACTCCTGCTTTTCGGGCGCAAATGATTGTCTTTTAAGCCGCGCGAGAAACATTTGTTGCAGATACTAGGAAATGTTATATTGAATCAAGTTAAAAACATCTCTACTTTCCGGACGCAAATTTTGCTTCCGCAACATTTTTTTCCCAGTTGAGCCACATTAGAAGAAACAATGTTTCCGCAACAGTGTTTCCTTGTTTAGCCAGGCCCTAATCTGCTCGTCTCCTTCAATACCTACGAAGCTACACCTATGTTCAAACTTCCTCTCTGCACGTGTTTTGTTTTGCACAGTTTTGGTCAACAACAAATATTACATTTCTTCGATCTCGCCGCTGACCTTATTAGCTAAAATATCAATCCGATTACATTCAGTGTCGAATTTATGATACTCAAAATCCTGATCCTTATATCACAAAACGTGATTAACTTGCGCGTCCTTTTACTATAATTTGCTTCAACAATCTAATTAAACCAAGATTTTACCTAAGCAAAAAAAGAAATAGAAGTTTATAAAGACTTCTGATATAACTTTCATAAAGTTTTTCCAAATTGTGTTAGCAATGGTCTTGGTAATGACGCATGTTTTTTTGTCAGCTGTTAATGCTTCAGTGGTTGATTGACGACTGGAGGTGAGGATGGCCAGGCCAGGCTCCTTTCATACCGGAACTTCGTGTTTAAACCGTTTGCTTCTACGCAACACATTTTTTTTCAGTTTAAGATTTTATCAACATTTGCTGGAGAAATGTTAAAGTAACATATCAAACACGTGGAAGAGTGTTTCATCAGGATATCAAAAAACCGAGAAGTGGGTTGAAAAACGAAGCGCAGCCGAGTTATTTTTAAGACACTTCGAGGTGTTTGGATACCCGATGAAACACTTTTTCGAGCGGTTGATATAGCTTCTCAGGGAAACCACCGTCACGCTTACGATTTTGTTGTTCAAACTTGATGAATCATGAATACGTTTTAGAGCGGCGGTTGAACAAATATTAAAACCGTTGAAATGGGCCAATAGGGACCCTCAATAGGTGATGTTTCACCAAACAAACAATTCTTCGTTTTGGTTTCACAACAGGTAATTTGATTTATGTTGACACTTAACAAGGAAACACCCTTGCGTTCCATCCTGAACATGGAAACCATTGTAATCATATAGTGGATTAACAAAAGGTTAAGGCCCGGTTTAAACGTCGCATTTCACATGTGCCGAATCTAATTCAGGAATCAAATACATGTGAAGTTTGACGTTTAAATTAAATTCTGCAGTGCGGCTTCTGCCGCAATTTCGACTGAGCCAGTCGAATATTCGACAGTTGATTTATACGT